>VRYO01001463.1:93970602-93980843 GCA_009812075.1 Sialia sialis | reverse complement strand
CTTATATTCAGGTGCGGCTTATAATCGTGACATTAGTGTAAATTATTATCGTCCATCGTGTTGATTACTACAAATCAGCTTTACATTAGCTGAAAGACCCCTTTGGATAATACGTATATGAGACCCTAAGAAGATGTTAAGATTAACAAAGACATTAAAGACCATGTGTCATCACAGAGAATAAAAGAATATCAAACAGGAAAAGCATGTGGATTTAGAGAAGGAAAAAGTAAAGAGGAAGAAGCAGTGTGAGTAGAAGAGTTACTTATAGAGAGAATTTGAAATTTAATTCTCTCACTTGCAGTAACACTGAAAAATGTATTGACTTGCATATGCAGACACAGAAACTTTTCTATTGCTATTTCAGAACAATAAAATACCACATTGCTTCATTTTTTTTCTCCATAAATCAGGTCATGATTTACTACCAACAAGCTTAAGCTGATTTTGCCTGCATATGAAAGACATCACCTGTCGTAATGAACTAAAAGCAATCTATATAAAATCTTGAAAATGCCAACAGCAACAGCAGGAGTGTGTCCTTGCATGCTGTTAAATGAATGAAGACATCATCTGCTTGAGCAGACAGATTGCAAATAAGCCCATTTAATAGCTTTATGTAGAAGCCCTGGCTACCTGTGCACTGCATTGCTCTGGCAGACTCTGGGCCCCATTAGATGACCCCTGACTATTCAGAGATTCTGCCTAACAGAAAAGGAACATGAGAAGCATTTTCTGAAATTCCACCTATACCAACTGCCTTTCCTATTTCTTTGTATGATCTTCACAGTATTACAGCTTTATAAATGCTTCTCTCTCTTTTACTGAATCAGAAATCCAAACAACAGAGAGAATCAAGAGACCTGGTTGCAGGAAAAAGGTTGAGAAGAAAAGGAAGCCAAGGTAAAATACACAAGCCTTTCCCTAGATCATTGAGTTTGGAAACACCAGCACCAGAGGAAAAGCATATTCAGAAAGTAGTTCCATTTGTGAGTTGACTGCTTCCCTTTCCATTTCCCCCCTGTGATATTCCTAGTATTGGTCAGAAGACTTCAGAGAAATGTTTTTGTTTTTACAAAGGCATTCATATTTTGCTCACTGGTACAGTACCTTCGGGCATGCCTGCTCCTGGTAAGCCCACAGGTTTCCTTTGTGCTTGACAAAGGTGGGAAGGGGCTTGCCCAGGGAACAGGCTTTCCCTCTGACCTGCCAGTGCCACCAGCAACACAAACCCTTTTCCTGGTGAGCTGGCTCCCAGAGATCTGCTCTCTGCCAAGCCATTTGCTGTGGCCACATGCTGCCACTGGAGTTTAATTACACCCTTCATCACACAAAAGCAGTTAATTCAGGCTATAAATCATATCCCGACATGCAAAACTTCTGGTGTCACATTTTGTCTGTCTGAAATTGTTTAATGCAATTGACTTTGAGGTGAGGAACTCTTTTATGTTATTGATGTTTAGAGAAAGATTAAGAGATTATTTGTTACTGGTTTAATAAATGCGCTCCACAAACTACAATCAACTGTCTCCTGTTCATTTCACTACTCCTAATTGGTTCAGGGTACAGGTTCCACTTCCAGTCTGAAGTGCCAAGCTTATGTTTATTGAAAAATAATTACTTTAATATAATTGTCTTGGATTATTACATCTCCATTAAGTAGGACACAGTTAAAATAAATAAAAACATTCCTTGATCAGAGCTGATTTTCTAACCAGTTATGGAAATGACCACAGGAAAAAAAGCAACAACAAACTTCATACTTCAAATGGCAATGCTTTCCTCATGTTGCTTAATCACAATCTTTATACTCCCATTTGGGCTGTACTTAAAAATTTTTTTTTCACCTATAGTTTCTGCGTCGCTCCACAGACTTTCAAATATACAACCTTAGTAATTTTAGGGGCGTGAGTTCAGGGTCTGCCCATTGTTCAAAAGGTTTTAACAGCAAAGACTGAATTAATTGAAGGTCATCAGAAACCTCAAGTTCATGAAGAGAACTGAGCAAGGAAAGTTTAAGTATTTCAACACAGCACATTTGCCAAAAGCTCCAAATATGCATTTTGCAGTTTTCTTCTATCTTTAATAATGTACATGCAGAGTCCAAGTCTTTAATGGATGGCAGGAAGAGGGAAGAAAAGATAATCAACTGGACTAGAGCTTGAACTATTTAAAAATTGGCTTCCAGTGCTAGAGTTTGAGCTCATTTCTAATTTCCAGGAAACTTGTCAGACCAAATTCAGATGCTTTACATAAATTCCACCTTCCAATGAAGCTATATTTGAAGGCCTGGTTGAATTTTCACTATCACAGAACCTGAGGAGCGAAGCTCAAAAGCCAGCCTGTTTTACTCCTGTAATGAATCTATATCACTGAGACTTCAGTGTTCTTGGATTCTCTGGGTAGAGACATCCATCCAAGTAGAGGGGGAGAAACTTCATTTAAATTTTTTTCTTCATTTTACAACATTTGTTCTTCTCTGCCCCCAAAGCTACAGAAGCAAATTGATTTTTGTTGTTCCATAGCGTTTTTGAAACAAGCTCTCCTAGAATGATATCTGTGTTTATGGCATTTTAGATACTAGGTGTTTGCTTCACATAGTAGAGATTATAAGTATTGTGCCAGAAGATTGCATTTGCCAGCATCACATATTCAGGGTATCTGGCAGCAATGTGGTATGACTTTCCCTCTTCAACAAGGACATCAAGTAAAGGTCCCAATTGCAGCCTAGCTTTCTGTTCCCAGGTCCTCTGCTCACTCTGAAGATGGCACTAGGTAGCAATGCTGTGAAGCTGAGGTGTGTGAAGCAATGTAAATTGTTGTAATTTCAAGGCTGACAGCGCTCCTGATTTAACCATAAATCTCCCAGTATTCAACTTTTTAATTAAAACTCCAGGTCCTGGATTTACTTCTGCTTGCAGACCTCATGGATATGGAGAAGAGCTTTGAACATTGATCTGAGAGCCACCTAAAAGTATAAGAGTGTAATAATTTTTAAAAGCAAGTGAAAAGAAACCTGTGTTTATTTATATTAAATCTCATGATCATTAAGTGAGCTCCATAACTTTTCAAGACCTGATTCATGTGTTTTGAATGTAAGGGTGTAGCCAAAGAACCACTAAGAATTAGGTCTACCAGGCTGTGCAGTCCATGGGCTGTGCAGCAAGCTCAGCTGCAAGTCTCTGTGTACAGCTGGGAAGCCGAAGGCTGACTCAGTGCTACTTAGGACTGAGCCATGACAGTTTTCCAGAGACCAGAAAAGGAAAGGCAGCAGAGTAGGGGACAGTGCTTAAACCAAGTAGGAAGAGCAGTGTCTTTGGGCAGGGCAGGCTGCTCTCAGCATGGAAGAGAGAGGTGGGCTCAATGACCTGGCCTGGTCCTGCCACTCTGTTTAGCGCTCATATTTTCAGGAAGCTCTTCAAAGCTTTTAAGGAAGATTTAGTGCACTGCCAGAATGGAATTTCTAATGTCATTACCAGTCCAGTCATTCACATCATCTTATTTTCCTTTGCTCCCTGAAGGGAGGTGGGGGAGGCTGGCAGGCATGGGCAGCAGTGGGTGGCAGGCTGGAAGGAGCCCCACAGTCAGTGGGGCGACGGAATCACCCCTCGCAGGGAGCAGGGAAAAAAAGGGGTTGATGTGTTCAGGAAAGACCTGTTGGCTGCCTGCTGGCTACAGTGCAAGGGCTGTGGTAAAGCTGTGGAGGGAGGCAGGAGGTGACGTGGAGTGAAAGCAGCCCCAGGATCTGGAAAGACTGCAAACAGTCTGGTAATGTGGCCAGTGAGCACCCAGCAAAAGGCTTTTCCTCACGAATAAAAACACCACAGTGCTATATTCCTACCTACCCAATCTACCTAGATGTGCATAAAAATATCAGTTACTAAAGACGCTGTAAAGCTGTGGGCTCAGCTGGAGCTTTCCGTACACTTTCTGTACGGTCACCAGTGATACCTGGAGCAACAGAGAAGTTGTAGATGTGATGTACATGGATAGCTGCACTTCCCAGCTGTCAAATACAGTAACTGCAGGACTCTCAGTACATGCTGGGAAGGTACATAGTGCTGACTACCTGGCCAAACCAGTCTAAGTGGATGTTTTGGAGAAAGCAGGCACTTTGGTAATTTTGGCTTCAGAGCCCATGGCATCTGTGTGACTTACTGCAAGTGGGATGGTGAGGATTGCTCTGAAGAACTGCAGCTGATAAACAGCAAAACTAGCAAAATTTGGTGTAAATTCCACTTAGGATAAAAAAGACAAAAATGGTGGTCTCAGACAAATTCCTTGTTAGCTGCAAGGCTGGGTGACTCTTGGAGGGGAATACATGGAAGTGAGGCTTGGAACAGTGTTTCCTTCTTTTTGTAAAACAGAGATCAGCAACAAACCTGAGGAGCTGAAACAGCTGACTTTTTAATGTCAATGTAACTAAAACAAAACATGATGAAATGCAGGGAAACTTCTAGAGGACTTAGATGAAAAATAAAAGTTTCAGACTCGTGGGGACATGGCAACTGATGATCAGGCCTCAGTGCAGCAGCAAGAAGCTCCTTCTAAATGAGAGCCAACCAACTTTACATATAGCTATCCTTTTTCACCAACTGAAAGATACAAGAAAAATCAGAATGAACCATAAATCAAAGGATGAAGCTGTTCAAAGGAACAGGAGTGGTCTTTACCCTTACATGTGCTGCCCAAAATTTTGATAGTGAAACAAGAAACACCATTTAGGCAATCCAAAGAAACTATGCATTTCCTCACTTGCAGAAAACAGAAGAAAGAAGAAAAACACGGGATATGCCAGCTAATCATCATGACTTTTTTTTCAGCTTGAGTAGCTTTAATTAAATTTTCTGTAACAATAAATAAAATTTCACAAGTTGGGCAACTGAGGTTGAAATCTGCTTTGAGGTTTATGTTGCCATTTGGTGATGTTACAGGCAACCATTTCAACAGCAATGGAGGAGTACTTGACACTGGTTATATTTATTTGCTCAGGAAGGTGGGCCTTCAAGAGTTTGAGTTTCTCAGCTGCTGAGTGAGTGATTTCCTACAGTCTGGGACTGAGTACTGAGCAAGTGCTCTTCTATGCACCCACAACTCTCCTCACCAGTTCCCGAAGGACCAATGGTCAGTGGATGCTGTGCAAGGAAACAGGAGATGAGAGGAAGTGTTGAAGAGCAGGCTGAAGCTTTGCAGCCCTTTCGGTGGGGCAGTGGCCAGCCCCTCTGACATGGGACACCATCATAATAAGGGAAATCTATCCAGATTAGACTACTATGATAGTTCAAGAAATGGCTTCTTCCCTTCATGCACCTCACAGATACCCTTCCAAATTATTTAGCCTATCTGCCCTAAATGCAGCAATGACTATTTTTTCCAAAAAAGCTGTAGAATGGTACACTTCATAAAGACCTATATCACTCTTGAATGGAGATGGTAAAATCTCTGCCAAGGTATATACAAATAGCCTAGCACCTTTTCTGACATCCATTATCCATGCTGACCGGCCAGGGTAACCCCTCCAGAGGCAGGCCAAGAATAACATAAGGAGGTTATTAAATATTATTCATTACCTTCCGTGGAACAAAATAGAAGCCTAATTCGCAGTCTTGGTTCCAAGAAAACATTTGATAGGATCCCAAGGGATTTTTTTGTTCTTTACTTTAGAAGTTTTTAATTTTGGCTTGGAGTTTATATCACGGATAAAAATGTTTTTCCTGAAAACTATGCCTTGGTGATAACAACTTGAAATCTCTCCCACCTTACTCCTTGATTTAAGTGGAATGAGGCAAGTATGTCTCCTCTCCTCTCACTAGTTGTGCCATCTTAGCCATGCTCACCAGGTCATAGGTGAATAACTGGGAGACAGCAATGCCAAAAATTGTTGTGTCGTATTGTCCTGGAAAACGAATTCAGTCCTTCCTAGAGCATTACCTGTGTCACAGCTAGGATTTAAATCCTATCTACTGTAAGTCAGAGGCCACTCCTTTTGTCTCAACCAGTGAATTTTTAGGTCACATGAATTTGAAATATTTTAGTGTAGAGCTTAGTAGAACTACATCATACTTTTCAAGAAAATGTACCTACTTTGTTAAAAAAAAACCTCGCTGAATGCTGACATCTGGCAAAAACAACATTTAGCCTCATATCCTCCTCAAACCCAAGGCGCATTTTTGAGCCCCTGATCCTTTACTCATTTGAAATCACAGATAGAAACATGAAACATTAAACAAGGCAGAGAATTTCTGTGGAAAGCCAACCATAAAAACAAAGTATAATAAAAAAGAGAAGAAGAAATAGCTAGGCCATTTCTCCTTCTCTGCCCTCCAAGTAGTTTTTTGCACTTTCCATTACCAGTATTTTCCTCTTCTAAAAGAAAATGCCCCTGTTCACTCATGAAACTTGAGAAAAACAACTGGGGGACTTGTGAAGACCTTGATCCTGCAAATGCCCATTAAGAGCAGCAGCTCACACTAGTGAAGCGCTTTAGAGCTAAAATGTGTCGAACAGCCACGACTGCACCTTACACCTGGAATTCACAGCTCCAGCTGCATACTAAACTGATACTTGGCTTACACAGACCTAAAAATGTTAAGGCAGAAAGCCATTCACATCCTGGGGTACACCAGAAACAATGTGGCCGGAAGGGTGAGGGAGAGCACTCTGCCCCACTGCTCTGCACTGGTGAGACCCTACCTGGAGTACTGCATCCAGCTCTGGGGTCCATGGCACAGGAAGAACATTGACCTGTTGCAGTGAGTCCATCCAGGAGGCCATCAAAATGATTGTAGAGATGGAGTTCCATTCCTATGAGGAAAGGCTGAGAGAACTAGGATTGTCTAGCCTAGAGAAGAGAAATCTTTGAGTTGACTGAATTGTGGCCTTCCAGTACCTGAAGAAAACTCACATGAAAGATGGAGAGAGGTTTTTACAAGGGCATGTAGTGACAGGACGAGGGGGAATGGTTTCAAGGTGAAAGAGAATAGGCTTAGATTAGACATTAGGAAGATGTCCCTGACAGTGAGGATGGTGAAGCACTGGAACAGGTTGCCTAGCAAGGTTGTTTCCATCCCTGGCAGTGTTCCAGGCCAGGCTGGATGGGGCTCTGAGCAAGCTGGTCTAGTAAAAGGTGTCCTTGGCAACGGCAGGGGAGTTGGAACTAGATGGTCTGTAAGGTACCTTCCAGTCCAAAACATTCTGTGATTCCATGGTAAACGCTAAGGGAGCCAATCAGCTGCCACCAAAATTAAAAAGAGGTTTTTCTCAGCCAGAATTTTTCACCTCAGGAATACTTTTGCTGTGTCATGTCTTGAGGACCTTTGTGACATTACTTTTGAAGCAAACCTGTAAGGTTATGGGAAAGGCTTGAAAGCAGAAAAGACAGAAAACTCTCCTGGAAACTGTGCTCCAACTGTGAGGCTAGCTCTATCCCAGCTGACCATGTGTTTCCATTACTGGAAACAGATACTAAACTGGCACTTGAAGACACCAGGGTCATCTTATGCTGCTTCTTAATCAAATAGTATAATTTATGCCAACTCCAAATGTGGGTGAAGTAAATGATCCAGCACATGACTTAAGGCCTCAGCGGTCATGATTGAGGCAACATTTCATTACCTTGATTTTGATACAAAATTATTTATGTGTGGAATTATTGATATAATTAATTCTTTCTCAGGTTCACTAGTTAATACATATTGACATATTCCAACAGTGATAGAATAAAGGTACACATAGAAAGATTTCAGAAAATGAAGCGACAGCAGCACTATCCTCTTAATAAATATGGTTGGATGTAACATTTCCAGATAGTACAACAGGTTTAGTCTCCTAAGCCTGTTCAACAAGGAATATTTGAAACTGGTGCAGAATTTAGAAAATTAACTTTAACTGACTAAATATTAGGCACTGTGCTTTATTAATTTTGTCTATGTGCTCACTGAATTACTGAGACATTCTTACAGAGGACAAGTTACCCAATATGTTTCATTTCAGCATTGCAAGGTGGACCTCTGAATTGTGGAGCTTTGAATGACTACCTCAGTGTGTGAGCTGTGGGGAGCCCTGTCCTCTGCAGTCTGCGAAGCTCTGTCTGCAAGGTCATCCCTGGAGTCAGTGCTGTGACTAGCTGACTTTCATCTGCCTAATCTTGAATTGAGCAGCACAAAATCCATGGCAGTGGGTAGCTCCCCATCATGGGACAAAGTGAGCACATATGACACCTTACATCCATACAGCCCCTGGGATATCCACTGCTCCAAAGACAACTTGCCCACTCAATTTCTCCTTCCTCTGCACTATAGTTATCTGTGATTATACATTACCTAGCCTGTTCCCATTTACCTTCTGGGTCCCAATCTGTGACTTTGGTGTTATCATTAGAAAATATATACCAGAGTTTTGTTGAGTCTAATTATGAACGGCATTAACTGCTAAGTAGAAAACTTAACTGGTAAGATTTAAGATATAAAAGCAAGCAAAGGTCTGTTCTATTGAAAGAAATAGTTAACTACTCAGAAATTTTTGAACTACCAAAAGTAACATAGCTAAAAAGGGATTATCCAGCCAGATTCTACCTTGAACAGCTAAATCCAGCAAACCTGAGGAGTTCTCTTTAATTCTGCTGATGGAACAACTTTAAGAAGAAAAACCTTGTATGAAATTATTTCTACTGCACTGAGATCTGCAGAAGCCACCCTTGAGCACACTACAGATACCTCAACCTTACAGAAGTGTAGAAGGCAGAAGCAGCAGTCCAGATATTAGCAAGACAAGAAGCAGATAATAAGTCTGTACATGTGTTGGGGGATGGATGTATTATTGGCTTGAACAAAATGTCAAAGACCAAATTTTTACTTCACCAGTCAGATGAAGGGAAGGGGCAATTTCCCTTTGGCGACCTTCTCTGAAGTGATCAGTTTAGTGACTTGGTGCAGACAGCAAGCAGACCCATTCCAAATCATGTTAGAGAGGATAATGGAAAAAACCAAATTTGAGAAAGGGAGAAAAACAGCAAGCATTTTTATTAAAGAGCAGAATGTAAAAATGTTGAGGAATGAGTGGGTTGGAGGATAGCCCTGGCATCATAGTAACTCAGTTAGATGTCTTATTCCAGTGTGTGTTTTAGCAGAAGATATTTAGGAGCTGAAGTCTCCTCCAGCCAATCAGCTGCAATTTATGGTATATTTAGGCACTCCGTGGTGATGAGGAGTCTTGGGCAGGCATTCTCAGAGAGTTACTGCCTTCTCTGCAGCCCTTACATCACCATCCAAGCTCTGCAGTCATCATCTAGAAATTTATACCTCACAGCTAACTACTGTTTCAGTGGAGTAAACACTTCACTATTTCTTACCAAGAAGACAGCTTGTGATGATATGAAGCTTCTAAGTGTCGTGTGAGATCCTGCATATATGATAATGCACTGCTGGCAGCTTGTCAAAGAGAGAACTGCAAAAGCAATCGTGTTGTTTTGAGGAAGAGACAATGATTAAAGTTTGGTTTCTGTGGCTTCATGAAGAACTGACAGAGAGAACAAAAATTATGAGGCCAAAAACATAGTTGATATTAAATTACCAACACTTCATTTACTTATCCTCAAAACAACCACTAGAGATCTCTTACTTACTGAAACAGTTAAAAAAAGAAACCTCTAAGAACATTTAATGCTGGCCACAGGCATTTCAAGGAAGTCGGTGTTTCCCAGCTCCCCATAAGCCATTAGGGCTTCCCTCCTACACCTTGACATGCTCCAGTCAGAAACAGCTGAAGGCACTGAGCTTTTAAACAAGAATCTATTTACATGAATCTTTTTTTGGTCTGCAATTTTCCACTGGAAGTAGCAATGACTAGAGTCAGAGTAGGCAGGGCCCCAGGCAATTTAAGCATCTGTCTCTCCTGAGAGCACATCTGCACAGGATGGTGCTGGAAAGGCCAGTGGCTCACAAAGCACCATCTGCCTCCCCATCCTTCTCATGGCTGCAGCTTCAGCAGGCAGAGGGCCAGCCCTGGGGGGAAATATGCCTCAGGACTCGAGGAATCTGTCCTGTGGAGCAGGTGAATCCTCTGAATATATTGGCTCTGCCTGCAAAACTATCACACTTTGTGGGGTTTGTGTTCTTTGAAGGCTTTCTCCAGTGCTGGTGTAGTCATTCTCTTGTACAACATGAGGCACTGATGCCATATGCACCCTTCTGCAAGGGCTGACAGCTAGGTGTGAAGGCAGGCAATGGTACACATCTTTTTCT
>VRYO01001463.1:93884794-93969602 GCA_009812075.1 Sialia sialis | reverse complement strand
GCGGCTTATAATCAGGTGCAGCTTATAATTGTGAAATTACTGTACACAGAAGACCAAAGCTGGCTTTCAACAGAGACAATTTTCAATCAGTTTGTCTGCTTTACTGTATTAAATAACATTGTTGACCTTGCTGGTTTAGTTTGGCTGCAGAAGTGAACTGATTTGAAGATTCCTGCAAATATTTAATGGGTTACCCCCACCTTAGCTTATGCCTAAACTTTTTCCTAAATCTCTAAGGCACATAAGAGTGAGCTCCTGCTGGCCAAACAGGATGAAAAGGCATGGGTGCTCTAGTTTTCTGGATAGCTGTATCACCTTGTCATCTCTGATGACTACAGAGCTCCCCTCCAGCAGATGTAGCAGCTTGCCTCCTTCCATGCGCTCAGACTACGCAGAAGGTAGATGCAAAACAGCTGAGAAATTGCTGAATCCAGATGCTTTGCTTGGCCTGACCATCTCCTGTTTGTGACCTTGCTCTGAAACTCCCCAAACCACCTGACATGATCGATCTGTTTCTGGCTAAGAAGGCTGGGAAAATCCAGATAGAAAAGGAGGAATGTGGGGAAAAAACATAGAAGAAGAAGGATGGAGGTCACGAAAAGAATCAAAATGTGGTAGAGGAGGTTGAGGGAAATAGGAAGAAAAAGTATTAATATAGTACAATATTCAACAAGAAGGAAAATTATGTGGAGGGAAAACAGACATTGGAAAAGACCCAAGAAAGGAGAAGAGAAGGAGGTGGGGACTTGGCAGGGGAGATAAGCAATATCAACAAAAGCTGTAGATTTCTTATTTTATCTTCCAAAAAACTGCTGCCAAAATAAGATAATACTCAACTATAATCACCATTATTAATACGTGTATGTGGACAATGAGAAGGTGAAGAGGAGATTATCAAAGAGTGTAGCTCTGGCAGGATGTCAGGCACCAGGGAAACTCAGAGGAGGACGACACAGCAGTTTTCCTGAAGGGAATGGAAATTGTCTAGGATAACTTGGGTAAAAAGTTTGGAGCCTGTTGCTTCTGCTCACCTATGGATGAGGAAGGGCTGAGCAGGTCATCAGAACAGCCTGCTGCCTTTTCCACTCATATGAGGTTTGGGTGAGGAAGCCACAGACCATTTTCACAGCACATTTTGGGCCAGAGAAACCCAATTTCTTTTGTAGGCTGCATTGCAATATTGGTGGTAATTTAACAGTGCTTTTGCAGCTGAATCCTCATTTGCAAAAGTTAATATGATCTAGTGGATTCAGCAGCAGGATATTGTTGCTATTCCCGCCTGGTATCCTGGGAAGCCTTAACCATGTGAAATTCCCTCTGTGCTATTCAGTTTCCCCATCCATTAGCCAGGTGGTGGTACTCATTGATTCACTAAGGTGTTTTGAGATCCACAGGAGAAAAGCACCAAATAAGAGCTGCGTGTGACTAAAATTACCCTTTCCCCCAAGTACAGAGAATTAATTTTCTTCTTCATTTTTAAGCTTTTCATGTGTTCTGCATTGCTTTTCTGTTCTGCTTAGTACCTTGATCACATCAATAAATTTATATTCTCTCTTGCTTTTCTTCTTCATGAAATTGTAGCTATTTCATACCTTAGTTCTAAAGTAAAAGAGTGAAGAATGTGAAGTAGAAGAGTAATGTCATGAAAGACCCCAGAAAAATAAAAAAATCCTTTCCTCCTAATCCAGATATAATCTGCTAAATCCCTCTATCATGCTTTGAAAATAGATACAGACTTTAGGGACTGTGAGAGGTCAGAGGCCCTCCATAATACACATTCCATATCCCTCATCCAGCTATCTGTATGAATAGTGGAAAACATCATGACCTGTGCATAACTTGTTTAATTCTTAAATTTGAGTATGCATTTTCCTACAGATGATATTGCCCTAGCATTTTGAAGGTATTAGCTTTACCAAGAAGTCTATTTTTATAAACAATTTTAAAATATCCTTCCCACTATGCACAAACACCTATGAAAACCTCATTTCCTTGTACCCTGAGGCTTCTGCACACTATCAGAAGTTTAAAATACCCCACCTGCTTATCCCTTATATTTGTAAGCATTAGTGAAATTATTAGTCCCTTCAATTTATCCAGTACAAGCAATAGACAACCTTCCAGTTCTATTCACATATTAAAATAGGAATGTAGCTCAGCCCAGTAGCTGCTACATTCAGTAGGATTTTTCCTAGAGGTGGGTAGCCATTCTGAGGAGCATATTAGGCTCCTCTTGCACTGTAGGGGAGGAAATGACAGATGTCTATCAACTAAATGGTGATCAGTCCTGAAAGGGGGAGATGGAACTAAACAAGTCAAAGAATAAAATTTGATAATATGTTTGTAATTAAAAAGTTATGAGTGACTTCCAGATATCAAAGAAGGAAAAAAAAGTTATTATTTATATTTGGCATGATTTTCAAAGTTGTCATTGGACTCACAGGTTCTCATTGAAGTCACAGTAAACTGTGGGTGCACAACACCTTTGAAAACCTTGCCAAAATTGCCTTTAGACTGTAAGTTCCTTAGGGCAGAGACCTGTTACTCATTTGGCAAATTGTATTGCAAAGCTCCCTTGCCCAAACACAGTGCTTGCATAATAATAATAATAATAATAGATAACAGATTTGTGCTGGAATTCAGAAATATCTGATGTGGTTCTATAGCCTTCTTATTAACACAGTATTTCAAAGCATTAAATAAAAGCTCATTTTATAGGCAAATCACCAAGGAAGTAGGACCAAAGGAAGCTGACTGAGAACAATTTAGTCTCAGAGAGGTGTTTGCTTGGTCAAACAGGGAATTTCCCTTCCACCACATGTTTCAGTTTCACATTATTTGACTCATAGGCTGTCATTTGGGAGCCTTGTTGAACAGGTAGGTTGTGAAATATGCATCTACCTGTGGCTGGTTTAGAGAGTAGAGTAGATTCATGTAAGTACATACATCAGTGCACACCCTCAGCCCTAGGCGTGTTGTTGCACTCCTCAAATTTGTGTGCAATCCCTCTGCCCGTGCCAGAGACAGATATGAATGAGGGTTGACTCACTTTGACTGGGAAGTGCCAGAGCATTAGGTTTCAAATTCAAAGGGTATCAGCAGAACAGCTATTATTCTCTGCTCTGACTTCAGAAAGTAAGTAATTTCAGTAAGTCAGCCTAACCCAGCAGTAACTCTGTACAGCATTTTGCAGTTTAATTTACAAAGTAAACTAGTGACACACCTCTCAGTAGACGTATGAAAAGCCAGCAGTGGCAGAAACATCACTCTCACTCCAGTAGTTTCAGGGAAGCTGTAAAAAGTCCGCACCTTCTCAGAACCTGAGATTTCTCTAAGCCTGGCTTTCCTCCAGCTGCTCCTCAGCTGCAGAGTGTGGATCATGGTACCCACTTTTCTGAAGGGCTTGGAGGTGGATGGTGAAGAGAGCTGCCCAGGGAAGGTGTGTGGTACCATCAGAGGAGCCTCTGCTGCACCGCAGGATTGGCACCACCGGGCCTCCAGGTGCTGGCTATGTCAGCAGCCAGCATTGCAAAACCCTTTTCATAGTAATATTTATCCACAAGATAATTATGAGGAAACGGAAAGAAAACGGACCAGTCCTAACAAATACCAGCCCTTTCAGGAATGAATTTGAAAGCTATAGCTTTTTAGGTATCAGATGATAGGAATCATAAAGTTAAGCATGTGCTTGCTCTAATGAACCTGGTCAAAAGCGCTGTCTGGAATGTTTATTTATTCATTCATTTTTATGTGAGTAGACAAAGTAAATCTACTTTTGGTTTTCATAAAATCTTTCTTGCTACGTTTTATTTAGTTTGAGTTGGCATCTATTTGATTCAACATGGAGAGCCCAGCCAAACCCAATTAGTGTCATTGAAACTCATGGGGTTCATTTTTTACTCTCACTTTAGCAACCCAGAAAAAGAATTCCAGAGACCAAAATTTGAAACTGTACCGATTTCTCACCTGCAAAAAGGATGAGATGGAAGGGAGTAAATAATAATAATGTCACGAGTACATGACCAGGATGGACAGGGCTTTAAGCTATCTGTTCTAGAGGAAGATGTCCTTAGCCATGGCAGAGGGTTTGGAACTAGATGGACTTTAAGGCCCCTTCCAATTCAAAACAGTTTATGATTCTATAAGAAGGGGGAAAAAACCCTGTCTGTGTAGCCCATTTTCGCCTGGCTGGCTGGTTGGTTGGTCTTATCCCTCTTGGTGCAATACCACATTTATTTCTGTGAAAACTCCTGAGCAGCCCATCTCAAATCCCAGTGGACTTGCCATATGGCAAGCCATGATGCTGCTGCTTTTCACAGTATCACCATATCACAGTGTAACTAGGTTGGAAGAGACTTCCAAGATCATCAAATCCAACCCATCCCAACACATCAACTAGACCATGGCACCAAGTGCCACATCCAGTCTTTTTATAAATACATGCAGGAATGGTGACTCCACCACCTTCCCAGGCAAAGTATTCCAATACATTATTATTCTTTCAGTGAAAAACTTCTTCCTAATATCCCACCTGTATCTCTCCTGGCTCTGCTTGAGACTGTGTCCCACTTTTACCCACAGACCTCAGTGTGCTGCTGACGAGCATGGAACCTGGGGCAGCACCTGCTTCTTCTGGCTCCTCCCATCCATCCCTCTGCCACTGGAAAGATCCACAGGAAGCCTGGGTCGGTGAAGGACGGCGGAGTGTGGTCTGGCAGCCACAGGGAAGCATGCAGTCCTCATCTCAGCTCCTCCACCCTGGCAGGTCCACAGGCCTCCCTGGGCCCCTGGCTGCCCCCACAGGCACAATTTCTGCCTAGGGGAATAGGGGAATAAGGAATAAGGCGGTTTCTCCTCCAGCTCCCAGTTGAGGTGGTAGCGGGCGGCAGGAGAAACAAGTTAATTTTGCTCACAAAAGCTTCAGTGGCTCGTTACAGAAATGGAGCCTTCAAAAATATTGCTAAAATATGAATGTTTTGCAGGGGTTGCCACAGAAACTTGTAGAGCATATAATCCAAAATAGGATGTCTAGACAAACTCCTACTGTCTGACCTTTTATGTATTTCCTAATCCAGCCAATCTTGCCAAGCAAATTGGTGACTAAGCAGCAATTCCCTTTACATGGTGTCGTAAAGGCCTGACAAGGCCCAGGTCACGGTTATAAATTTCAGTCTGGCTACTTCAGCAATTCTCGGCTTCCTTTACCAGCACGGCTCCCGTGTGGTTTCTGGGCTATGATGTGTGCTCTGGATCATCGTGAAGTAATTTTGGGGCTGTAAAATCCAAAAGCCGCAGCTCCGCAGCGAAACAGAGAGCACTTTCATCCCGCAGGACCCCAGAGTTTACATAAAATTGTAAAATAGGGAGGCTGGAGAGAGTCTCAGGTGAAAGCAGAATGAAAGACAGCGGCACCAGAGCCTGCAGCAGCTGCCTTCTTCTGGGGGCCTGGGGCTAGCTACACCCCTTTTCCCAGAACCCCAGGTGCTGACTGCCCAGAGCCAGCAGCACCAGCAGGTCATGGAGGTCCTTCAGCTCCAGGTTCCCATTTTCTCCTCCTTGAACAAGCCCTTTTGTGCTCCTTTGTTTACCAGAAGCAGTCCTACACAAAAAGGCTTCCATCCTCCCATCACAGTAGAAAATAAACAAAGTTCCCTTCAGTGATGCGTCATTTATCAGCATGGTCAGATTCCAAAAGAATCAAAAAAATGACATTAAAAACAGGGAAGGAGGCAGGAGGCATTGACTCAGTACTCAGTAGCCCTAAAAAAACATGTAGTACTTGGTGTAACTCAGAATACTCTGAATTTAGTAGCAGTTTCTGTGATACAGCAGTAATCAGCTCCCTCTATATATGTTAGCACACATGTGCATACATGCATTTGTATACATAGAGAATGTTTTGGGTTGGAGTGCACCTTAAAGGGATCTTCTTCCAACTCCTCTGCCATGGTCAAGGACACATTCCACTACACCACATTGCTCAGAGCCCTGTCCAATCTGGCCTTGAATGCTTCCTGAGATGGGGCACCATTCTAGGTAACCTCTTCTGGTGTCTCATCACCCTCTGAGAAAAGAACTTCTTCAAAGATTTAATCTAAATCTCTCACCTTTTAGTTTAAAACCATTACTCTCTTTTTCTGTCACTGTATGCCCTTGTAAAAATTCTTTCCCTCTCCTTTGTGAAGGCCATCTTTAAGTACTGAAAGGTGCTCTAAAGTTTCCCAGAACCTTCTCTTCTCCAGGCTGAACAGCCTCAGATCTCTCAGCCTGTCCTCATAGGAGAGTGCTCCTTCCCTCTGATCAATCGTGTCCCTACTTTGGACCTGCTCTAAAAGGTCCACATCATTCTTGTGCTGAGGACCCCAGGCGGGGTGTTGTAGAAGCTAATATAGATTAATAGATTTTTACAACAAAAATAATCTGAAGCAGAAACTTTTATTTTTTTAATATTTTATTCCACATTGCCCATTCCTCTTTTCCCACAGAACAAGATTTAGGGGGCTGTGCTTAGGCTGAATATAGGAAAGCTGCCATGGGTAGTGGTCTGAGGCTGAAAGTATTGGTGTTTCTGAGTTAAATTGTCCCAGGTACACGTTCTGGTAAGTTTAAGGAAGTCTTGTACACACCTCAGGGACGGGGTTGCACAACGCATATATTACTAAACTGAGAGCAAGTGTGAGAGAGAGAAAAGAGAGCTATTGTCAGAAGGAAATAGGAGGGAATTAGTAAGAAAAAAAGTGAAATTAATTTCAATTTAATCAGCACATTAATAGTATCGTGCTGTACAGTATCATGTAGTGGTAATTATGCACTATGTGTACTAAACAGTGGTAAGAATTAACAACTTAGTATCTGGCCTCTCCATATAGCTTGTTATATAGAGGTGCTGGATTTTATATATATTTTCTGTGAACTTTAATTTTCCATGTGGTGTTTGATCAGGAAATGGAAAGCCCCTCAGGTGGAGTGCCAGGAGAAACCTTCCTGAGGAGGATATATTCTGCAGTGTGTGTGGAGAAGATCCCAGGGGCAAATATTTAATCTTCTGAACCACTCATTTATGCACCATACATTGTTTCCACTACAGAGGTTTCATTCTTGAGAAATATTAAAAAAATAAAGGTAATGAAAAAGATTTCTGTGATGCATGGACAATTCATACAAGTGCAAAAGAAATTAAGAGCTTGTGATGAACTAGAGAGAAACAGGCACATAAGGAAAAACATTGCATTGAATCCAGGTCCTGAATTGGTGAAAAATAATTGCTCCTTCCAGCTGGAGCTTCACAAATTTCTTCTTCAAACAAATGATTAGACCACCACAGCAGTTGAAATCTGGAAAATTTTCAAGATCCTGAAAAAACTATCGCCTGGTGGGGAGCATCAGGCAACCAATGCTTTGAATGTGGATCAGGAAACTTTTCTTTGGATATAAACATACAAGAACTAAACAGCACTCATTCAGCCTGGGCTGGTTCACATTAAAAATGGAGGGGACAATAATGGGCATGGCAAGGGTCACAGAGGTCTAGAAGAACAGATCATCAAGCATTTGAAGAATTCCAGTAGTGCAAAATATATACCATGGTGAAGAGCAGTCAGAAATTAGAAGCCCAAAGTGAAAGCAAATTTAAAAGTTTCTAAACTAACTCTCACCTTAATAAAAATGAAAATACAGTAAATTTGACATTAAAACCATAACCTTAATCCTAACCTAAAAACTATAGCCCAAAGCCTTGCTCTAACCAGCACATCCTTAACTCTAATGATCCTAACCCTAGTAACCCCAACAGTAAGCCATAAGTCTAAATGTCCTAGCCCTATACCCTAAGCCTTAATCCTATGTCAGTGCAAATTTAGAAGTGTCTTAAGCAAACCTTTCTGCCTTAGCCCAAACCAGGGTAAGACTGGATCAAATTTCTCACATTTGAAATCATTCCTTTCAGCTGTTCTCATAGCAATTCCCTGAGGCCATTTTTCTGGCCAGATTGTGTTATGGTTCCTCCTTTTGCCTTGAATGAAAATGATAAGTGTGTACTGTGGTCCATTGCTTCAGGGACACTCTCCCTTGGTGGAACAGAAGCTTGTGCTCTTCAATCTACACAGACACGGGTGAGAGCCCCTTGCTGGTGAAGCTGGCAGTCCCTGTGATCTCATTTTAGCTCCTGGCTGCAAAGAGCTGCCAGCTTGGGGTGCAGTGATGCTGGCCTTCCTTGGGAGGTCCTGCCGCATCCCTCCTTCCCACTCCCTGCTCTTCCTACAACCAGGACCTACTCTTTTTTTAAAATTATTTTTAAAGAAAGGCCTGTGTTCCCTTCAAATGCCAAATGTAAGCACAATTATATTCTGATATATGGTTAGATTTCACTGAGAAAATGGCAGTCTGATCCCTCTCTCTGTTTCAGCCCCCTCACACACAATTATCGGTACTTGTGTATATGTCTGTCATTTTCTGTCATATAGCTGTCAAACTGCACCACAATCCCACCCATGAGAAATGGGTTATTTAGTTTGATGTTTGCTTTAAAGTCTGAGCAGGGCTGTTGTGTGTTGCTGGTTACTGGTTCTGGCAGGCTTTTGTCCGAGAACAGCACTCATTGCTGTTTCCTCTGCCGCCTATTAATGGTCACAAGATGATCCAGTCAAGAGATAGTGCTGCTCTGGAAAATATTTATAAGGGAAAGACAAAGTAACATGCTATACTTTTTGAACTACAGAATTAGTGGGCTCATAGTTCTCAAGATCTTCTCCATTTTCTCAGATTTATTAAAATCTTATAACTTAACAGAAAATGAAATTGGGCAAAATACCATGGTGTGCTTTGTTACAGAAAGCATAAAATGTATACTGATGTATGAAAGGAATCTGCTTTCATGTTTTCAACATAAATGGGAGGCAGGTGGCCAGCAGGAACTATTGACACCATCAATCTTTTTCCTCTTTTTATATCTTAGAGAAATAAAACCTAACACATACTGCAAAGTTACAATTTTTACACCCAGTCTATATAGCTCTGTTTCCTGTCACTGGTAGTCTCATCATTTCTTTTACATTCCCTCTACTCATTTATCACATCTTCTTGTTGCATCATATAATAAGTTTCAGCTCCAGAGGAGACAACTAGCACTATAGGATGATGCCTTGATATAATGAGAATGCCAGATGTACAATTATTACATAAAGGACAGCACAAGTCAGCACCAAGACCAAGCAAACCCAGACAGAAACATCTTGGTGTCTTTTTTATTTTAACAGGAAAAAAAACATTTTTGTCTTGTTATAAAAACTAATTTTCCTGATACAGGCAAAGGCAGCTCCTACCTCAGATTTTGTGGCCTACGTAACAGTCAGCAGAGTGGTAGGAATAAGTAAGTAATATTAATGTTTCTTTGGATCATCGTTGCATTCGACAATGAAATTGCACAAGCAAGCAAATGCTGACTCCATCCCAAAAATAAATGCAAACTCCAGGCTGAGTGGAACCTGGAAATCTTATGAAGACACTAACATTAACTGCTCCTCTGGAACGCCTCAGTGCTGTCTGCACATCCAGCTGGTCTCACTTTACATGTTCCCTGTCTGAGCAGCAGCGAGCTGCAGGCAATTGAGTCACCCGAAGGGAAGTGAGTGCTGAAGTGAATGCACACAGACACAGTGCAGCACTTGCAGCTGCTTTTTTTAATGGCTGAAGTCACTGATATCTTCATAACACCATTAGAAGTCCAGCTGCTGCTGTCTGAAAGTGGTTTTGCTCTGTGAGGCAGAGGAGAGCCTCATTGAGGCTGCAGGTCACCCACTGAATTGCCCTGTCTGACATAGGCTAATAGCAAGTACTCTCTTATTCATTTCACACTTTTCATCCCATCATTGAGAAAAGGACTAAACCCAGTGGCCACAGTGATAAGGAAACAATCTTATTGTCTTTGAAAGATTCAACATCTTACCTGTGTCTTTTGAAGTGTGTCAGTCCAGTCTCCATCACAATTTTCTGCAGCCCCTCACTCCTGTGTTGCAATAAAAAACAACAGGATCATTGTGTTTTACAGGACAATTCCCTGGTGAGGAAATCTATTTGATCTTTGACCTTTTTCTGTGTACAGTTTCAGGATGTTTATCATCACCTCACAAGGTACAGCAGTGACACTATTTCTAAAACAAATACCACTGTCCATAAACATGGATGATGTTGCCAAAGGTCTGTTGGCTGAATCCTTTAAATAAAAACAAGAAAATGAAAGTTAAAATGGGCACATTGTGAGCTCAAAGATTATGAAAAGAGCTATAATTTGAAAAAAGAAAATGGAAACAGAAAACTCCACTGTTCATTTAATGAAAAATTCAGTAATTTTGGTATTTGATACTAGTATGTAACTCATCAAAACGGTGATGAGATGCATCCTTCTTATTATGCTGCAACTAACTACCTCTGGCACTTTTTATTTCAAAGAAGCATCTCTGGCACCCTATTACATGAGATACTGTGCAAGCAAGCAAAGGTTATACAAGCTGGCCTGGCAGTTGTGAATTGTTTTTCTCAAAGCACTTTATCATTAGAACACATTAAATATCAAGCCTCATTTTTAAACTATTAACTTTTAGAAATGAAAGCAAATAAGAAAACACTGCTTCAAACACATTGAAATTTTTGTCACACAGTTTTTGCTATATCCTTTTCCAATGAACAAAGAAAGTTTGATGAAGGGAACTTAGACATTCTCCATACCAAAATAGGGACTTGTAAGAAAAGCTAATGAAAACTGTAGCACTGCATTAGTCAAGGACAGAACACTATTTCATACAGCAAAAGTCAGAAAAACAATGATGCTAACAAGCACATAAAAAAAGAATATCCATTGGGACTCACAACCTTGCTTTTGATCAAAATGTCCCAGTTCTTATCCAAGCGGGCTTCCTCTGGCACATGTTCAGTGCAGAAAATTGCCAAAGGGCTGCTTGCCAAGCTCTGTCTAAAGGGAAAGAGCCAAGAGCAAGGGTAAAGAAAGAAGTGGCATGTTGTAGGAAACACCTCAGCAGGTAATACTGCAGAGAGCCCAGACACCATTGTTAGCTGGAAGACTGCCACCATTTACAGAGGGTGTGCAAGTACTTGCCCTCACGACCAAAAGGAGATGTGATTGCAGCCTGGATAGAGGTATGTGTGATAGGTTTTGTCTGGCAGCTCTGCAGGACAGCCATGGTTAAGGCATGCTGGCAAAGGCATCAGCACCTCCCTCAGGGTCACAAAGCCCCACAGACCTCAATTTTTGATTGCTGGGCTGTGGGGTAGTCTTCACTGCTCTTATGCCCAGATTGGAGCATAAGAAACTAGAAGCAACTAGAAGCAGTTTTGGGCAGTAGTCAGGCTGCCTGTGCTGCAAGGCCAGGGATTTCTCCTGACCCTAGGCAGTCAAAAAGCATATTCTTTTTAATCTAAGACTATCTATTCTTCTCTAATCTAATCTATTCTAAGGTTTTCTTTTTAATCTAAAACAGAGTATCTAGAAGCTAGAAAGAGCTCATTGCATTTCAATGGTAAGCTCCAAAACTCAGTCCCTTCGCAATTGCCTTTGCGTTTTGAGTAACACAGAGCACAATGCAGTCCCACCAAAAGGCTTTGTGAGATGTGAACATGTGTGAAAACTACAAAGGCTTTATTCTGATTCTACTACATTTACACTGTGATTAGTCTGAGTTTCTCAGGGTAACTGGGAGCAAAGTCTGCAACTTCACTCAAATCACGGTATTGTGCTGAGCAAAGCAAAGTCATTAATTTTTCCCTTTCTACTTCCTTATTTCTAATTTTGAATAAGGAAGTTATCCTGGAGCATCTTCATTCCCTATTTCTCAGTGTCATAATGTATGTTCCTCCTTGACTCACGAGTAGTTTTCTCAGGCTGATGATTTTCTTGTAACCTCTCAAAAGGTTATTTCAAAAAAAGCCATATCCACACAAACTAGAACAATGTAAAAGTGGCTTAATTTCAGGATATTACAAATTCAACATGCAGATCCTAACCACTTAAAGATTTTACGAGTTCAAGTTTATTCAAATCAGAAACTCAGGTCAAGGTGAAGGAATGCAGGAAGAGAGGGGAGGCCAATCACACAGAACACTCCCCCTCTCATATTTGCAGGAATTGCCTTATGCTAAAATAATACACTTAATTTTTTCTTCTATTAAGATGCCTAAAATATCAGAGTTTTATAACATGCAACTTCTCCTGGAATTGTGGTTCTATTCCACTATAAAAGTTCATTACCTTACTTACTAACCAGTAGAAACAGGCCTTTCAGGTTTTTCTTTTTCTCTCTGAATTCAGCCTACAGGATGGTTCCAGCAGCCCATAGCATCCATACAGGAAGAACTCACAGGACTGGAGACATGCCAGGGGCTTAGAGAAAAGGAGTTGCCATTGCCTCTTCCCAGACCCAGAAGAGATACCAAACTGGTTTTGGATGTGCTCTGCCCATGCAGTTCAAATAGCCTAATGTACTTGAAACTCAGAATTTTCCCTCAGATAGTCCCATCTGCTTTTCACCTCCTTTCATCTTCTTTAAGGCTGGGATGGTTGTGTCTGTACTCCTTTACATGAACATCAATTTACCAGCTCCAGCAGCTCTCCCTGCCAGAACTCCAGATCAGAGTATGGATCACAGGGCATGACCTATACAAAATTTAGTCAAGAGGAGATTTACACCCAAGGCAGCAAAGAATGCTCAAAAGGCTCCAGAAACACTGCATGCATTTTGCAAGCCAGGTGAGAGAAGGCATAAAGCAGCGGCGTGATTACCCAACAAAAGCCAGATTTCAAGAGGGATCGGCCAGTCTTTGCTGAGGCACTCTTTGCTGGCACTTCTGCAGCACTTCCCCTACACTTTGTTCTGTCCTTTCTGTTTGCAGCAAGACAAAATTTCCCCTAAATAACCACGGTATTATTTTATAGATTTAACCTTGTAACTCTTTCCTCTTATTTCCCTCTAAGTCACACGTTATCTCCTTCACTGTTAAATATTTCCTGTCTGTTCATTCATCGGCTTATTTTAGCTTCTTCCTTCCTCTTAATTGGCTGCCTGCCCCCAATATGTCTGCCTTGCATGTTTATACTCTTAGCCATTGTTGCCTGTTTTTTTGGCCAGTGAATTGGTTCCCATTCTTTGCCATTGTGAAACTCTCAAAAAATAACTGACTTGCTCTACATTCCCTTTGAGTGAATCATGGCTCTTGCAGTCTCCACCACAGCAGCCATCCTGAACCTGTGGCACCTCCCTGGAGTAGAGTTCCACAGCAGGAGTAGGCACTATCTGGGCAGTAACCTCACTTGTGATTAGCAGGTCACTTCAAGCTTCATCTAGGCTTTATTTAAATTCTCTGATTTCCTTTCTCTACTGAAAACAAACCTTCCCTCTCTTTACAAAACTCATATGGGATCCCCAGAGACTCAAAGCTAACTTGAACTTTGGAGAGCTGGATTCCTGGTCTTAGAAACCCATTGAAAGGAAGTAACAATCCACAGATCCCCTCAGCCGCTCTCCTTTTGTCCAATATAGACACAAACATATGGATGGGTTGGATTTTTTTTATCCCCATGAAGTTCTGTGCAATAGCATACAACATTAACATGCTCAGAACCTCTCAGTTCATGCTGATCTAAGAGGCACAAGGATCATATCCCAAAGTAGAATGCTTCAGAAAAAGGCATTTTCTTTTTCCATACCTGCTCTACTGAGATGTTCTCTCCCAGCACTTACCCCCTGCTCTTACTTAGGTATTGTTTGTTGTTTGCATTAGGGATGGTAGAAAGAAAAAGCAGCAAGAGGGTGAGTAGGAGCTCTTATGTCTCAGATTTGTTTGATTAGCAAAAAGCAACCAGTGAATACCTGAGAGCACAACTGAGGAACAAATGGGATTATCCAGGATTGGATTTCTCTACTTTTTGACTTGTAAATTCTTCTGTTAAAATTAAGATTATTTCTGTGACTCAAAAGTTCATTAAAATATTGAAACTGGAAAGAAAAATATGTTGAATATGGCTGAAACAGAGATCACTAAGACTTAGGTCTTTCTTGGAGTCTTGCATATGTAGTCCACACTGTTAGAGACAAGGAATGTGCATGCCAGATGAACTTGTGCTGTGCAGTTGCAGGAGCCACGGCATTCAACCCTACTGGAAATGAATTCTGATAGTGAATGCAGCATTTTCTGGATGTAAATGTGCAGTAAAAATAAAAAATGGAAACCCAAAGTATCATGTATATTTACAAAAATTAATAAAATCAGTCTTTTTTTTTTCCATTAGTATTTTGTCTTGTATCAGCTTTACATTAAGTTGCAGGCTGGCTTTGTATTTATCTGAGCACAAAATAGTCCTAAAAAGAGGAGGGAAGCATCCTTCTTACACCACAGTGACTCAATGCAAATCCTTAAAATAAGTAACTGTAGAGTACAGTCATCCTTAGAATCTTAGATAAATGCATGATTTCTGCCAATTTTTAAAATTTGCATTTTTCACTTTTCTAGGTATATTCCCCAGGAAAAAAAAAAATTAAAAATTGATACTATCCAAGGCAGACCTTTCATGTATGAGAAGACTTGCTGCCAAGGTATATCCAGGTTTAGACACACATTTATGCTTTTATATACACCTTGTGAAATAAGTGAGTACGTGCTGCCACTTTTGAGAGCTTTCTGTTTCCTCTCTGTCTCAGCATGGCTTCAACATTTACTTGTGGTTTTTCTCCCAGTCACTAGATTGTGGTGAAGAGGCACGTGTTTTTTAGTTTCTTATACCTATACTGCTTCTCACTTAGATCACCAGAGCCACGTACTACGTGCTTTGTTAGTGAATCTAAAATTTCAGGTTCACTAACCACTCCAGGAGACATTGTGAGAAGCTGACAAAAAGGCTACATCTTTGGTGAGTACCTGCCCACCTCAAAAACCACATTGAGTGGGAATCTCAGCTATGAACAGGTTGATATACGTGTACACTCACACTGGAAAGCTTTCATTTTTAACATTTATAAATTGGAGCATCTTAGAGGAGATGCTATCACAGCTCATCAGCAATCTCTCCTTTCATACTGCTCAGTTTTCATTACAGGAGTGCTTTATACCACTCTGTAAGTAAATAGTTATTAATAGATAAAGAGAGAGACACCAGCAGCTGGTCTCTTTCCTAGACAACTCCTTCGTTTTGCAGGATTAATAAAACACTTTATTGTACCCTGGAATTGGGTACCCTTTGTATCAACTCTTGACTCTCACTTGCAGTTGAATTCCACGTCTTTGCAGGCAAATCCTTATGACACCACTAGGGCAGAGCTCAGCTCCAGCTCCTGGCAATTCCCCACTGCCCATCTCCCCCACCAGTGGGGTTTCTTGCGTGCAGCTCAGCAATCTCCAAAGTTCACTGAGATGAAGGGTTAGCACCAGGCTATTCAAACTACTTTTAAACAACTTCTGTTCCATGTATTGTGGGTTTCCCTGTGCATTACCTCTACTTTGATTATTGTGGCCTTCCCTGATTGCTTAGATAAAGGCTTCCTGGAGTTAATGGGGAACACTGTAACTCTCAAAATGGGAACCCACCTCACTGACTGATATAGCTCTCAAAGGGAAGCTCATTCACTGTACTGATAGCGTGGACTCTCCTGCTCAAGCCAAGCTCTTAACTCATGATCTTTCATCACTAGCCCATAGTGATAGACAGGATGGCTGCTCTAAGACGCCTGTCTCCACCTAAAAGAGATACTGCAGCTAATTTTTACCAATTCCTGTCCAAGTCCAAATTTCTATGGCTCCAGTATTAGCCTAGGCTTATTCCTTCCATAACACTTAAGCTAGTAGCATCACTGATTTCTATTTTGATGTGACTTCCTGGCCTAGCTAGCTAGGTTATCTGTCCTAGCTATTCATCTCAGAAATGGGGATGCCACATTCAGATGCCTTCCTGCCCTCTCTTCACTATTTTGTGCTGAGAAGTTAAACAACCTGACTGAGCTTCAGGAACCACAGCCTTAAACATATTTCATGCAGCTGCTCTCTGATCAACCGATGAGTGCAAATAAAGTAATTAAACTGCCAGGGATTTCCTAGAGGAGGAAACCAACTCGGAGTCTTTTAGGTATTGGGCTAGCCCTCAAATGCAATGCCCATATTTGTCACTGTGTCAAAATGCACGTGGGTTTGCATATAGATGGTCATACCTCCAAAGCAATATTGAATAGTCCACACAGAAAAATGCCACATAAAACTTCTCAGGATGTCTGATCACTGATCCTCACACTCTAAATACTCACACAGTTCCCCCAACTATGTCTGTTGTACACTCCAGCCATGATGGCAGACCTGTTTACACTTTCTTTAAAACCAAATGTGTTCTGAAGAAGAAAAGATCCCCCTTCAAAAGTGCTACTTAGTTAATGTCTCTGAAAGGTGGACAGGATTTTAAAGAAACGGGAGAGATGAGGAGCCACTGCCCAGTATGGGCAAAATGCTACGCTCTACAGTCATATGTGGAGTCACACATTCTGACTACTACTCATACCATTTCTTCCAGACATTTAATTCCAGCGCCATGCAAACCCACAGTCAGAAGTCTAGGTTTATTGCAAAGGGAAAAAGAAAGATATTCCAGTCAGCAGCTCAGAGCCTAGAAGCACAGACACTTGGTCTACAGTCAAACTGCAGGATTCACCCCAGCTTAGATCTCTCTTGATTTTCACAGTGATAATTTACAACTTAGGTGGATCAGTTCAACCCAGTCCTCAAAACAGACAGGATCTGCCTTGAATCAAAGCTGTTTCTTGTACAAAACAGGCAAGACTCCCATGACTGGGGAACTGAATTTATTCATATTTCTAAGTGTGCCAAGACTAGCCAGGTATTTGACTTTCACAAAATCATAACAAAATTCCTGTCTACTTACAAAGTCATGTAAGTAACAACAGTCCAACACATCTAATGTTCTCTCTGCTAAGGCTCAGCACAGGAACCACATTTTCTGATGGCACCTACAGTGCTGAAAATGTTGCTTTGTAGGGTAATAAGTGAGGCTGCATCTTGACTACTGTGTTTAATTCTGGGTCCCTCACTTCAAGAAAGACATTGAGGTGCTGAAGTGTGTCCAAAAAGGGCAACAGAGCTGGTGGATGGTCTAGAAAACAAGTCCTATGAGGAGTAGCTGAGGAAACTGGAGTTGTTTAGTTTGGAGAAAAGGGGGTTCAAGGGAGACCTTATCACTCTCTACAACTGCCTGAAAGGAGCTTGTAGCCAGGAAGGGTCAGTCTCTTCTGCCATGTCTCAAGTGAAAGGACAAGACCAAATGCCTTTCAGTTCTGCCAGTGGTAGCTCAGATTGGATACTAGAAAAATATTTCACTGTAAGAGCAGTAGGTACTGGAATAAGTTGCCCAGGGAGGTGGTGGAGTCACTGTCTCTGAGTGTGATCAAGAGGAATCTGGATGTGGCACCTGGGCATATGGTTTAGGGGTGACTATGGTGGTGACTGTGATGCTGGACTATGGTTGGACTAGATATTCTTAAAGGCGTCTTCCAACCTTGATGATTCTGTGATTCTTTAACCCTTTGCTCTAGAGCTTTGTTATCCCCTGCTCACTGGACAAAAAAATCCTGAAATTGATGCTGAAATAATTGCTATCCCCAAAGGCTTTAACACCTACCTCTTTAGCTCTAAAGACAATGAACCTGCAACACCACTAGAACAGCTACCATGAAGGATCACAAGACCCTCCTCATCTGCTTACAGAGACAAATCTCGGTTGTCAGTGATTTCTGTATCCGTGGATATCACTTTGTTGACAATCACTTTGACAGTGAAAACCAAAAAATGTTCTTCAATCATGATGTCAGTATTTTCCATTTCATAACTGATTTCAAGGCACTGGCAGCTCTGACCACATGGAGCAACTCCTGAAACAGAGAACAATTCACCTATGGAAGCTTAAAAATACCCAACCAGCTACAAGTGCTGGCACTTGTGGCGCGAAAAATTAGATTCAGCTAAGAGTCTCCATGTTATGGGAGCTACTGCACCTAAACTGAGAGAAAGCCAAGAGGGAATATATTATGTCTTGGCTCTTTACAACAGCAGTGGTAAAAGTCTCTTTGAATTAATGGCTTACTGTTGCTTTAAAAGCACCTCACTCGCTGTCTAGGTATTCTACTGGTGGAAATGGGCATGATGTGGGAAAAAAGATTGTTCATTCATTTTTTAACCGATGTTTTCCTACCTGAACCAGAATTTTCCATGGGCTGTTGCCACCTCTAACTAAAAGCACAGCTTCTGGAGTACCTATGACAGCAACACTGAATAGCTACTTTTCTGCCAAGTGGCTTAGAAAATAAGTTGCATGGGGCAAGTATAACTTGAGAGCAGACAACATGTCTTGCATGACTCACACTAAGCCTTACCTGCTATTCTGGTAGGCAGGGACATGAACTGGCTTCACATCCAAGCAGCTTTGCCTCCTCAGACTCTGTGGCACTTACATTGGGGTGAAATCAATGTTTGTTTACTGTCTCTGAGTAAACTAGGGGTGTGGAAAGAGGAGTCCCAAACCTCAAAAGCCAAAACAAAGAATTCAATGAAAGTTGAAAATTGCAGCAGCCTGTTTGCCACAGATGAGAGAAAAGAGGAATTTTAACTTGAAGAAAAGGTGGAGGGACTTTCCTATCACTGCTTCCACCTTTGTCCCTGGTTTCTGCACCACTATTCCTAGCTGCCAGCTGGAGGAGAGCAGTCTATGCCTTTGTGCACACTTGCAATAGTAAGTGCAGTGTCCTGGGATTGCTCTCTGTCTCTGCATTCTTAAGAAAAAGTATTTTCACTTTTTGACATTTTTAGTCAGAAATAAAAGCAGCCAAGTGCATTATTAAATTTGGCCTCAGTTTCAAGAAAGGGATGGTGTGGGTGTGTCTGACAATGACTACAATGAGGAGATAACTGTTTCTATGAGAAGAGTGTCCACTTTTATTTTTGGGACAGCCAAGTTGGCAAATACTCTTGGCTTCCACTGCACAATTCATGTGAAATGCAAAAATACAATAAAAAAAAAAAAAAGAAAGAAGAAATTTAACTAGTGCTGCCCAAGAAAACCAGACAGACACACATGAAAAAGGAATGATGTACCATATAAAGCATTAAATACACTCACACAGAGGCAGGACTCAGCTTTACAGGATTTGAACCATATGCACATCTACACATACACACGCACTAACTCACACCAATAAATCATTTTAGCCAGACTATCTGTCTGGTGTGTGGAACAGAAACACACTTATGAAATCTATTTTCTTATTTTAGCAGCATGCTAATAATTGATAAAGAGCCAGACCGGGGGCTCTGAGTTTTATATGACAGATATACAAGGCTGCCGTTCTCCTCCTGTGTGCCTTGCCCCTTTTCTCGCCTGCAGCAGCTCCAGCTTGAGACCAAGCAGAGCTCCTTCCTGACTGGCACAGACTGGGCTCCTCAGCAGCTGCCCAGCAGCCCTGCCAGGACAGGGCAGATCTCCTGATTTAACCAAGGCAATAAGAAAGAAGTAGCCAGTGGCGTGACTCAACAGAGGCAGGAGTCAGCTGTGTGTATGGGCTGGGCCTTGTTTGGGCAGTGGTGGCTGCTGGCTCAGTCCTTTGGGTAAGGTCTGGACACAGGGATATGCTTCCAACGTGGTCCCAAGCCTCCCACAGCAGCATCCTGGCAGACAGCACTGGCGTGGGGTTGGCAGTGAGATCTCACCACAAGGAGAGTGGGGGCAAAGCAGCAGAATCAAAAATGGCCCTTTTGAAGTTGCTCCCATTACGTCTGGAGACATCTGGAGGCAGGGAAGCATGGTCAATACCAGTGAAAATAATGGATAACTCTGAGCACCAGGGCTTCCTTCCCTACTCTGCATGTTGCTTGCATTAATGACAGCCCCAGACACTATATCAATGAGATATTGTCTGCAGTTTATTTTTCTAGGTTTTTTTTCCCTCTATCTCTTTTCTGCGTGGTCTGTTCCCCACCCTTCCGAAACAAACTGTAAGGCAAAGTTTAGCGTCTCCCAGCACTAATCCATTTCTGGATGCTGGTGTGACTCTTCTGGTCTGTTGGCTTTGGGCAGCTGCTGGCAAAGGAGCAGGTCAGGCAGAGGAGAGCCAGACTGGATCTGGGCCAAGTGGAGGAGAGATGCCACACCATGGGACCACCCATCCCAGGCTGTATACTGCCCCTGGAATAACTCCTCCTGAATGATCCGGTGGCTCCTCTGAGTGGCCAGCTCAGACTGGCTGCTTCTCCCAGCTTTTTCCACTGTCTTCTGCTCCCCACTCTCCCTCTTAATATGCTACTGACTCTTCCTTCTTCTAATGTACAGTCAGATTGTGGGGGAAAAAAAATTAAAACATAGACTTAAAATATATTGAAATTGGGGCGGGGGGAAATAGTGAAACACAACCCACTCTCAAATTATTTCCATATCACTTGTCATAACTAAGGGGCAACTCTTTTCCAGCCAATTCCATTTTTTTGGCTACTCAATACCGTTACATTAAAGCGTCACAACTGGCTCCTCAGAACTCCCTTGAGAGGCAGGACAGGGATAAGCCCCACTTTGGTGAATCTCTCAAAGCAGAGCATGTTTACTTCAGTGCCTGGGGCCGCCAAGTAAGCCTGCCAGCTGGAGGTGTTGCTGGCTTGGAAAGAGTACTTACCAGGCTTCCCACTAACAGAAATACCTGATGCTTGTAGTGATCTTCCTTCTGTTAGGCTGTGAGGAGTCCAAGGCTCAGGGGAGGCTGCTTTGTTTGGGCTAAGCCCTACACAAAAGCAGCCAGAGAGAGAAGCTGCGCTGCAGGTTCTGATTTTCACTAATTGCATCTGCCTCGATTTTCTCCCCCGCATCATTCCTGTGTAAAAGGACTGGAGCTGCCTCAAGGACATGCCTCCCTTTTTGACTCCAAGACAGCTGGAGTGCAGTGTTCAGCTTCAAGAAGGCAGTTGTACCACACACACCCTACTGAGTAAAGGGAAACAAATCTGTGAAGTGCCACCAGAAAACTGGCTTCTCCCCTTCCCTACAAGGTCTTCTGTAACCCAAAAAAGCAAAGCAAAACAAAAAAGAAGTGAAATTCCATCTATGGAGTCTGAAAACTATTTTAGCTATCCAATTTTCAGTGAAACCATCAGCATTTAAAAGTTAAACTGCATATAAGACAACAATCACTTCAGAATATGTTTCCACTACAATGGCACTAAAGTGCTTGAGAGCAGCTCTGAAGGGCACTCTCTCTGGAGGACTTTCCTTCCAGGGGCAGTACCCCACACCTCAATTCCCTGCTGAGCTACACAGGCAGTCACCACTTCTACTAGGTCTGCTCAGCAAGGTTTGTTTCAGGTTAGCTTCACTTTTAAACCCCACCCCTTGTGAAATGATGACTTGTGCCCAACAGGGCTCTCCTGTACAGCAGAAAGCAGCTCAGTTTGCAACTGGAGAGTGTTTCTGCTCCTTTGGGTGTGGGAGGTCTATACTAGGGCTGTGGGAATTTGCCAGCTAAGTAGAGATACCACACACTGGGATTGAGGAGAAACAGAATTCCTTGCACATTGGTGCTGACATTTTAATATTAAATCATTGCAAATTATGATGATTGCAGAGTACAGACCTTGGCATCTGCTTCTACCTTGGCATCTGCTTCCAGCCAGAGAGGAAAGGGTAAAGAAACAAGTCTCTGCCTTTAGCTTGTGTCCTCTGCGCTGGAGTTCTCCTACCCAGTTTTTGACTGCCATCAGCAGAGATATTACACTGAGCACCTATAGTTGGTGTGATGGATATCACCTTCATCTGACTTCAAACCTAGTAACCCTATTTGCATCTTCAAACAGTTTGATCCAGCAATTTAAGGGGAGCTTTACCTTCTAATCCCAAGCTATATTTGGTAGAGTTTGGCCCCGTATGTGGGAAAAACCCCTTGGAGAAGCACAGTAGTTACTGTACAGACACAGCTGCTGTTTTTCCAAATGAAACACAATATTTCATCTGTTTCAATGTTGTTTAAAGTCAAATCAATTTGGCCCATGAGTTGCTCTGTATGTATTTTGCCAGATTTGAATTCTGTGTTTGGAGTTTGGGTTGGTGAGTTAATAATGACAACAATATGTCTGTAACAGGAAGATATTAACTCTATTTATACCAGCACAAGAAGAATTATGAAAGATTCATGGAGCCAAATGTCAAGCTGGCTTTGGTATGCATGGAATACATTCAGGAGACTATAGAGTTTGGCAACAGACAAACACCAAGGAGCTGGGAGGAAGGCTGGCTGGAAAGCAGATTCAGTCTTTTGCTGTGGTGGGGAGATTTGATGAAACAAGCCATCTTAGGAGAGGACTAGGTCTGGTGTAGGTGCCTGGACCAGTGCAGACCCTGGGGTGTAGCACACTGTCTGTGACATGTGGGCTGGACTGCAACTACTTGCTCTAAAAATGAAATGGTTAAGACAACAGCAGAGCTGTCATGCACAGAGAAGTATGGGACATCTTACCAGCTAAAATATTTGAGGCCAAATATTGTTACTCATTGGGAGCTCTGCCATAAAGCTCCCTCTCCCCTGATATTTATGATTAACACTTTGAAACATCTGCATTGCCTTTTTGACTCACAAGAATCCCAGTTAAAGGAATTAACTTTCTGTAGCAAAGTTTCTGACTGCTACAAAAGACAAGACTTACAGAGCAGCTGTCTCTTACCCCGTTCTCTTCCCAAGGCAGCAAACAGCCTTTGCAAAGGAGGTTTCTTCCAGTGCCCCACCTCACAGCTCTGTGCCCAGAGAGCTGTGTCCCCACATCGTGCCAAGCACTGGTGGGGCACCAGCCCCTCTCAGGCTCCCAGGCTGCTGGAGACACCTGTGAGGGGGCAGTGGCCCTACATGTGTCACACGCTCACACCCACATCACCCTCTTTGCAGCATTAGCTTCAGGACGCCTGGACAGGCTGATGGGCTCTGCCTTAGAAAAGCCAGGATGGAGGCACTTCCCAAACTTAGGTTTTGGTCAAAGCTCCCAAGAAAGGGAAAGCATGGTTTGTAGAAGATAAAATAGGGACACATGAGTGAAGAAAGCACATGAAAAAAAATTAAAAGTCAATGATGTTTTTTCTTCTAACAAACTCTTCCCAGTTGGAAAAAGGGGAAAGCAGAAAATACTTAAAAATAGGTCCTATGGTTGCAGAACCACATTTCTGAAATACAGTTCTCTCAAATATCAAACTACACTGCAGAATGACTAATTGTGGGGTGACTAATCTCTGTCTTCCCTCCAAAACTATTACTTCACAGTGGCCAAGAAAACATACCGTAAAGATGCTGTTATTGCATCACTCACATTTATTTGCATTGAGAAAGACTGAGCCTTTTGCAGTACTTGTCTGATTACCAAAAGAGATGCTTCTTCCATGCCAGAAAAAGAAAAGACCACTTAGTCTTCACAATTCATCCTGGACAGTTGTAAAGATGTTTGGTTAAATGCCTCAAGGCTGGGGAGATTGCTTTCAAGCAAAAAAACCCCACAAACAACAAGACAAAACAAATGAAATCCAAAAAACCTCCCAAAACCCCAAGCACCATGTCCTCCCTCCTCCCCATGAAAAATATAATAAAATTGGGGGGCAGGGAGATGGTAGAAGCAGATGGATATTCAGATTGACAGAAAATGAAAATCTGCCTTCGTCTTGCTTTCATTAGTCTTCATTATATGACCACGACAGCTTTAATTGCTGCCCTGCATACATAAGTAATAAAAATGTAAAATGTTTAAATGAACTGTGGCTCCCAAAAGCCATTATAAAAGATTAATGATGAGTACTATTTGCTAACTTAAATGTCTTCAAGAAACACATCTGAGCAGCTCTTGTGGCTAAGATGATATTAGAACAATATTTGCCGGACTACTTGTCTCAACCCATTATGCACCAAGCTTTGATGGTTTTGATTATTCCATCTTTAGCTAGTCTGAATTCTAGACATATTTGATTGCAATTTACTCACTTCTGACAAGTTATCCCACTCCTGCAATCCAAAGGAAGAGTCTTCAGGTACTCATAGTCCTATTCTGTCTTCAAGAATTGCTGATGCTTGCTTCAGTGGCTTTTACTGCCAAAGTTGTTGAATATATAGTTCATTAGTAGCACTCCAGAAATTACTGTGCTAATTAATACACTATCAAGCTGAAGGGAAAATTACACAACCTTTTCTATTTAAATTGGAATCAGTTCTGAGACCCATCTTTGAACTACAGCTTTCCCTTGAGGGGCACAGATTTTACTCTGAATTCGAATGTGAGCAAGAAGTTTTATTTTTAAATTGGCACCAAAGCAAAGCCAAATTTTGACATAGTTTTGGCCATCCACCTCTCATTTAACTTAGAAACCCATCCTCAGGGTAAAGCAAATGCTCAAGCAGAGGTGAAGGTAACAGCTCTTGTCTTCTCACTTCTACCATTCAGTCTTTCTTTCATATTTTACCAATGTATTTATGACTGTATCTGCTTGGCACAACGGAGTACCATGCCATGGGCTGTAAGGTAGAATCAGCCCATTAGCTCCTGCATCCATGCTCTGCACACAGAGCAGAACAGGTTCCAAGAGTTGTATAGCCCTTGTCCTCCCTGCCCACTGGAGTAAATTACATCTCCTGTCAAAGCTCAGCTTTGGGATGAGCCAGGCTAGCAGCTTTTCAGTGTGCACCTCTCTGGATGGAGCAAAGGGCCAGATCATGCCTGAGCATTGCACATGCAACAGAACAGGGGCAGGATGACAGAGCTAAGGAAACTTTCTGATTTTCTGTCTCTTTTGTGCACAGGCAACCACCAAACTTATTTAACAAATGGACACTAACAGCTTTTCCATGGATAAGCACCTCCCTTTTGAAGTCAGCTAGATTCTCTTGACACTTACACACCTATGGGAATTAAGAGATCTGCACAGGGAAGTTGAAGCTCTGTGTGGGGTACCCTGATATTTGACTTCCAATCCAATTTTTGGATAATACTAACAAATTTGGGAAGACTCATAAAACTTGATATGTTGTGACATAAGCCTCTTTCTTGGTATTTATGATTGCACTAGGATTTTCACAACTGGCAAAAATTTGCTGGCTGCAGAGTTTCTGTATGCCATCCTTTCAACATCACTTGTGGAGGCCAAAAACCAGACTGGTAGACCACTAAATGATACATTTGTATGTTCCTTTCTGCTTTAGTGCTCATCTCGCTATATTGCATTCAATGTTGAGTTTCATTACACAGTCTCCTCTGTCAGGAGTGGAATATATTGACTACTTAAGATCTTCCAAGCCTTCACCAGGTCTCCCACAAAATGATGTCCAAATTTTCCCATTTCCCGTTCCACTCCCATTAGCTCTCTAGGCTCATTTCTGTGCACATGGTGCCATTTCTGTTTCCTCATCACTGTTTGGAAGCTGCCTCCCTAGCAAGTCTGGCTCCTGGACTCTCATCTCTTCCTGTGCAGTCTTCTGGGCTGTCCCCATTCCAATGTGTGGACCAGAAGCTTTTCCAAGACAGCTATCCTCTCTTTGGTGCTCATAACACCTCTGCCCAACAACCACCAAACCCACTGTCTGTTCAGCATCACAGGATAGACTGATACGATTAAGACTGCAGGGTTAGCTATTTTAGGGGAGAGCAGAATTGCTGCTGTTCCCAGGGAGAAGAGAAAGGTCCTGGAGAAAGAGGAATGTGGCTTAGTGTTGCTATTTCACAGCTGGCTGAGCGAGAAATTGGCTCTACTCTTCCCAGCCTCAAAAGTAGGGACAGGAGCCCCAAGGCATTGAAAGTGGCTTGCCAGGTCTTTTAAATCAGTGACAGGAGGACCTCCTTCCCCTCTCTGCCTCTCTGCCTGCTGGGAAAACTCCTTGGGGTGGTGCTTGGTCTCCTGCAACTCTTCTCCTGCTGCTGCAGCTGCCCTGGAAGCCCCCAGACATTCCCAGCAGAGTCTGGACGGCTGCTTTGGTGACAACCTGGGCTCAATTTAATGAGAACGTTCACGTTCACTTGCTATGCTGGCGGTCCGCCAGCATAGTTTCTTGAGGCACATAAGAGAGAGAAGGGAAATGGTGATCTTTAACAGGTTTTTTTGTGTGTGTGTTTTTTGATTATTATTATTTTTTTTAATCCAGCCAAACCTGACTGGAATTTCATGGATGAAAGAAAAGGCACTTCTCTAGCCCAGGGGCTTTGTCCCTGCCAAATTATAAGGGCCTACTGCAAACAATGGAGGTGTTAGAGCTTCTAAAAAAATAAAAATGTTGAAAGAATCTTTTATAACGGAAAATATTAGGCAACCTAAATCTTGGGCCAGCTGGTAGCGGGCAGTATAATATAAGCTCTTTGGAGGAGAGCTGTGCAAATAATGGATTTTCAGAATTTCTCCTCTCCCACTCCCCGCTCCAAGTTTGAACTATTTTAGCTATTTTCTCCAGCTGAAATTATTTGCCAGATTCAGGCAGTCGCTAAATTCTCCTCAAATTTTTCTTTTCTCCGTCGACAGGTTTCTTGTAAAAACAAACCCATTCTCCCACCTCCGGCTTGGAATTACGGTGTTCACCAGTGACACAGTTAGGAAGAAATCTGCCTGTGGTCAGCTCTCTCATTTTTTGCTGCATTCTCGTTGGAGCTCACATGTTACAGGAACCAATCTGGCCTGATAGCTGCCTGGCAGCCTGCAGGGGAGGTTTTCCAGTAGTCTCCACCATCCCTGGACCAGCCAGCACTGGGCTGGGAGCCTTTGCACAGTGTGGGGCTGGAGGTTCATTAGGCTGCGGCTTTCAGGCTGATTCTTTGCCGGACCAGTTCATAATAATGATGTTTCTGATGTCAACTGCAGACCAGATGTTGCCCCTCGCTGCTGTGCTGCTGGAGGGGAGAGGCAATAGAGGAGGTGGGAGGCTCTGAGGAGTCAATGATCCCGTGTTGTTCCTTGTAAACATGCAGGTGTTAGCTGTGGTGTCCTGGCCAAATCCCATTCTGGCACTCCACCAGCTCTGGCAGTTTACCTACTTTCAATCACCTCTGTGCTCCTAATTGCAGGAGTTGTTTCTCACCTCCCTTCCTTAGCAGCAGATTTGTATATTCACGGCTGGCACTGCTACATCCCCTCCCTGCTGCTCCAGGGGATGGCGAAGCCCACAGCCCGATATCCTCCATATTCTTTGGGATAAGCAGCAGCCCTGTGACAAGGGCTGGAAGACTGATGCCCTGCAGAGCCAGACAGAATTGACAGACACTCAAGGTGAGGCTGCAGCAGGTCTGCCTGTGGTGGTGGGGCACTATAAATGTACTTAAACAAGCTGCCTGAGCCCTAAAATGTGGCTCCAAAGTAATGAAACACAGTTGTTTGGCCGTGGCAGACACTACCTTGCTTTCAGATGCTGCTTTATGGCTGTTAGTGTAATACAGAAAGTCTCCCTTCCCTTCCCTTCCCTTCCCTTCCCTTCCCTTCCCTTCCCTTCCCTTCCCTTCCCTTCCCTTCCCTTCCCTTCCCTTCCCTTCCCTTCCCTTCCCTTCCCTTCCCTTCCCTTCCCTTCCCTTCCCTTCCCATTAATCCTCTTCTGAGAGAGCCAAATTTGCAAGCAGAATATTCAGGTTTTCTGTTTAGGACTTAAGGTGAATGGTGAAGTGTGAGTGCATATTATTATAGAGCCCATAAACTGCAGGACCAGACAGATAATATAGGTACCTAAGTTCATAAAAATGACACTGAAAATTTTGCCAAGAAAAACTGGTGGTGATTAAAAGTGAAGCAAATCTCCTGATGTGAGTATAATTTCTTCCTGTTGTTTGCGGTGTTGCATCTTTGTTGGAGGCTGCCACTCTGCACGAGCTCAGTCAGCAAGGCCTCTGTTAATGTCTTGTGCAGCATAAACTGTGCTGGGCAAACTCCAGCTTGGGTTACAGCCCCACAGCTTCAGGGATTTCCATCACGGCGGGCTCGAATCCCTTAATTGCATTGGCAGAGCAAGGAGGACCTGAGACCACCGGGAGCAAGGCACTGCTCTGAGCTTCAGTAATGTCTGTAAAGCCACAAGGGAACAAAGGAGGGTTAACCCAAAACCTCACATTCAGCAATTTGGCAGTAAACATTCAGAGAACCATAGCCCAGTTTGGGTTGGAAGGGACTTTAAAGATCATCTTGTTCCAACCCTTCTGCCATGGGCAGGGACACCTTGCACTGGATCAGGTTACTCAAATCCCCATCCAACTTGGCCCAAACATTGTACACAACCAAAGCTAAAATACTATTTTTTCCATTGTCCTTACCACACAGACTCTTGCAACGCTGTCAACCTTTGCTTTTAAATCTGGGAAACTTATGCATTCCCTATCTGAAGCTCTGCTCATAAGACTCCTTCCAAAGCTTCCCTTTTGCAATTTGAAATCATGATGGAAACTGCAAAGAGGAAAGATTGTGTTGTAGCTACAGGCCTTCTAAAATAATTGCTTCATGGATAAATATTGATAGTCAGCACTGACTTCTATTTTGACACAGCATAACTGAAAAGTTATACATACGACGCTCAACAAAATAGGTCTTCCTAAAATAAGGAGCAAAATCAACTTCAAGTATAAACAAAACAAAGCGAGTTATTTGGGGCATGTTTTTTTCTTTTTTTTTTTTCCTCATTCTTTTATCATTACTCTATCTGTGAGTAAAATCCCAACATGGATTTCTTTGGAAATCTTTGAGGCTGTGTAAATATATATTGTTGCTAGGTTGTGAAGCATCCCAGCTTGTGAGATACAAGCTGCACACATTAGGAGAGTGGGAATAAAATTATCAAAGGCCACAGATCTGACTGATCTGGGTTTCTTCAGGTCACAACGGTCTGGAGACGGCAGCAGTGGGTAATGGCCTGATTCCTTCTGGTAGGAGATGCATCCCTCAAGGAGGAGCATCCATCTGTGGCAGGGATACCTGCTTTGGGTACTATCTGGTCTAGGAACTGCAATACTGGTCTAGGAAGTTGAAATACTGGAAGACTAGAGACAGCAGCATTTATACTAACACTGTTGCTCAAGTTTTTCCAGACATGATCATCGCTCCTGCACTGAGATTTTCTCTTCACCCTGTTCTGTCCCCTCCAGGTTGCAGCCTGAGACACAGCAATGAGAGAAGGACAGGGTTTGGCCTCACCAGTTTGGTGCATCTGGGCAGCAGAGAGCCTTCTCCAGCTGAGGAAGAGCCTATACAGCAAGGTCTCCCTGACTCAGTGCCTGCTGAGTGACTCACTGGTCACTCATCTATTGCCTCCCTGGCAGCCTGTGTTAAAGCCTTTCACCAGATGCTTTTGCTTTCCCGCCTTGCACACATCCCCCAGTGTTTTGCACCATCCAAAATTAGACCCCCTCCAAGACCTGGTGTGCAGACAGCATTTTCCTCTCTCCAAACTTTCCTGTCTAGGATTCCAATCAGCAGAGGGCAGAAACAGGAAATTATGGGATTGCTGCTGCTGTGCTCCATGTGCCATGCAGCTAAGTCACTGACTTGCTGAACAAGGAGAAGCAGATTGGAGGCTGGCAGGAGCAGGCATGACCTCAGAGGCACAAGTTCAGCCAAACATCCCCAGTCAGGATGGGTGGCTAAGGGGCTTGCACTGCTGGTAATCAGCATCTCTGGGTCCAAGAATGCAGCCAGACAGAGCCTGGAAATCAGTTGGGGTGAAAGTGATGCAACTTCACCTTCTCTGAAATCAGCTGGGATGAAGGTGATGCAACTTCACCTCCTTTAAAGAGCCAGGATGGGGCTGAGGCACATGAGTTTTTCCCTCTGCAAGGCAGCCAAAGGGCAAAGGGCATAGCACAGCTGATGCACTGACCCTTCTTTGGACTGCAATAAAGCTAATTGTCTTCTGCTCCCTTCACCCTTTCACTGTTTCTTGCACAACATAACTTTGATCATAAAGCTCTGGAGAAGCAGGATTTTGAGCCCAACTCTGATCTCACTTATTCTGGCATAATTCAGGAATAACTACAGTCGTACTTGTAGAAGTTCAAAATCAGTCCAGTTTCTTTTAACTGTGCAAAATTACTGGTCCACAGAAAGAAGAAAATAATCAAAGACGTGAACAATAGAGCCAGCTGAAGAAGGAGACTGTATTTTCCTTTTTGAAATTCAATTTATTTTTGCTAGCTCTTTATATGATGCAAAATTTTATGGAAGAAAACAAAAATTGGAAAATTCCCATCAGCTGAAACTATTCCTGATATTGTCTCTGGTGGCAACTTGCATTATGAGACAGAATATGACACGGCTGGGATATGTGGTTTCCCTTTTTTCAGAGATCTGACTGAAGCCATTGACGAAGTCAAGTGGATATTCAGGAAACAGAGCTGAGAAAACATTGCTCTTTTCCCATCCTCATGTGTAAGGTCAGTGCTGAGGAAGAGCATCCAGCAGGCAAAACTTGTGTAAGCAGGCCTTACTGAGCTGCCATAATCCGTCAGCTACAAAGCAACCGGGAGCTGAAAAAGCTCTCCAGGGATCAGGGAGTGTCCTGCTGTGACTGCCATCCCTGCAGGCCTGATTTCAATGCCAGCAGCACCTGGGAACCCTTGGGGTTCAAACCCCTCTGCTCTCCAAGGCTGCTGGGCAGCTGGATGCTCGGGAGCTCGCTGGGATGCACGCAGAGCATGCGACGTGCTGACAGCACTGCCAGGGAATGGGGGAAGCTGTGGATGAGGTGCCTTGCCAAAGGGTCTCCGCCTGCCAAGCTACAGGCAGCCGCGCTGGGAGAAGATGGGAGGAGAGAGGAACCCCAGGCTCTGACTGGGTTTATCTTTAAGCTGAGAGCTGGCCCAGATTAACTGCATGTGTGACCACAGAAGCTTAAACTCATTCCTCATCATGGTTATGAAGCATGGCTGCGAAGCACGAAAAATGCAAGAGAAAAAGGTATTCAGAGCCTGCACATAGTGCAGCCCGGTGCTGCATTGCGTGACTCACTGGCTTTGGTAAATGAGAGGCTTTATGTGCAGTCAGCCCTCTTGAGCACGGAAAAGGCCCAGGGAGGCTAAAGTCTTGATCTTTTGAATCAAAAGATCCCAAAGGATTTTGACCAAGTACCATGCCAGCTGCTGGGTCTATACCAGTTCTGCAAGAGCTCAGCAGCATCAGGAGTGTGTTTGAGGGAGCCAGTGGCAGGAGACGTCCCTGGCACTGGGAGGCAAACACAGGTACCCTCTGCTCTCCCCAAAACTGCCCTCAGACTGGGGAGGCCTGACTGAGGCAGCTGTGAGAGTCAGGATAAAACACCAGCTTTATATAAAGCACAAACCCCAGGGCCGGGCTGCTTCAGTGTCTTTCCTTTCAGGCTGAGCAGCTCAGACACATTAAACTGATACATATCTGCCCTGGAAGAAAAGGCCTTTCTGTGTTTTCCATCACGCAGCCCGGCCAGTCGGTGGAAGTGACACTGCACAGCCCTGCTGCAATCTGCATCGGGACCGAAATGCGTCAGCAGACGTGCCCGGCGTCTGTTATCCCACACTTCACAACGCCGGCTGTGAGGAGAGGAAATGGGGGCTTTCAGGTCAACCACTGGACCAGTAGGCAGCAGTGATGAGTGATGTGCTGTTCCTAGGCTTGACCACTGCTTTGGAGCTCAGATTGTGCACTTGAGTCACCAAAAATGTACCTTCTCAGCTACAAAAATGTTTTAAGGACACAGTCTGTTATATAAGAAGTTATTTAACATTACTAGTCAATCAATGACTCCTTAGACCTGTAAAGCTCATCCAGACCATGTGCAATTTAATTACAAATATAACAATAACTTTCTATTATTTTTTTAGGACCAAGTTTTATTTATTTTATCATTATTTGGCACATGCACATATTTTAGAAACGGTGGGGTAAATGAAACATTTTTTGCTGGATCTAATCCTTTATGATGCTCTTAACTACAAGACAACCAGCTTCACAGACACATCCTGCTAATGCAGTGATCCTGGTCCTCTTGGTCACTGGCAGCAATACCAAGGGGCTGGTCTGCTAAAGGCAGCAATCCCCACTGCAAGCTGGGATCACTGCTAGAGGTGCCCTGGCACCCTGTGCGTACAAACATTGCCAGAGGTCTCAGGTGCCTGCCAGCTTACAAGCAAGAAGAACGTTGCTACTGAATCATAGAATGGCTTGGGGTGGAAGGGACCTCAAAGATCATGTAGTCACAAACGCCATGCCATGGACAGAGACACCTTCCACTAGACCAGGTTGCTTAGGGCCCCATCCAACCTGGCCTTGAACACTTCCATGGATGGGGCATCCACAGCTTCTCTGGGCAACCTGTTCCAATGCCTCACCACCCTCACAGCAAAGATTTTCCTCCTAATAACAGGGAGGTTCAAGCAGTCACCTGCTTCGAGGCCCTGGGATGAGCCAGGTGTTTTACTTCAGCAGACACGTTGTCCTCGAGGGGAGAAGTCCCCAAAGGGCTGTCTCATCCCTCTGGCACACTCCCTCACATTATATGGATTAAACCCTGAAATTACCGACTTTCGAATTTGTGAGTGAGAGTTTTCTCATCTCACTTGCCTCTCTGGCTTTCTAAAGTGTTAGTGGCAATGTGCACTGCAGGGAAAACCAAACCAGAAACTCTTACACTGGTCTGAGTGTTTGTGTAGATGCTTAGTTGTCATTTGCATGGCTGGGGTCACTGGTCATGGGAGGGGTTGCACCAGAGAATACCTGAAAAAACCCAGTGCCTCCTTTTCCCAGGGGCACTTCCCTGACAAGAGAACTTTGCTCTTGAAGGCAAGCAGGGACAGGGAAAGAGTGCTGGGGTTCCCCACTCCACACCTCCTCTGCCCAGACCACACTGCTCAATTCGAAAGTTAAAGAAAATAGATGAGTTTTCATACACCCACCTCTGCAGACTCATCCTGCAAGTCAGGCAGAGTTTGTTCTCCCTCCTTCCCACGCATCGCCTCTGCTGCTCAGCCTTGGCCCTGGAGCCCCTTCTCCCAGCTCTCCCCGGCTCCTGGGTGGAGAAGGCACCATAAACCCACTTTAATTGCTCTGACCAGCATGGTCTCCCTGGGGCACGTCCCAGGGGTGCACTGGCACCAGGTTTGTTTCCACAGGTGTGCTGAATTGTGGCTGCTCCCAGCCCACGCTGAGCCCTGCTGGGGCAGTGCAGCCAGGGCCCCATGGGCTGTGCTGTGGTGGGTCTCCCCTCCCTGCCTGCCTGATGCTGCTGGGTGGGAAAGGCTGTGGCTCCTGCTGCCTTCTCTGGAAGCTTGCTGCTTGAGCCATCATGTGCTGGCTGGGCACACGGAGTTCAGCACCAGAGGAGAGGTTCTCTGTGCATGGGGTGGGGGGAAAGCACAAGAGTAACTCATTATATGCACCAAAAGGTGTGGGCTTAATTTAGTGTTGTCATCCAACCAGGGCTGATTTGTTTTGTAAAACAAAATGTACAAGAAATCTGCGGTAAAAACTTCAAATAAAATAAAATAAAATAAAATAAAATAAAATGGATTGCAATGAAGATGAGAGCTGGATTAGCTTGGCCCAGGCAGGAGCCCTGGAAAGGGTCCAGGGAGGCCGGAAAGATCCATGAGGAGTTTCCTGCAAAGAAACTGTTCAAGAAATTGAGCAGAGGCAGTGTACATGTGACGCCTGTGCGGCTCTGCTTGAGTGGAGGGGGAGCTGCTGTCTGGGAAAGCAGCCCATCCCAGAGATTTGGAGGGGAGCAAGTGGGAAAGAAGGTGCTGTCTGGATCAACCTGATCCAAAATAATATGTGGTTTGTATTTTCCAAGCAGAAAATTAAAGAAAAAAGGACCCCCAAAAAGTAAATGGAGTAAATTATTTCATGTTGGAGGAAATTTAATTTTTCCTATCAAAAACAAAAGAAAACCAGACCAGAAAACTCCCTGATTTTACAGTTAAAAGATTCATGACATGCATTGAAATATTTTCTGGCAAAGCCCAGAGGTCTCTCCTCCCCTCTAGTACCACGAAGCTGGTGTTATTGGAATGTCCCCTGGCTGGATGGGAGCACCATCACACCGAGTTCTGGGACCCCACTCCCTGTGTGCACTTGGAGGTTTTGCAGCTCTGCCACCAGTACCCACTGCCAGTTTGCTGTGTTACTCTGGACCCAAAAGCTCTCCATCAGCAGCTCTGGAAACAGGATGGGTACAGGAGCTGAGTGTGAAACTAATTCAGAAGAGGTGCTGGAAACTGATGCTGACGGCATCTTTGGAAACTCTTTCCCCAAGCTGAAAAAAAAGGGATTTCCTAAAATGACTGAAAATGAATTTGCCACATCTGCAAAGAGTGGTTTGTGGGTTATCTGTGCCTGAAAGTAGCTAAGGAAGCACTATAGTCAGCAACTTTTCAGTCTAAGTGACAGCTGCTAATGTGCCCATAGGTGATAGTAAGTTTCAAGTGCACTACCAGTTGTCTTAAATCCTGAAAACACAACTGTTTGAATTGTTAAAGCTCTACAAGTTTGCACAGTACAAAAAGACAGCCTCTATGGCCAAAAAAAAGCTAGTTTTGGATTCAAGGACAACCTGAAATTCAAGCCAACAGTATGAGAATCTGTAATTGATCTGCTCAGAACAAATTATTTGGCTACCTGAAGAGAATCAAAACATTTTTACTTTTTTGGAAAGAAGTGCAAAGAAGAAAAATATTAACTTGTTGAGAAAGAGGAAATTATATGGGCAAACTAAAACAGGCAAGAGCTTGACCTCCATATTGGGCAAGTGTGTGCAAAGGTGGAGAAGAGAGGATTCAATTTAGCTTGATGAACAATCCAATTACTGCTTATGACATAAAATTAGACTCTATGTTTGAAAAAGAGCTACAGAAACTAAAATGATTTTATACCATTGACCTTAACACTCCTCTGTAATGCACTTGATGAGGCGGATTTGTTTTATTTTTACTGAGACAAATTCAATAGATTTACAGTGATGAATGCAATAAAATTATACACATGGTGAAGGAAAGCTTAGCTTCAAGGCTTTACAGCTCTCTCCAAGAAACTTAAACTCCTCGAAATCTGCCATTTTCAGCTGGAAAGGAAAAATCTCAAAGGCATGACTCCAGCAAGGCTATTAATTCAAACAGTACCAGATGGATGTGTGGGATTCACCTTCTGCTTTGGTTATGAATGAAAGTAGTCAGTTAGGAGTTTGCTGAAGGCTATTTTTGCCTGAAGTCTGGTCACGATATGGTTAATGTAGCTGTGCTTGGGTTGGCTGTGCTTTGAGTGAAGGATGTGTGGAAATGGGAGGGAAAGGAAGCTCACAGGAAGCCAGGTAACACAATGGCTGAAATACATTGCTTGAGTGAATTCAGTGTGTGACATTTTGCTGTGATACAAAATGTCATGGTCTCCAGGAGAATTTGTGACTAAGTTTTCTTTATTTTCCTTTTTCCAGAAACCTCACCAACCATACAGTTCATGCTGTCCATGAGGGATAAATATCACTATTTCCGCCCTCTAGACTGGGAAGCAGAGAAACAGTTCTTTGACTCTCAGTCTCTGAAGAGCTGGGCCCTATCTGGGTTTTGATGAGTTTGGAGCATCTTGCCTCTCTTTAAATGGCCAGAGGTTGGGTACCAGCCTCAGGGAAGCTAGGTATGATGGACTGAGCAGGGAGTGACACCTCATACTTACAGGAAGAGAAACCCAAGCCAGAGCAAGGTCTTTCAACAAAGACTTCAACGCATATTTGTGTCTCTTTCTCCTTGAGGAACTTTTGAATGGTTTATAAAAGCTTATGTAAACTCAGACTACTGTGTTAGGCATGCTTGTATACTTTTTAACTTGCCTTTGGTCCTGAAAAGTTGAAGCAGCTCAGGTCTCTCAGCATTTCATGGCCCATCAAGTGTCAGATGTTGGTACATACTGAGGCACCACCTGATAAGCTGATAGAAGCCCACAGCTGTGTTCAGCCCAGCTTTGACTTAGCTGACACCCTCCTGTTGTCCCTTCTCTGGGGCACACCGGTGAGGAGATTCAGGGAGCAGGACGCATGATACTGATGGATCCATCAATCACAACATAAGTGGCCAGAGATCCCCTCCTGCCAGCCCATGGCCAGCCCTTCTCTCTCAGGGCTACCAAAGCCTCCAGCCTAACAAAAATATCTCTTCTATCTACTGCGCTGAAGGCCACAGATCCCAACATGGCAACCCACATGTTTCAGAAATAGTTCCAGGAAGGGCAAAAGAAACTGTTGTCCAAGCAATGCATACAGATGCCAAGTACTTTGTTGCACAATCAATAAGGTAACTTGTTTCACCACTTAAAATTCATCCAAAGGGCTCTTTTTAGTAGTCAGAATCATCCTTGGCAAAGGTGTTTTTGAACGTACCTATTTCTGAACATACCTATGCTCCAAGTTCAGTGTTGTGGCTTTTTGGTTTTGCTTTGTTTTCAAAAAGGTTGACGAAAACCATTTTCCTAAACTGACAGCAACAACCATAACACATGTACAGAAATAAGATAGCAGTCTCATACAGGAAATATTTCTGCTTTCATTTTTATTTTATGAATACATATACAACAGATGCATAATCTTCCATTATCCAGGCTTAAAAGTAACAGGCTTGGGTATTTTTTTCCCCCAAAATAGCTTAAAGAGGAAAATAAAAATCAGAATGAAGGAGCTGCAACATAGCCAAACCATACATTTGAAAACTTTGCTAAAATTACTGCTGAAATGTGTCTGTGTCTGTGTGTGTGTGTGTGTGTGTGCACTGTCCCACACGGTTAAAGCCTTACCCAAGATATTTAGTATATGAATAAAAAAATGCTTTGGCATAATCAGAGACTCCTTCATGCACAGTTTATTGACATTTCTGAAATAATGAGAGAATAAAATCTGAGGATTATATCATATATAATTTCCTCTTGTTGGGAGCAATGTCTTTAAAGGCAGTGGGGAAATGAAGAGGAGTCTTGACAAGAGACTTTGCTTCCATACTAAGATGGTTATATTAGCAGGATGCAAGCAGCTTCATTTAGAAGAGACGGAGACACATATGCATATAATGTAAAAATGCTATTTTATATGAGTAAATAAGAGTTTTCAAGATAACATAAAATGAACCACTCTAAGACTAGCTTCCAGCAAAACATTTTGCTTTATTAGTTCTATTTTCTAGCTACAAGTCAAGCTGACATCAGTCGAGCTTTTAAACTTTTCATATGGCAGTCTATAAGAAACGTTTCATGCAACGTCTACAATGCTAAATACAGGGTAAATAATTGGGATTAAACAGGTGAGGAATAACAGACTATTATAAGGACCAGTAACAGCATATTATGTACATAGAGCCATATTATATTCTCATGTCTTCACAGTAATGTGCAAATGTGACAAATATGGCTTTCATTTTTTTTCCCCTAAAGAAAGTAAGACATAATTATACAGAAGAATCTTTTAAAACACTTAGTTGGATTTCACCTTTTTGTGAAACCTGTTCAGTCTTCATTGCATTGGGGTCAAGGAGCCACCCCAGCTTGTGGGTGTAGTTCTGATGTGTTTCCAGGAGGGGGCACAGATTCCTAAGGCACAATATTAATGTTAAACATTTTTAATTTAGTCATGCTATTTTATTTAAGTTTTGTTTTTATTAATTTTTTTTTATTTTTTGGTTATGTGAAGTAATAGGTCATTGCTAGTTATATAATAAGCGTTTGATTGTAAAAAATACAATGTTGAAGGCTACACTACATGCCTACCTGTAGCTCCAGGAACATTAGCTAATTTGAAAACACACTATACAGCGCCGCAAGTAAAACCAAGGTGGGTTTTTGGTAACATCCTTTTCCATACGTGTAGCAGAGAGTTATAAGGCTTCTGCGGAAAAATAACATTATAACTGAACAAATATTTTACACTCTTCCATAATGGTATTTACAGTTACTATAACTCATATTCTGACATTTGGTAAATAACATGTAACTTGTATGCATCCTTCTTGCCTATCTAAAGTGCTTGCTTAACTGCGTGAGGAAAGAAAATGCATACCTGCTTTAGGTGCAACAAACCCTCAAAGGAAGTAGCTGAAATATTTGCTGTGGATTTGAAATGCATTCTCAGAAATTGAAATTATTGCTAAATTCAGTGCCCTTACTAGGCAATCATCTATATTATTTGTCATATATAAATATATGCATATATACTAGTATGTATGTACATGCATACACATTCATCTATCATGTAAAAGATAGATTTCAATTTTTTGTCCATCAACCTTTTTTAGTTTGTGCTATTCAACTCACTTGTGCTATGACAGAAGCCGGATCAAAATCAAAATCTTACCATGCTACTGCTACCAACCCTATGATTCATTAGCACGCAATAAAGGCAAAATGCAAAAGAAAGCTGAGATGATGATGAATCAGGAGGCTTTTGAAATGCACTGAGAATAAGGCAATAGGCTGCACATTACAGCAGAGGAAAAGCTGAGGAAATTCTGGAATTCATAAACGTGTCTTACTGGAGTCGGGATTGCTCTCCCTACTCTGCTGCAGAGTCCTATGCATTCTTCCAGTATCACTCTCCAGAATTCAAGCTCTAGAGTTGCTGCACCTACCAATACTTTTAATGGTAGCGAATTCAAAGCTTATTAAAAATGCCCTGATGCCACAACCTGGTAAAATAAGGCACTTCCAGGGCTGTATTCCAGCGGTGCCATGCCAAAAGGATCAGCAATGGGAAGAAGTGCTCAGATTTTGCTGAGTTTCCTAGTTTTGTCCCATGAAATGCGCCGTCGTGGAGCGTACTCCCTCTTCTCTCTTTTGAGATGATTTTCTTTAAAAAAAGCTGTTTCATCAGTTGAAGTTGAGGAGCTACTTCTTTGTAAGCAAGAGGTAAATCTTCAGTTCCTGACATTCATTAAGGTGGAAGATCAGAGTACCAGGCAATGTCTTCAGTTCATTCAGCATCTCCCGACTTGAGGTGACGTGCCAGCCAAGTCAAAAGTGTGTATTTCATACCAGGCCTACACTGAAAGCTATGAGTGGACATTGGTACTGGAAAGGTCATTCCTTATAATTTCATTTACTGCAAAGAAAGAAGACAAGAAAAGGAATTGATTAGCATCCCACTGCTGCAGGCAGTTGTCCTCAGTCCACAACCCCCCCAAGCTCGCACTGTTCCTTGACAGCTTCAGTACAATTCTGAACAGTAAGTGTGACATCACCAGGTAGCTTGTACAGGCTGATCACAGTGCAAACCCAGCAGGATTAACCAAGGTTATTAACATGCTAAATACCACATAGAACCAGGCATCACAAAACCAGCAGCATCCTGGATCCTTGACTGCATCAAACATACTTAATATTTCAAATTGGTTACAGATAAAACATTTCATTTGCTCTAGAGTTGCCTCAGAAATGTAAAGTCAGGAGGACCACAGGAGATCCCAGAATAATCTACTTCTTCCACAAAAAGAGATGCTTGGAAAGTATGTTAGCCATGGTAGGTACTGGCGGCAGAAACTTGCCAGTCACAGAACCTGGTTATGTGCAGCTGCAATGCCTAGATAGAATACAACTTCACGTGCTGATTTTTTCCACTGTGGGTTGATATTAGGGGAAAAAAAAAAAAAAAAGAAGAGAGGAAACTGCTGCATGCTTGCCCATTCCCTAGAGCTGGTAACATGTTTAAATATACACCCTCCCATCACGGTGACCAACACATGTGAACATGCACTCTACTTCAATCCACACTTGCCTATCCACACAAACAGATGAGAGGGACAAACAAATTTTTAAAACTCTCCTGGCAAGAGTCAGAGGAGAGAATAAACAAGGTCTGCTATCTCAGCATCAACCAGTCAGACTGCATCTCCACTGATAAAGTGTTGTTTTCTTTATTCATGAGTCTTCTTTTTTTTCCCCCTCCCCTGAAGATCATCAGGCAATACAGTTTCCCACACTCCAATTATGTCCATGTGATTTTTGGCAGATGGACAGGAAATGACTGAACCTGGCAAAGGTCATCAACAGTGGACTACACAACATCCCTTTTATTTCCACTCCACCTCCCTACAGCAACTGCCACCACCTGATTTACACGGAGATAGACAAAATGCCATCAACAGGCCTATCACCGTTTCTGAGTTTCCCTAAAATTGCCAGGACTGGGAAATGTGCCCACGTCATGGAAGCACCACGGAAAAGGCTGCATTTTCCTTCCCTTGTGGCCTGCTCTTCACAGTAATCCAGATAACTTCATGTGTTTACTGGAAAAGACCAAGCCTGTGTAAAACCAGCTTCCTGAAGCAATTAGTTAGGTATGTTTGGTGTTGGCTTTTATGGCTTTTTTTTTTTTTTCCCTGCAGACCTATTGCCCACTTAGTAATTGCAGAACATGAATCAGTCAGGATTTGTGTCACAGGTCCTGGCCACCAAAACCAATTCCACCAATGGATATGCACACCATACTTTAGAGAGGAAATATCAGTTGCATTTGTAACTATCTATTTACAACAGCAAACTAAGAAGTATGGAAATGAGCTGTGAAAAGACAAAGCAGTTCTTCCCCTTGAGAGTGCCATGGAGTTCATCTTTAGTATTACCAAACAGCAAAAGCAAACTCAAGCGGCAAGCCCTGCACCGAGGCAAAGACTGCTCTGCACACCTCCAAACCCAGCCAGAAGTGCCGCCCCATTTACATGTGGCCAGACTCCAGAGAGCTTTAAGGACTGAGTCTCTGCCTTGAATGCCGACAGCATACTTCTGTGGAATGATTCTGCCATACCTTTGAAAGACTGCATCTGTGATACACTTCTCAAGGCACTCTCTGATGTGCAGCAAAACCACACGGTGATAACTTTATGTTTTATGTGACAATGAAAACAAATCCTCCTACTGGCCAGGCAGCATCACAGTTTTGCTAACTATCCCTCAACGCTTCTTTTAAATCAAACAAAATTAAGACACTAGTCAGGGCTATTCTCGCTCTTTGTAAAATTACTTAGTGCTTAGAAACATTAAACAATGAATGTTCACAGTGCTTCTGTAAAATGCAAACATAAACATCACTGGTATTTCATGGGGACAGGGAGGTGGAAATGTGAAGGGCCTCCCCATCTCTGTCAAGATTAGCACCACGGCATCTCAGATCTCTGACTAATAGTGTAGCACTTGCTGAGTTACTCTTGCTTGATTCTTCCAGGGAAAATTTCAAAAGCAACAGACTCAACCTGCCAGCTCACACTTTCCCCTATTAAAGCATTCAGCAAAGGTATTTTGAAAGCAACTTCATGACATGAGACGAAGGCCCATCTCCAACACCAGCTTAGACACTCAAGAGGCTGCCGCTTCCAGTCACTCCAGGTAACCTCAGCTGATCCTCTGTCACTTGAGTGCTATAGGACACATCTTACTCCAGATATGACACAACTTTTCCTTTCAGCTGGGAGCCCACCTGCCTTGGCTCAGACCATGAGACCACAGTGCTCTTTGAGTCACACTGTCTCCATCTTTCAGTAGCCAAATCAATTTGCCCCCAGCTGAAATCACCCATATTTTGTCATTGACTCACAGCAGTTTATTGCTTGTTTTTATTTTATATTACTTTCTTATGAGCTGTGGACTTCTGCTACCTTGATGAATAAGCCTGGTGTCCTCATGTAACAATATCTGGCAGCAGATCAACAACAGTCACTAGACAATGTCACCAGGGACTTGGGAGACAGCTGAACCTCAACCCAAGTGCATCCATTGCCACCAGACATCACAATCAAACAGAGCCAAAACCACCAAGAGGACATTCAACATCTCTCTCCTCCACAATGGTCTGTGGACAGTGTGGCTCAGACACAGCTCTCTTTATTTCACTATTTCACTTGCTGTTTCCCCTTTACCCATTGCAGTGTCACAAGTGCAAAATATTCCAAATAATGCAGTGGAAAAAACCTGCAGAGAAGGACAAGGGTGCACCAAAAGGCCCAGGTGGGGGAATATGTGGCAACAGAGCTGACCTTGCAGCAGCAGACCGCTAGCAGAGATGAAAGGGGAAGTATGGTTCGAGCGGGCTTTCCCTCACCGCCTGCCCAGACACCTGAGGCTGCAAATAAAACCCTCTGGTGGGTGGGAATAGGGGAAAACCAGGAGGCAAGTGCATTTGAAGTGTGCTGGTTGATGCTTGCTGGGTTTGGCTAGAAGGATGCTCCCCACCACCCCCAACTGCATGGTCCAACACTCCTGTGAAGACACTTTTTACTTCTGATGTCTGGAAATTTTGCTTCCCTTTAATACTCCAAAGCATGTTAACATTTTTGTAGCATGCTAGGAAATGTTTTGTTTTGCATCAAGTGGAATGTCTTGGAATGCTCTGTTTGACCCCAAACTGATTGGCAAGAAAACATCAATATTCTTGTTACAGGCTGACCCAAGACCGATCTTCCCAACAGCAAATGAAACCTCTGTTACTGAAGTATGGTTCTGCTGAAGCATCCATCCTGTGTGCTCATCCTCACCAGTGTTACAACCACCACTGCTGTCAGTTCTTTGGGAAAGAGCATAAAAACCAGCACACCTCCAGTGGTGCTTACTCTAGTACATCTTTGCTCTACTGGAGGACTTAATGAGCCACAGGTCTGCATCCCCACTTCTAATGAACTTTGATGAACTTTCTTCCATAAAGCTTTCTAATAACCTCCTGAACCTGTTTTGGCCCACAGAGTTTCCTATAGCAATGGGTCTCACAGCGTACTGATGTGAAGGTGGAAAAAGTATTTATTTTTGTGTTTTGAATTTGTTACTTGTAAATTTAATTCGTGTTTCAAGTAAATGAGCTGACTGTTCACTATCTCCTTTGCCATCTATTCCTTTGGTATCCTCAGTGCTCCACTTGGTCCTATAGGACCAATGCAGAACTTTCCAGAGAGGCAAGATCTGATCATGCAGATAAAATAATTGGCATTTTTCTCTTGGCTCTCACATTTGTAACAAAATATTTATTATATAGCTAAGGAGAATCAGCTGGTTGCAGTCTTGAACGATCAAGTTTTGGCTTATAAATCTGCTACTATTACAAGAGGATTGTGCATGGTCCACAGAACAGCAGTATTCATGCAAGCAGTATTTTGGCCCAGGTTTGAGTTTCATTTCTAAAGCAAATGCTAGTCTTTGATTCCCCAGCTGCTTGGATACATATCCATTCATGTCTGCAGAACCACTCCAGGAGTAGTTGGGTTTTGAATAAGCACAACATTCTTCAAAGAAAGGTTGCAATGGCATTACACTCATTTTTAAAACAATATAACCTGAGTACTAACAAAGACCCGTTTTATAGCCAGGATAGACGAGATTGAAATGATTACCCAGCTTTTTGCAGGCCCTACATACAGATTAGCAGCAGATCTGGGATAGCATGCAAGATATTTAATATCTTCAATGCCTAGAGAAGCACAACACTTCCTTTAAAGCACCAGGTTGATCCCTATCAGACCAAACAGCTGAGTACTATGATTTACAGTGCCTTTGTCATCAGATTTTTTTTTCACTGTTTTTCTGCTGGCTTTGGTGGAGGAGGCCACTGTCGCTTTCATAGCTAACACCTACAGTTCCCCACAATGCCTTCTCTCAACTGGTATTTTCCATTGTCATGTTCAGTTTTTCCACTGACAATAAAGTCAAAAAATAATAATGCTGAGAAAGGCAGGTAACACGTGACCTCTCTACCTGTCAAGGCTTTTGAAAGAGGAACCTTTTCCTTGCTAAACAGCAGATGCCACAGTAGCAGGATGTGGTGAGCTGTTACCCCACACTTTAGTTTAATAGGGAGTTTTTTCCTCTTGTATTTAATTTTGCTTTGAAATGCCCTTGCAATGGAAATTTCTGCTTTACTAATTAGCAAAATCAGTGTCTTACCGATGAACCAGTTTGGGTTCCTGCACAGAACAGGACAACCAGATATATCTGTACAAATGTGGGTTCCATATATAGATGTGAACTTCATAGGAAATATAATATTTTTAACATTTGGTGGCTGTACATGGATTCCATCAACCGGCAAGACTTTAAATTTCTGCAGATTTCTGCTTTCCTTGCATCTGACTACTAATATGGATAACAATGTGGCCTTCTGTTTTAATAAAATACCTGTTCTTCAGAGGTAAAGTTCTGCCTTCCAGAAGTTACACTGGTGCAGGGAGTTGGGAGAAGACACTGGCACAGGGTTTCCCAACTGGGGAGCTTTTTGGGAATATAAATAAGAGAGTTTGGAAGATTTCATACTCCCAAAGGTGAATGTCCCCCAAGAGTCTGAAAATATGGGAAGTGAGCTGAGAGCCATGTTCCAATCCACAACTATAAAGATCTGAGTCTACAGTTTTGTGGGTGAATGGTATCAGCTCAAAAACAAATTCCACCCCTTTTCACATTTCAAGTAGTAACATTAAGTCTCCAATTTCTGCCTGGGTGAAGTTGCTGTCTTGTCATAGATGTGGAAGCCCATTGTTCCCATGACTTCAATCCATGCCCAAGCAGGAGCCCAGAAAGGCTTGCACAAGGAGACTGAGTAGTGGAACTCCAGATTGCATTTACCATTGTGCCACTTTATGATGCACTCTTCTCTTCCAAGTGAGGTCTGTGGCTCTTCACTCCACTCTTTTTAAATAGACAGAGAGGTGTGATAAAAGGACACTCAGAGGTTTTGCACTGAGCTGATACCTTGTGATTCACATGTTCCTGCTGCCCTGTAAATAGCAATGGCATCAATTCATCTCCTTCAGGATGGTTTTTGGTTTCCTTATCAATAGAAAGTGCCACATGGCATGTCCCAAGACATCCAGGCATGCAGGGACACACGAAGTTTCTATCTACAGCTGACTGACCAACCTTTGCCCGTTACTTCATGTCCACCTGTGTCTGCTGGAGATCCCTGCCTCCAACATGGGGCAGAATACAAGAGGCTGAGATGCCGTAATGCTCTCTTGATGAAAATGAACAAAAGCAGCCCGCTCTGACTGGCATAGAAAGTACAAGTAATACCAGCTGCACCTTTCAAGCTATGTGTGCAGAAAATCTCAGTAAATCACACTCCAATTCTGCCATGTCCGGACAACAAGACTTCGTCTTTCAGATGGCTGTAACTGCCCAAGCAGTATGATGCCACAACTGGAGACCTCATTTGGATGTTGTTTGATGCTGGTCAGACTGCACAGCTTCTGTGTCACAGCCTCCAGAAGGTCTCCGTGGACGGTCTGAGCAACCTCCAGAAATAAGCAGCACTTCCTGAAAGCAAAACTACCTGGGTTTGGCTCATTGTTTTTGCCTCCTGGCAGAACTCACTAGCTCAGGTCAAGCCTTACATGGGTACAATTACAGTGGCACCCAGGCCAGGGATCTCTCCACACAGCTCATTACACAGCATGGATGCACCCACAAATGCTCTGAATTTCTGCTGTCACTATCCAGCACATGAAGAGAGGTGGGGACACATAGCTCTGGAGTGACTGCATGAGTTTGACACTGACACCACGCTACCTGTAGTAATGCTTTGTAGTATGACGTTCACTTTGCTGCCTATAATTATTGCCCTCAGATTTTTTCCACCAGCAGTGATGCCATATCTTGCTCCATCAGGCTTCTGTGCTCTCGTACGCCCTTCTTTTAGATGAAATGCCACATATAAGAATCACTGAAGAGGAATTCAAAGTTGCAAATGAATGCAGAGGAAGTCGAAATACAGGAGGAAAGATTTTTTTTCTTATCTCCATGTAGAGATTTTATTTTAAGAGAAAAATGGCTAAATATACTGTGACTAAAAAAATTAAGCTCCTGGTATAAACCATCCCATGACTAAAATTCTACCGTTTTTATAATTTCCTCACTATTAATAAGCATCACTACTTTTTGACATATGAAAACTGCAACAAACAACACAGAACTGTTACTCAAATCACAGAAAATATTAGGTTTTTCTTACATAAACTCTTTTTCCAGAGCTAGTAAGTATTGTCCTGTGAGTGAGGCAAAACATCAGAAAACAGTGATATAAATTTCTGAGGTGCCAGACTATAATGCAAAACTATAGATCACATGAAAGCTTACTGAATTAAAAACCAAACAAAACAAGTCTTGTGAAGCAGTGGAAAATATAACTTCACACGTTCCATAAAGAAGTCAGATCTTGTATTACCTCAGGTGTCCTGGATGTGTTTAAACCTTAAACTTATTTTTATCTGTTTAATCATAATAAGCCACTACCACAGGGCATGCTATTTTTGGAGACAGCGAATAGGACAGTGGAGCAAGTGAGCGACAACAAGTAGCAGGTTTTAATAAAACATGATCCTCCCGTATGAACGTCAGCTTGGCATGACAGAAGGCATTGTTGTGCATGACAGCCATTACCATGGACTCCTTTTCCTACCTGCTCTACCCTCTGCCTTATTTAGTTTAACAGCTCCAAGTCTCCCAGGGCAGCAGAAGGCTAATAGGAAAGGTTCCTTGCAGTGTGATGACAGCACTGTGCTGCAGCAATTTAACTGGGGCTCTTGAAGAGGTGCCCAGACTAAATGAGTCCCATCCTATCACACCAAAATTTCTGGGTTTCCATATTTTTTTATCCCTCCCATATGCAGCCCTGGAAATGCCTTGCATCTCCTGCTCTGCAAACACTTAGGGATAAATTCCACGGCTGTGGGAAATTAGCGCAGGAATCAGCAGAGCTGCAGTGATTTCCAACACACAAGAGTCTAACTTCAGCTTGTTTTTATTCTTAGTCTGAGGATGGCTTCACTCTATCTGATTTGCCCTTTTTGCCAAAGAATCAGAGACTCAAGAGGTATTTCAGGCAGCCCTCACTGAGGCCAACCTTGCCTGGGGAGATGAGGATTTGTGCTGTGCAGGGGCTGCAGGGTCTCCCCAGTATGATGCAAGCCTCATTTGACACACACATAAACACACGTGTGAGGGTAAGGCTGGGCAATGAACAAATAAACCACATTTTAACCAAAATGATGTGTTTACGTTCCTAAGAGCATCTGTAAGGGAAACAAAACAGACATATTTTACGTTTTACACAAAATTTCCACACGACAGACAAACTACACAAATGTTACCTAAGGCAGCCAAAACCTGAGGTCAGCACTGCTGGAAGCTTTGTGGGTAACAGCCCGGAAGGAATCAGGAAGACCAAGCACCTCTTTGCCATAGACGAGGAATTTGCCCCTGTCATGAGCAATACTCTAATGCAAATTGGTCCTGGTGAAGAGCTCTCCTTTTCAATCCAGTGCCCAACAGTGAAACAGTGCTGTCAGACCGCAGCATGCAGAACTCATGATTTGTCACCTGAAGCATAAAAGGCTAGAAACAAATTTTAAGCAATTCTGCATTTGCCTATTTTTCTAGCCTCCAGGTGTCTCTGGCAGTGTTAAATCCTGAATGTCACCGAAATGAAGCTTCCTTTTTTTTGTCTTTTTACTCTCATATTCCTGATCCCATGTCTCAAGGTTTGCTGCACCTCACAACAAAATGCCAACTGAAGCATGGATAACACTTGAGACACGAGGCTCTCAAAGTATCCTATGGTTAGAAAAGCAAGGTTAAAGCCCACCTGATGGCCCCAAGGGCTTACAGCTTCCAAGGTTCACCAGCAGTGAATGGGAGAGGGGAAGTGGGACTGGACCATGTCACAAAGCTCTGAGCCCGATGCTGAAGGCTGCTACATGGAGACTTCATGCCCGCCAAAGGAGCATCACAAGTGCAGGCATCCAGCTGAACACTGGCCTCAAATGACTATCTGTATCAGGCCAGACTTTTCTACATAACCCTTTCTACAAGAAAATTTTTACTCCACATGCTGGAAAAGTGACAGATTAGCTTTAGAAAAAAAAAAATTTCTGGGGGTGCAGGAGGGAAGAAAGAGAGCAAGAGAAGGTCCATAATCTCTATGGCTTACTGATTTCAGAGTTTTAAAAAAGCCAAATAAAACTGAATTCCTCTATCGATTATACAATTATTAATCTTTTTAGAAGCTTTTCCAACATTGCACATAATGAGCAATTCATCAAAGCATATTAGGTGCCACAGAAGTTGCATTCAATATAAAGGGGTCATTAAGTTTCTTGTAATTGCACATTACTGAAGCTTTCGTTAGTTCTAAATCAAATCAATGGGATGTGCATGTATGCTCTTTAATTGACTTTATGTAATAATAGTGTGGCCCACAGTGATCCTCTGGAATCCTCCACGATGAGCTACCTTGCACTGCTGTTCATAAAAAAACAGCTTGTGTGCAGCTGGGTTTATCAAGTAAAGCAAAGAAACAATAAATGGAGGAAAGAAAGAAGCACCTCAGATCACACAACAGTATCTGCTGAGTGCCCTTTTCTTTCCATGGGTAGAGAACAGCCAAGAAACTGTACTCTTCTTCCACTCAACCAGCCTCAAAGTCTGATGGACTTGAGCAGGAGTAACATGGTCTCAAGAACAGAAGTGTCCTGGAGATAGGTTAAAACAGGGTCTATATGATCTGTTTCTGAGCAAGAAGTGTTTGGTTGTCTTTTTTTTTTCTTTTTAATGGACCCAACTTGTCCTATTATCATCACCATATCAACACCTGTTTCCCTTACAGCCCCTTTCATCAGCTAAGCGCATGCCAAACAGAAAAGATCAGTGCCATTATTTGCATCACCCAGCAAAGAGGGCACTTAGGCAGGGACAACAGGAGGATACCTCTGTGTAGGCCATGCACAGTGTGCCTATGGCACAGCAGGTGGCCATTGCTGGGACACATCTGTGCCTTGCCTGTGTGAAGGCTGAACCTTGTTTGGTAACCTCTTATTCACAGGGGTTTTGCTCAGTCAGATGAAAGGATAACCATGAATTGACTCAGTGAGTGGCCACATGCTGCTGAATGGAAGAGAAAGGCTGGGTAGGGCTAAAAAAATTTTTATGTGTTTGATAAGGGAAAATAGATCCACCTATAAGCCCGCTGGGGACTAGGCTGGGAAAGGTCATGCTAGCTGGGGAAAATCCTTACGTGATGGAACACAGCTGCTAATTTTCAGCAGTGGGCAAGAACTGGGCTGACTCTGGGAATCTGAACTCGTGGCTGTGAAGAGCTGGCAAAAAAATGGATGCAATAAAAGGCTGTCATGCAATAAATTTGCTTTTGGCATGATGACCTGGTCACCACCACAATGGGAGCTGTAAGAAATGCCACAGAATTTCATTTCAGCCATGGCAGCATCTGTTGCTGGAAAGCACTGCAGTTCAGAGAGGAGTGCATGGCCTCTTTGTCATGGCTCCTTGGACAAGAGCACTGGCAGCGCTTAATGGCACTCTTGCATTGGCTTTGCACCACCTTAACTAGGGACAGACCTTTTCATAACAAAACTTCCATCCAGTTTGGCTGGGAAGCTTTGATCCAAAGTGGACTCACACTGGAAACACACCAGTGCAGCCTGGGCCATGATGTGGAATTTCCCAGGGTGTCAGTGGATGCTGTCCCCAGTGAGGCGACGTGGCAGTGAAAACCACTGCACCCAGACTGTTCCTGGATTCCAGCACTTCTTGGATGCTAAAACCACCTACAGAAAGCATCTCAGATTATAGCAGCTGGAAGAACACTCTTATATTTGTACGTGGTCCCAGTGTGACAGAGCTGCAAACATGACAAAATGTATTTTCCTCTTTTCTCCTCTCCCACATGCTGTGCCTAGCTACAGAATGGCTCAAACTCTGGCTGGACTGACAGAGCAGTGTCAGCAGTAAAATCACCATATGCAGTTGCAAGAATTCAGTAAGAATCACAGCTGGGCTCCCAGGGAAGACAAAACCTTCCCCCTTGCAGCTCAGTGCTTGACACAAGAACCCTGCTGATGCTCAGTGCTCCCAACTAGAGAGGAAATTAATTCTGCCCCCAGAATGAAGCACTGTAAACCCACAGCCAGCACTAGAGAACTAGGAAAAAGGCACTTGAGAGCAGGTGTACAATACTCATCTCTCAAACACACTTAAGGATCTGAAATTTTATTCAAAATGTTTGCATTAGACTTTCCAAACAACCATTCGCAATGTGCATCAGGCTGCTTTTCTGCCTCTTTTTGAGCACCTAGACTTCAAAACCCTTGCTTCTCAATAGCTGAGAAGTGACAGGGTGCTTCCATGGCCTTCACTGTGATCTTGCAGCACATCCAAACTCCAGCAGGAGTTGGCCTGCACTTTTGAGAGGTGCTCCAGGCAACAAAATGAGTGGAAGAACTTTTAACAGTAATTCAAGAGGAGGTTTAAAAATGTAATAATGTTTCAATGAAGAAAACTGGCTGCTTTCATGAGATTCAGTCAGGTCAAATCAGCTAATTCAGAGCAGGAGGTAAATACACAGTGGCTAACACAGCAGGTTTGGAAAATCCACACAACTACACATTGCTTGAAGGGGCAGGCAAGTCCCCTGCTCCCTGGAGAGCCCAGACCACAGGACCCAGCTGTGGGCATGCAGATGTGCCACATCTCTCTTCAGAAGAGTCCTTGCAACAGGAGCAACCCAACAAGGGCCAGCTCTTGCTGAAGAACCTGTGAACCGAATGCTTTTCAGTCTGGAGCTTTGGGGACATCAGGGACATTCCACTGATGAGATAAAAGAAAAAAAGGGCAAAAAGGTTTTGATGAAAGGCTGCGCAAATTGATTGTTGTTTGTGCCACATAACAGCCCTTCTGGTGCACCACACCTTTTGTAAAACATAGTTCCATGAAACAAATTATTATCTCCAGTAGCTTCCGTCTACACACATTTCTGAAATACTTTCATTCTGAACTGCTTTGAGAGGAAACATTAAAAAGAATGGAAACCTGGCAATTAATCAGATGGAAACCTCTGTTTCTATTTTGCAGAATAGGAGAAAAAAAAATTATAAAAAGAATACCCAATATTAACTGCTAAGTAGCAAAATGACAGATAAGCAGGGGCCAGGGACTGGGAGCACTGGTGTGCTGCATGCGTTTACCTGTGCTTGGATGTGGTTCTAAAGGGTGGGTCAGATCTGTGCTTGCCAGTCTTGTTCAAACCTACATAAACAACTAGTTAGAAACTGGGTTTTGACAGATGAAAATTCTATTTCCTTAAAAACTCACAAAATAAAAACCTTGAAATTTTTTTTTCGAAGCATGGATGGAAGACTCTCCTGGTCAAGACACAGAGCAAATATTTACAGGTGCTGGGGAGACATCATTTCCTCCCTTTAGGCTTCAACCTGGTGTCTGCCACATGATTTTATCCATTCAATGAATTTTTTTTTTCCAGACATCTGCCAAGAGGAAATAACTTTGCTGTATTGGGAGTCTGGGAATCCTAGAAAACAATCTTAAATCCATAAAATAATTGAAGTACAGTTTTACTGAGCTGTTCAGTTCGATTTTGATTTTTACTACAATGTCAACAAGAGTTTAATTTGTTTTAAAGTTTAGGTTCTTAAATCTGAGTGATATACGGTAGTTTACAGCTTGCTGGCAACAGCTACTGTGGAAAAAAAAAAAAGGAAAGTGCATATAAAGGCGGTTCTAACTTTGACATTGTGAAAGCAGGAAGCAGTGCCAAGAGCAGCAAACAGCATGGCTTTCCCAATCCTGGCTGGCTTTAGGGACTGCTTGCTATTGACATCAGTCGCTATGGGATACATTTCCCTGCTCTAACAAATCTCATCTGGAGCCTGTAATTAAAAAAGAAATGTCTCAAAGTGTAATTTCTTTCCCTAAAACATTTACAGATGTTAACTAGATTGCTAATAGTGTGAGATATCTGTGGGTGGACATCTTCCTCCTTATCTGCTGCGTCAAAGGGGACAATTTATTTATTAAAACCAGTCCTAAAGGTAGAAATGTTTCTGTATGCATCTTTGTGTATGGGGGTGGTGGTGGTGTCTTCTTCTCTAAACTGCTTGCTGAATTAACTACTTAGAGGTGTTTTTCTTTACAGTTTTTTCTTTCTTTTCTTTCAAAAGTCATCTCCAAAGTTGGCCTGATTTAAAAGGTACCCAGAGTGACTAAAATATTTTTGCTGAGCAGATTAAGAAGTATCCTGTCTGAGCTGTAAAATTATAATAAAAATAATAGTGGTTGTAAGAATAACAATAATAATAATAGTAGTAGTGGTGGTAGTGATGTAAGCTTCCTGCTGCAGTGACTTTCCACCAGTGTCTTTGGCTGGTGCCCCTCAGTAAGTGCTGCTGAAAGCATTTACAGGAGCTGCTGGACAGCCAGAGAAGCTGATCTGCTTCAGGCACCCACCGGACATGTGAGGGGGAGAACATGAAAAAGAGATGAGAAACACACGTCCCTGCGGAGGCAAGAAGGGGTTTTCTTGGCTGTTGGAGAAGGTGGCAGCCCCAGCTCTGCCAAGGAATGCTGCTGCCAGCCAAGCACTCCCCATCCCACGTGGCCATGTAGAGCATCCCACCGGTACCCTGCAGGAGGTGATGGCTGAAACTCTCCTTCCCAACACACACAGCCCAGACGCTGTTGTCTGCTTGGGCCTTTCCCTCTGCCAACTTCCCCCTCCTACTTTACATTTTCTCTTTTCAACCAGCTTTGATTGGAGCCAGAGCCTGGGGTAAATCAGAGGAATTTCTAGATTTTTCTGAGTGCTGTGAGCTCTCGCTGTTTTCCAATACCTACTTCCTGCCATATCTAAAATAACAGCAGCTGCAGGGACCTGATAGAGAAGAGCTCCAGGGGAGAAACTCTCACAAATGGGGTGGGAGCGAAAAAAAGAAGAAAAAAAAGACTTATTAGGGAGAAGATAACACAGAGAGCAGCATCAGATTCATTGTTGGAGTTGATAGCACCATAGGCTGTGGATGTTGTTGTCAGAAGAAAACAAATCCTGCAAAATGGCCATGGGAATGATAAGTCTTCATGTTTGCTGGGATAACAGAGGTAGCTTTACAGCACTTGTCCTATTGTATGGAGTATCATGCCTCGATTAGCTAATGTCTCTGAGGGCCAGATAAGTGAGGATGAACGTCCTGCCCTAGAAGCTTTCATGCTTTCTCTTTGGCATGGCTATCTATGGAGAGCTGCAACAGAAATCTTTGTACACATACAGAAGGCCCCCTCTTTAGAGAAAAACATCACAGAAAATGGAAAATTGTTAAATTACATTGTTTTCCATGGAGAACACATTGGCGCAGTGTTGTCATTGTCTCATTACAGATCTCATGAATGAGTGGTTACTTGAGAGACTTCTAAAAATGGTCCCACAAAGGGACCTTATATATTTGTACTCCAGGAGAAGAATGTCTCTGTCCTACTGGCATGAAGGGGGACAGAAACATGGCACACTCATACAAAATATACTTACAAACCACTGAGTGTGCAAGAATACACAGAGATCTCCTTGAGATCCCTTGCAACCAACTCAAACATTGCTTTAGATATCAGCACATCCAAACAACCAAAGTGAGTGTGCTTGAAACACTGCCAGTCAGTGAAATACAGGCAACACTTCAGGTTTTTGTATGTGCCATTAACCTTAACATATTAATGTATTTCTACAGTTACTCTGGGAGCTATAACTTGTGTCTGCATCAAGTTTTGGGTCCTGAAATTTTCACCCAATATTAGAAATTTTCATGCATTATTTCTTTTCAACCTAGGACTTTTTAAGAGTTTTAAGTGAAGGTTATTGTGATTGTGACTTGGAGCTTAATACAAAAAAGGGCAGGAGACAATTGAAGAATTCCTGCTCGCTTCAATGAGCTTTGCATCAAGTTCCTATTAAATACAGACAGACATCTGCAAAGGTAGTCTACAAATATGCAATGTACTGGTCTGATGGCTCGGCCGGAAAAAATACCAGGCACTGTACTGTAAACACTCTATTTTGTTCATTATTCTCAAAATATCATTTGATACATTTTAATGTGGATATGCAAGAGAGGCAAAGATATGTGTTCTCTTATTTTGCCTGAATTTTGAAGCATGCAAGACTTCCCTGAGGTCAGCAGACTTCTGATTTCCACCACTCAAACAGGACAAGCACATTTCTGTGATTACTTCAGTGTGTTGGTTTTAGTGCATATGCATGTGGGTACAGTGCGATCCCAGAGCCCTACCCACTTTCTAAGGAATAGTGGAAAACCATGCACAGGGTTTTAGCAGCAGCATGTAGTGTTTCTTTTCTAGATTTTAAACTGTTTCTCTAGAATTTGCTTCACTTGAGTACACAGCAGAGCTGCCAATTTTTAGATGTTAAAGCACAGTCATGTTAAACTATTTGGTTCTTCCCATCCTCAAAAGAGGCTCCTTAAGATATGAACCACATTTGGTTCAGGTAATTACACAAACTGGCCAAGTTTAGACAGACTAGACAATATTCTGGCAAAAAATCATAAAACTGAAACTAGCTAAACCTTTTTATTTTAAGTCACCCTTGACAACACAAAAAGAGTGAATTTGTAATCCTGTACAAGTTAGAAAATATGAGGCATTGCCTAATCCTGTTTTAAGCACTGTTATGGCTGTGCTGCATTACGTATGCTTATGGAGCAGTACATTTATAGTAAACTGGGTAAGGAATTTGGGAGTAGGATTAACGAGCTTTCCTTCCACACTAGACTAGATCAGATCACAGTAGGAGATCAATCTGCAACAATTCCCAACTTTTGTTCACAAAAAGGGAGCATAGTGAAGGTCAGAGACAGTCTAAAGAGCAGCATGGCAATTATTTACTGACATGAGACTGGAAAGAATATCACATGGAGCACAACTTGGACTTTAGACACGTAGGAAAGAATGGTTCATTTTATGCCACTAATCATAGCCAAGGATTAAGATATTTTGGAAAAGCCCTATTACTTCTCATTCTGCAAACCCGGATTTCATTACTGGTAAATCATGAAGTTTATGAAGTCCATTCATATAAATTTATTTCCTTTCCTGATTTCCATTGGCATGTGAAACACAGATACATAACAGAAATAAAAGTTTGCAAAGGAAAAGATACACAGACATGTCTGTTAGGACTTAAAAGCAAGGTAATCTCAAGTAAGGATGTAGCTAGAAGAATTGTCTCTGCAGATAGTACATTAATTCTTAAATAAATTGGCTTTGGGTCTGAACAGGTAGAAATCAGAGCAGGTGCACTACAATTAGATGGATCTACGCTGACTTACTCCAGTTGCCTCTATCAAAAACACCCAAAGGTAAGTTCTCCTATTCATAAGATCTTCATTTTGCAGTAGCAATGTAAAATCTAGATTCTTTTCCATATTATGAGAAATATTCCCACCTACAGATCTCAGCGAAGAATTCTTACAATCATTTTAGTGTCACAAGACATGGGGTTTTCCCCCTTCAGTGATGCTTCCCCCCAATGAAAGTTTTTCATATGAAATGTAAATCCATCTTCAGACAACTTTCTGAACACAGATATTTTTTCCAAAAATAGACACAGGGAGGTGGTGGCCACATCCCTCAGGGGATCATACACAACAGAAAGCATGATACAGCCTCATCTGGCGTCACAAACATCTGCCAGCTCCTCCCTGAAACAGGCTCTCAATTGACAGCAGAGAAATAGTGTTGGCTGCTGCAGAAATCTAGATTTTATTATCAGACAAACCATGAAAATAGCCCTGAAACATCAGATATACATCTGACTGACCTCTGGCTGGTTGACCAAATGTTTTTAGGGTCACAACTCAACACGACAAGATGTAGACAGTGCTCTATCTTATCCCCTTCTTCACTAAAATAAATGACAGTAGGTTTGCTGCAAATTTCAAAAGCAGATTTTTTTCCCTGAATATTAATCTAACAACCAAAGAAAAGGTCCATCCATTTGTAGCTTTCTTGGCAGGAAATCTGGCATCTCTATCGAAGTCTGCTCACTTTTCATACACTCCTCTGTGCTGAGTGCTTGAATCCAAAACATTCCTTATAATAATAATAAAGTCTGCCTTACAGTTAGCTAATGGTACTGTTATGCAAGGGCAGGTCTTGGTTCCAGCAAAGTAGCTCATGGCAGCAGAAGGTGCTCTGGTTTAAGATGGTGATGTTCCCTATGACAAAATTCAGTGGAAGGGAAGGGATTAGAGAGGAGTTTTCTCTTTTACTTTAGCAGATGACTTTTTTTCAGAAGTATCCAAGTGATTTTGATCTGGAAACACTTAGAAATTTTTGATGAGACACCATTCAGCCCAGGTGCTTTTCCTAAGATAATATTAAATATAGCTTTGGAAATTTCAGCAAATGTTCCGATTTTTTCTAGTTCAAAATTTCTTTTGCTACTACTCTGCCTTTATGTAAATAGCTGACTCTAATTGATTCTTTAATACACTGATTCATAATCTGTTGTGAATTTTCTTTTAATTTTCATTTGAGTCTGTTATTATTTTCCCTGATTTAACACATCCTGCTTTAGAACATCCATCGAAGTTGATAGAAAAAATTTTCAATGCACTTGGATCACATCCTAAATGTAACTTGAATGCCATCTTTCAAAATCTGCAAAGTAAGGGGATTTCCTGTTTTACTCTTCAGTTGTGTATCTTTGAAAGTGAGCTTTTACAAATCCTCAACTGCCTTGTCAAGGTCTGATCACTTCTACTCCTACTAGCACTACTTTTTCTGGGTAGTTTCCAACTGGGGAAAAAAATCCATGGATAATATATTGTTATTTTTCTCATTTTTACTGAATGTTCTATTACACCTTAAGTCTTAAAACTGAAACAAAAATTTCTCACTAAGGCCAGGTGATGGGACTGTATTTATTCAAAGACTACTTCCCTCCCCCTAAATTTTCACCATATTTCTCAGGGTTTTTTTGTCTCCCTATGGGAGCTTTCTCCACCCAGTGGCAGCACTGAAGCCCTTTCCTCACCCCTTAGAAAATCTGTCTATAGAACACAGAAATAAGCCATGGGGTTATTTGAAGGTCCTGCCCCAGGGGAGCTGCTCACCAAACCTTTCCACCTGCAGACAATGCAGATATCTCATTGCAGATCAACAGAGACAGAAAGGCTCCTCTTGGATCTGTGTAAGTTTAAGGAGCACAGTGCTCATTTCATCATCTCCTCTCATTTTTCTCTATACCTTAATTATTTTGGGGCAAAGTGAGGTATTCTTTAGACACACTTCTCCATGGCAGTCAAATCCTGGCTCTTACTACTCATTTTACTCATTTGTACCATTTTACTTTTAGACAAACTCCTCTCTCTCACACCCACTCTCATCCTTTCCCTTCTTCTTCCAGAATTCATCTATGTGCTTTTTTTTTTTTTTTTTTTTTTTTTTTTTTTTTTTTTTTTTTTTTTTTTTTTTTAACATGGGGATGTTATATTTAACTGTCCTTTCATTTCTCTTTTTCTCAAGCCTTCTTTCACTCTAATTACGCCATCAGGTAGTTTCACAGCCATACTCGAAGTCTGAAACTTTAAGGTGCTTATTTACCATGCTACAGCTTCATGAGACAGCTTCTATTCCATTTTCTTTACTAAGTTTCCCAAATAAGAGTAAATGTGTATACACACATGCATTTTTCTGTACTTGTCACAAAGGGCCCCCTTCCCCCATCCCTTCCAATATGCTCAATCCTTTGCAGCCCATGCAGAGCCCCAGCTTTGACTGGGGCTCCTGGAGTCTTGCAGCACAGCTCTGCCTCTGCCAGCAAGCACACACCAATCAAGCTGAGGGCTGCAGCTATCTCTGGAATTGTGAGTTGGCTACTAAAATAGCACCAAGAAGCTGCTTTCACATTAGCAAGTCCTTCTGGCAAACCTTTCCTTGACTTCAGCACTGCTGGTTCCTCTTTAAGATTTTAGGCTACCATTGAAATGGCATGAAATCTCTGGGATGTCAGATTGCAAAAAGGTAAACCTGAACCCTCTAACCCCAAAGGCCACCTTTATCTCTACAACTCTGACTATGTGCTGAATAGGGCACAAATCAGAAGTTTGTCTGGTAACAATGGACGTTTGCAGGTTTCTACCACGTGCTGACAGCTCATCCAACTGTGAGCCTGTTGTTTAAATAGATGGTAGTATGCTTTTCTGGCCTCTACAGGTCCAGCACGGGTTTCCAGAAACAGTGGGAGAATTCCTGGAAAGTTTTCTGAAGCAGCCATTGCCTCTGGGTTTGTCTGCTGATGCAAAAAGCATAGTCTTCTCTCTGTGGCTGATGGCAATTTCAGCCCTAGAATTAGCTTTGCTTCTTCTTCTTTTGAAATGAGGTCTTTCCTCATCCTAACATACTCTCTGTGGGGAATAAAAATCCAAGAAAAAAATGCCTGAGAACTCTTTCAAAGTTACCTAGGAGCTCAGGGTCTGGAATCTCCGTTTCTGGTGGCCCTTCCAGAGAGATCTTGTGCAGTGTCTGGCTGAGGCACAACTTGGCAAAACTTGGACTCATTACAACACTCTGAAAAACTGGAATGTGCGTGCCATCAGTTCTAGCGACTTCAGGAAGCTCCAGCCTTTGGCGGCTGGGGCCCATGGTTTGTCGTGCAGTGGTTATCAGCTAATAAGCCAGGGAAGTTCCTCAGAACAAAGAAAACAAAGAGTGTAATTGAAAAAACTCAGAACTACTTTCTCTTTTTATATGGAAATTTCATACAGTCATGTTAGATTGAGAAGAACATTTGAATCTCCCAGTACTATTGATCCAAAAACATTACTATAAGATGCCCGGAGAAGTTGTTAGAGCCTCGTGCAGATGGTCTGAGGTGAAAGGTCTCAAGCCAACAGCTGAGTGCAAGTGCAGCCTGGAGCTTGGTGGAACACAGTCATCACAGAGGAAAAAAAACATAAGTCAACTAATAACAAAGAGATTACCAGTCACTTCAGTCTTCCAAAAGAATAACTGGATAGCAAAAGCTCAGATGCCAGCACTAGTGACAATCAGAGCTCAGAGGTGAGCAGCAGTATGGAGCGGCAATGGTTCAGGAATTGAACCTTCAAGGGATGGGCTTCTCCACCCGACCTCATGTTTCTAAAAGGCTTTATTCAACAGGCACCTGCAGGATTTTCAGAAAAGTCGGTCATGAGTACAAGAGACTTGGATCACTCTCGCCCACCACAACTACAAAGATGCAAAAGAATTAGAACACAAAGTCTTATAGATAATTTCAGACACTTTATCTGCGTATGGATTTACATGCGCAAGACAGAAATAAAGGTTAAAATAAATATTTTTCACTTTGTTATTTTTGGAGGCTTCTCTTGTGACCCAAAATAGCATTTCTTCTACTTCTTAAATAATCTGCAGAAGATTTTGCTTATGAGGTGGCACTGAAACACATATTTCCCCTGAAGCACTAAAATAGGAACTGATTGCTGCTCCTGGGATATCAAAATGGATTCATAATACCTACAGCAATACCTATTCTGCAACCTCAAAGGAGTAACAAGAGTTATGAAATGGAGTAGATGTTCCATCAGAAATCTAACATCAAAAGTAATCTGGACAGTACAGATGTGAAGAGTGAAATCTTGTCTTCTGCATTCTCTGCAGCAGTATGGCTGCAGGAGAGTCAAAATTTAGTAGAGAAATCATGTTTCAGTGGTGCAAAGGAAAGGCAAGTGAGGAACATTCTTGTTTAGATGATGCTTAGATAATGAGCTATAACCACATAAGGATTGAAAAATTAACACACTAATTATGAATTTGGATAGCTGGTAGCACTGCTTTTTCACGACTGTACCAGTGCTCATACTGCAATTGAGGTGTTCAGGAACAATATTGTTTGCAGCACCATCTCCCTCAGCCTTCTGCTGTTTGCCTTGCAGTGAGTTTCTGGTGTGCAAAACATAGAAGACCTAAAAGTGAAGTCTGTAAAAGAGATAGAGGGCTGGTCCAGCTCCCTGGTTTGCTGCCAAAGCCAGCCAGGCTGGCCAGTGAGGAACAGGACTGCAGTTTTCCTACTGCATTTCTTACTCACCAATTGTTCCCAGGTATTTTCAATGCCCAGACTTTGCAGACTTCCTCAGTGACAGAGGAGGAGGGGAACATTTTGAGGGTCTGCTTTTTTTCATAAGCTTCCTCCCAGCCTGGTGATAAGCCGGTGGTGGAAGCCTGTGCCCCCCTGGGTTGCAATCAGCAGCAGCTCCTCAGAGAAGAGGAAAGTCCCGGAGCCAGGTTATCGAGCAGCCTGCTCTCTGTAGTGATGGTCCAGCCACTATCAGGCCCCTGACCCAGCCCCCGGCTGTCCGGCAGACACAGATGAAACAATGAGCAGTGCCGTGCAGAAATCTGCTCGGAAAAACTCCCTCTCAGCCTGTCTATCAGGGACCAGGCTCCCATGAATGCAGCTATTATGTGCGCTTTAACTACCAGCCACGCGCTTGGTCCTGTTCCCAAGGAACCCAAAGGGAACGGTGTTATTGACTTAAGTGGGAGCAGAGGCAGGCCCTCCACAGCCTGGGGATCCAGCAGCTTGCCAGTGCCTCTGCAGGAGCGCTGTACGTCAAGCTGGGCAGGCTGCTCCCTCTGACACGGATGTGTTTGCTGGGCTGAGCCGCCAGCCCGGCTCTGTGGAGCTGCCTGTGCCTTACTCTGCTCCCTCGAGAAGAGGGGCCTGCCACCACAACTTCCACACAAATGTTTTGACAGAAGGGGCTCAGGACATGAGAGCACGGAGGCCACACCTGAGCAGCTAATACTGCTCAGCTCAGCAGAAATGACTCAAACAAACAACATATTCCTAAAATAATTTGCATTGGAACAAAGCTTTCTCACGAAGCTTGTGCTTCTGCAAGCCATGTATTTTCCTTGGCACTGCTCCAGGCTTAAAAGCAGATGTAAATGTTACCAAGGCTCAGATACAGCAACTTGTTCTCTGCCGACTGCCAGGGAAAGCTTTCAGAAAATAACCAACAAAACCTTCACCATTTGAAATGGCAACACCAACAGCCATTGATAAAGAAACGGAAGGATGAAAATGGAAGAATGTACCGGGCATGGGAGTGAGAAGTGACTTCTTCCAAGCTGCTCTCAGCTGGAAAGAGCGGGAGAAGTGCAGCTTCAGACAAACACTCAATAACTCAAAGTGTTAACATGAAGGTGCGTGCATGTGCAGATGCACACCAACCAAAGGCTGCCTTTTCAACATTGCTTTCTGCAGCTTTCCTGTCACTTGGTCAGCCTCCTGCTCCTTCCACCAGTGTCTGGCATCACTAAATGGGGCTGGAGCCACTAAGGACTTCTCCAAAGGGACTGGACACTTTCTTGAAAGCCTGAGACTCAAGGACCTCCCTGGAAATATAAGTGCTGATGTTGAAAGAAAGCAATGTCCCCTACTATATTTCACAGCATACCACAGCTAAGAGGTAGGCAGGTCTGCTCTGCACACCTGGGGCTGCAGAAAACCAGGAAAGACACCTAGTCTGGTCATCTGTGCTTCTAGGGGCTTCTTTCTGGTGGGCCTCCTGGGAGACCCCATTCATCAAATCTTCTAGAAACAGCGAAACAAATTCCCGTGGGTGTGTGGTTTCGTGTAACAGGATCCCCCTCCAACCCAGACGTGCAAGTCCAACAAAGGTCTGACTGAATGCATTACTTCAGCCCTCCCTTACTCATCGCCTGCAGCCCAAGCCCCAAATGTTAACGACTCAGCATGTTTTATCACAGTAGCATGTACACTTTCAATCATCATTAGAGACGAGGAGGGTCTAGGCTCAGGCACCACGCCAGGTTAAGTCAAACTTTCCACGAGGAAAGCTATTTGTTTTCTCCCAGAGCTGCAAGGCTTGGCCAAGAGGGAGGAAGGGAAAAGCTTGCCCAAGCCAAAAGCGTAGACAGTGTTACTGGACTTTGCAGACTACCTGCATGTTGTTCTAATGACATTTGGACTACTGGAAATCACTAGGTGAACTCAGGAGTTTTCAAAGGCATAATTGTGGCAGAAGCAGACTAAACTTAACGCCTCAAGAGCCAAATGCTTTAATCATGAAGCTGAGATGTATGAAAAAGGATACATTTCAGCAAAAGAATAATTCTGTCTGCTATGGTTCCTGTTCAAATAAACTATATCACCAAACCATGTGCATTTCCAGAATATAGAGGAGTAAAAAAGGAACATATGGTTTAGACGCAGAAAACTTTCATATATACTGTATAGGAGATATATGGACTTGTCAGACATCTAACGGTTCAACACTGTAAGCAATTCATGTGAATGACATTAGCAATAGCTCATATTACATCCAGGAGTTACAGCTTTTACTGCAAAAAGTTGTATTTAAAAGAGCCATGTTTAAAATGAAATGGCTGGCAGGAGTGCAGCTTTTAGTTACACTTTACCTGTGGTTTTGCCACTTTTTCATACTTATTGGGGGCTTAATACTCCCAATTTACCTCTTCAGAGTAAAATACAAGTTGCAATGAGTGCATTCATTGGCATAGTGCTATAAAACTCACAGCTGTGCAAAGACAATCACAAGAACAAAAGCCTCCTTGTTTTAGAAAAAGATGATTATGTGGTTCTGATACTTTCTGCTAGCCACATATCCAAACATCAGATACCTTTGTTTATGGCCTGTGTATTTTCATCTTACTATGCAAAGATTTATAGATCTGATCAAGTCAAGATCATGATAGAGGCCTTTATAAAAGCATTCATGTGGAGAGGAGGAGGCTGAATTAATATACAAAACTTCAGGCAGGAGATCTGTCTTTCAGATACTGTTATTTCAGTTCTGGCTCCTACACAGGACTCAGGACACTCTGGAAAACACTTTTTTCAACAGCATGTGGAACTCTGGCCTCAAGGCCAGCAATGGGAGTGTGCTCCTGATTTCAACAAGGCTGCCACTGCATCTAAAAAGTTGAGAGTAGAAGCCAGGCCTTCAGTACTCAAGAACTGGGTAATCAAGTACCTTTATTAAAGAATCCTCCAGGATACTCCTTTGTTTTCAATTAAAAAATGCTTTTGTAAAGTTTTGGGAATTAATATAACAAATGGGATTACAGAATGTACAATACACCTTGAAATCTGCTGGGAATATAAGTCATACATTTTTTCCTGCTGCTACCAATGTATTTCCTTCTTGCTTTTTCAAAATAGCTTCATTTTCATCTGTAATGAAAACTATATTCTTTGATGTTTCTAACAGCAGGAAATAATTTCACAAATGAGTGTCATTCTGCTGCAGGTAAAATATCTAATAGCTTGTGGGAGTGCCAGTTACAACCTGAAAAATATTTCTTGGCATCATCCATCCCAGTGAAATGAAAGACTTGGAGCTCAGTTCTGTGTTCCACACAGGCTACACTAGGTCCAGGAAAGGGAAATGGGGATGAGAAAGGTGATTTCAAGTCACCTACAGCATCTCCTGTTATAAGCCTGGCCAGTTCCCAACTGCCTGGACATCTGGAAAGCTGTGTGAACTTCCACTCTCTTGCCTCTGGCTTCGGGTTCCTTTTACCTCTAAAAAGTCAGTTAAAATTCTGAAAAACTGTCTGAGCTGCTCTAGTTAACAGAAAAGAAGGAGGATTAGTTCAAGAGCAGACTAGCATAGCTTTTGACCCAAATACTAGTTAGATAACTGCAGAGAGAAGCATGCACAAAATATAAATACAAAGATGTCAAAGATATAAATTAGGTAAATTTTTGCACCTGTTTCAAGGGACCAGGAAGAATTCTCATCAGCTTGTAGCTTCCCCAAACTATCCATCTCTTTGGGCAATTCTAATTGCACTCCATGTCTCAAAGGGCTGTATAGCAGACACATCAATACCTAAATAACATGCATTTTCTCAAAAGAAATTACAGCATGGACTTGAACTAAACAGGTCCCTCAAGCCTGCCTGCCTAATGATTTTCCATGAGCTCCAGCACCCTAGCAACCCACACTCCTCCCAGGTTTGATCTGAAACATCACCGAACCTTCACTCCTAGGGCAGGAGTGGCACATGGAGACACCGTCAGTCCCAGCATCACCTACCAGGGTGCCCCAGTGTCCTGCAGGTATCTGCAAGAGCTCCTGCTGCAGAAGACAGGAGACACTCCCTCTCCCTCTGCAAAGCACAACCACGGACTCTTGCAGAGGACCAAAGCCAGGCATAAATGTCACAAATTCAACCAGTTTTAATCAAATTTTTCTGTGAAGGCAGCAAAGGCAGTCAGCCGTAATCTTTGCTAAGAGGCTGAACTCAAATTTTTTTTAAATGGGTGCTGGTATCCAAGCCAGATACCTTTCAGTATCAAGAGCATAGCCATAATATATCAGGTATCACTTTACAGCATGAGTTTTAAATACGTTCTATATATATGGAATCAAATACTCACATACTGAAATGGACAGCACATTTAATGAGTAGCCCAGGTGGCTACTGTAGATTTTGATTTAAAATAAGGTTGCCAAGACCAGAACTCAATTGCCAAAATGGAATTCTCTTCGTGTGCTCCATTTATATTACTTCAGCTACTCGCCTTTACCAAAGCAGAAAAATGTAATACAAAGGATCTCTATTTATATAAATTAATTGACTGGTTTTTTCCATCTATACTTTGCAGTGTAAATGGTCTACATTTGGACATATTTCAGAACTAAAGGAATGAATATTACTTTGAACCCATATGCTGAAACCAAAAGATTTCTGCTCGCACTGGTCCAAAACTGCTCTATGTATATTAGATACATAAATCAAACCTCTCTAAAGTGGTAAACAACCAACCAAAATTTTATCAGTTATAAATTGGGAAAATCAATTGAACATTTTATTTTTCTGGTAGATCCCCAAGTATGCTAATGTCAATACCTCGCACTTCTTAAATACTTTTAGTTAAAAATTAAGGTATTAAATAGCTACAAGATGCTGTGAAGATATACTTATTAAAACGGGTGATGCTTTGAGAATTAAATTTTTTATGTCATTAAAAAAATTCATTAATCAGGGATGAGTCAAAAAGTTATTATACTTGGAGTAGCAGGCAAGGAGAGCAGTTAAGTACACCTGACCTGTCTCATACTATTCACAAGTGCTACAGATATTCCACTCACTCCTCCAACAAGAAGAACACTTAGAGGTGGATATACCAGTAATTAAAATGGTGATACCTTAAAAAAGCTCCTATTTAAGAAAAAAAAAAAAAAAGGCACATGAATAAACTAGTTGCTCCTATTTGGTATGAGCCATGCGCTAAAACGCCCCCTTGCTCCACTGCTATGGTCAGAACTGTGAATGAAACAGCATCAGGCACAAAGGTGCTGCATATGTGCTTTGCCTTTTCCATGCTGATCTCAGTGAGCAGCACTCTCTGGGACACCAGGAGCAATCACCAGTGGTTTCCAGACAGTCACTAGAGGGGCCAAACTGCCCTCTGAGATTGCAGGACAGAGCCCAGACATCACCCTTCCATAACTGACAGGTGAGCACGAGAAGGGGATTTTTTAACCAAAACAGGATGAGGGATTAGATAGCTGCTAGGGAGGATAACATCACACCAGAAGTGGGTTCAGCTCAGACATGCTCTGGCCTATTGGTGGGCTTCTGCAACCCAGAGTGACCCTGCAGCACCCCTCAGCCCACAGCACCAGGCTTCTTGCCCCATTCTCGAGGGCTGGATCCAGCTACTGGGCATCACTCCATGAGCTGACCCAAGGGAAAACTGTGTGGATTTTGCTATTTTGGGCAGGCTGATTTTCCATTAGCCTGCTTGCTGCTCCAAAATCAATTGATATGACTCAAAGGAAGCAGCAAGAACATGTGACAGAGCAAGGTGGATTGAGGCCACCCTTTCCATAGCAGCCTGCAGTTCCATCACATTAAATGTAATGTGAAACCAATGTCTGCAGTGGTGGTGAAAATGCTGCCTTCATGAAATGCATTTGGCATATACCTAAACAAGCTTCCAGCCTGACTCACAGCTTCATGCTCCTGTGCTGCATGTGTGAGGCATGCCAGAGCTCTGCATGGTCTGAACAGCACAAATCCAACAAGTCACACCTCCTGCCTTTAGCCCATTGTCCAGGTACTGAGACAAACATAAAGAGGGTAGTAGTCTACTTCAGACATACATAGCGTGGATGACCTTTTCTTCAGGCAGTGAGATAAGGTTTAGATAGGAAAAGGCAGCTCATGTGAATTAAACTCAATCAGTGGGATTCCTGAGACAAACCTAAATATCATTTTCGCCATTTCTGACTGACCCCCTCAGAGGGAACTGGCGGTATGTAATTCATTGAGCTATAAAGGCTTGGGTTTCTTCCTGTTATATACTGCTATCAGGACTGTTCCATCTTTCTTGGTCTATAGTTCTTGTGGTCAGACACAGATTGATTTGGAAAACCTGCTGGATGCCAAAGGGAAGTATATCTGGATTTGGCTAGCTGAAGAGATCTTCAAAATCCACCTCAGGTATCAGTGCAGATATACATGGGGGCTTCTACAATTAGTTCTGATCGTCTATTAGAGGACTGGTGCGCATGTGTATCCAGAGGAGAGTGATGGAACAGAGAGGAGGTTAAAGGCTAAACCATTTACGCTTTGTCAGAGAGAATGAGCACTGCTGAAAATACTAAAACCTCTCTCTCAGACCATGTGGTAACAAAGTTCCTCTGTTTCTCCATGAGAAACCTAAAGCTGACATGGCTGAGGTGCTTCATTCACCATCCATCCCTGAGACACAGTCCCACCTCTTCAGTAGGGATCAGCCAAAGGCAGCTTTCATGGTTCTGTCAGAGAAGTAGTTGCTGGATTTTTGAGTGGTAATGCAGGAAGGCTGCCCCTTCCTTACACTTTTCTACAAAAGATAACACTAGGTTTAGATTTATCTAAACTCTCCTCCTTACACAGATAAATTCTGTTTTTTCTCAAACCCAAAATTCTGGCATGGCTTTTTTTGGTTTGGTTTCTCATTTATCTTGTTGAAAATGCACACTGTAAGAAGAAAACCTTGTCAAAGAGATGTGTTGTGCAAAACTAGTGACCTAAACTCCTAATTAGAAGTTCCCTGGACCTCTCCATCATGTAACCAATAACAATTTCTATTAAGAAAAATAATTTTCCTAGAGTTGAAAAGCAAAGAGTAGAAAACCTGCTACTCAGCTCCAGAAAATTAATTTGCAATCCTATTTCAGTGAGTAGTATGCTGTTTAAAATAGAATGACAAAATGTCCTTTTTAGAAAAAAAAAGTGCAATGAATTGTCCTTAAGTTCTCCCTGAAGGACAATAACATTCAGATGTTCCTTGGCACCAATTCGTTTCAATGCAGCCATTTAAGTGGCATTTCTTTTTCAACTAGCATGGTATGTTATATAAAGTTATGTGGCTATTGGAAGGGAATTCACATCCTGCATTAAGGTCAGAGTCCAGAAGACTACTGGGATACTTAGTAGCAAATGCTAATTTGCGGTTCAGTAAGGTCACATAACCAAATTCCATATTATCCCTTTTATTACACTCAACTAATAAATGTTTGGGAACTAGGGTCTTACAAGTTTAGCACAGCATTTCAACTTTTCAGTGCTGCATGTAGAATATATACACATATAGAATCTTACAAAACCAGAAAAAAGGGGAGAAAAAAGAAAAAAAAAGCAGCAGTAAGTCCACAATAAAAATGGAGGAAAAAAGGTAGTCTTAACATCAGATGCAAACATACTGAAAAGTGACGCTGAAAGATATGCCTTCCTTTTAAATTTGAACATTGTCAACAGAAGTAAAGCAGTTTAAGATTTAGTTTCAGTGAACAGATTTACACACCAGACCTTTCACTGCATTATGAATGGGATGATGTTAAATATGTTTTCACTGCAGCTCCACAGGTCACTGGCATGGGCGTAAGCCAAGAACATACAGTTAAGATTATTACAACATAGCTGTTGGTCATGCAGCTAGAGCTCTATGCTAACTAACAACATTTAGTGCTTAGATAATATGGTTTCATTATTGCAAATGAAATGAAAAGGTCCTGTATAAAGACAATCCAAGCAAAGTCCACACCTTTACACCAGGCTATTAACAGAACTTTTTTCCACCAGGATTCGAAAGAAGGAAGGGTTAAGGGAACTCACTGATAGAGCAACATGGTGAAGGCAAACCTGTGCTGTGGAAGACTTACCATCATCCAGGTACATCTGGTCCAATTCCTCAGGTTCTCGCTTGATCGTTACAGGAATAGGGGCCAAATTATGATTACTTTCCTCATGCAACTCTGGCAATGACAGTGGTTGGGTTGTTGGAGACTCATTTCTGTGAACCTTCGGCAGTTGCTGCTGCTGTTGACCCATTATGGATGAGTGAGTTGGACTGCAGGACTGCAAATAGGTTGGCTCTTGGGTAACAGATGGAACTGGAGAAGAGGGACTGTTGGGATAGAGTGTTTGTTGATAACCAAGGGGACAGCTACTGCTCAGATGTTGACTCACCTGCGGCTGCAGCATGACGTGAGATGATTGCTCGGGGGGGCTTGGGTGCACAACTATAGACCTTGGCACTTCCTGTATGGTGGGGACACCTCCAGTGGGCTGCTGAAGTCCGAGGTGACTGTGGCCCGGGTTGGGGATGCACTTGTAAGGAGAGGAGGAAAGGTCGTGCAGCTTGGGGCTTGCGTTAGGAGAAGGTGACATCACAGCGTTCCTCTGCTGACAGGAGGCAAAGCCGGCCACGAGGCACGAACCAGGATCAGGGGGCATCATGATCTGCTGACTGTAGTACGGTTTAGAGAGAGAGCTTAAGCCTTGGTTCATTGGTCCACAGGTTTGAGCAGGCTCATAGTCATCTGTGGGTTCTGTTTTTATAATTGGAACTGTTAAAAGAAAAAAGGTTTTAAATAAACATGAGTTGCGTATTGGTATGATCAAGTTGGCTTGTGGCTAGGATACCCTTTGCAAAACAAACAACGTCGTGAATAAGACTCTGTGTGTCTTTTGCCTAGTTCTCCCACCCTATAAAAAAAAATGAATGAGTCATCAGCACAAGAAAGTCACAGCTGGTTCTAATATTGAAAAGGACTATTTTCTTTGGACTCTCCTCCAGCACTAATGTGCTATAAAAATCTATTTGCAAATAACTGTGCTTCAGTGGAAGCTTTGGACCCAAGGGCTCCATGGATTTGTAGTAATCAAGGCAAGAATTTTAACTTGGATAGACTACTGCATTTCTACAGCTACTGATGGCCCATTTGATAAATGTCTGTACATGCAGTAAACTGGAGCATAGTAAGGTAGAGATGGGGCTTTTTGATTTTTTACAATGAAAATTAAGTTGCAAAGATACACGACAAAGTGCTACATACAAGAAGTTTTCAATTATGAAGATATTTTTGAAAGAGTAGGATATGATTTTTTGTTTTTTTACATTAATTGCATCTGATTTTTGCTAATACCAGCTCCTAAATATGTTGGTCAGTCTCTGGCTACCAAGACAAACTGATTCCTTTTCTAGACCTCTGCTTCTTCTATACACTGTCCCAAACAATGCCCTAATTGAGATGTCATGTCTCTAAAAACTACCTGAATGTGGACAGAAATTATTGTCAGTAAGCATCAACTCAGTCATGAAAAATGCAGACCTGTTTTCTGAAATCAGCAAAGAAAGACCCTTTCTCAAAGTGTCTTTTCAAGATAAAGAGGTGTCTTTGAAACTTCTCCTACAACAGATGCAGTGCACAGGTAAAACTGACCCACTTCCTCAATCAGGAAAATTAAAAATAAGAGAGCCAAGCTAGACTGTAGATGTATTTCTTTCTAGACAGACACAATTCTAATGCATACAATGATTGAGTATGGATGCATAGTAGCATTTATCTTCTTTCTAAAAGTTTCTGGTGACACCAGAGAATATTTTTCATAGTATTCTAATAACCAACCCATTGTGGCACGAAGTTAATAATGAAACATCTTTTCAAAGCTCAGCTCAGATACATGTGTGCTGCATGAGTGTCTCGGACTGTATTTATATTTGCATGCGTTTTACAAAACTCTTACACATTGTCCAGCCATTTATTGTGTTTGTGTATGAGTCTTTTTGAGCCCCTTAAAACACACGTGTCCATCTGTACGTATAAAACCCCTTTTAACACTCACAGATTTTGTTGGTGATGAATGCACTTCACTACCCTTGTTTTACAGTCCCCGAGCCCCTTGTTAACTTTGTTCCTTTTATGTTCTTTTACAGGTAGATGCTTGCAACACTTGTTTCAGGATTTCTAGCACCCTAGTAAAAACAGGTCTATATATGTAACAGATGCACAAGTGCTGCTCAAGACAAATATGCTAGGTGTGACGGACTGTCATTGGATTTCTCATAATCTTATTTTCACCAGCTTGTTTGCTGTGCATTGGCTAGCAGGGCTACTAATGCACTTGGTTGCAGAGAAGCAGATTCCAGGTTCAGTGACAGCTTTACAAAACCACTATCACACCCTCTAGGAAAATGCAAGACTGAAGAAACGCACCTAGATAAACACAGCAACTCAGATATTGTAAGAAAATACCTTTAACAAGTTCCTGAGCTAGCAAATATTCTCACATGTTTTATATTAGGTTCACTGTGCTAGCACTAACCACAGCACAGCTGGAAATATGATGGTTGTTGAACACTGAATTTTCCCAATATATCACTGTTATAGAAACACCTGTGCTAAATAATTCCAAGCTCAACCACTGGCAATACAACTCCAATAAACCCTGGAGTTGTCTGACTTGTTATAACCCAGGGAAGGGTTATAGCCCTGGTGGCAGTCAGGCTGGAGACTTTACAAGAGGCAGGTTCTCAATCTCAGGCTGGCTTTTCATTGTAGCTCTTTTGCAGCACAACTTTGCTATCTAGTGCACCAAATACTTTTTGTTGCTTCAGTCTGAGATTTTTCTTTACAATAGCAATGCCCTGGGGTCTGATTAGTGATCATGAATATTGTGAATCTCTTTTTGTGTGTTGCTACACTGAAATACACATACTGCAGCCAGTGGAGGACCACCAGTAAGTTCTGCTCTGCACCAGGTGAAGGACTGATGGATGGGAGGGACTCTATTCCACACCTGTTAGTCCAAAAACTCACTTGGAGATGGTGACAGCAACTAAAGACACTTCTGGTGTCTACAAATTCAGAGGGAAAACAGAGACTGGTCAGGGCTAGCCAGGGTTGCTTTGCTTGAGCTAATATTTATGGGCATCAGTTATTTCATGTAATGGGAAACAAATGGTCTTTAAATGGACAAATACTATCTGCACTTACGCTTAGAGTTGCCTGAACTTGTTCAACTGAACTGCCTTTGTTGCCTTTTTTGAAGCATAAAAAGTAAAAAAAGTCAGCCCTTGCTCAGTATCCTATATTTTGTTTGTATGCTAATCTCATCACTAAAGTAAGTATCACACCAGAAGACAGAAAAAATATGAAATGGTGAAGGGATTTGTATCTGACTTTTCTGTGTTTTGCCAGCTGCAGAGCCATTAACTCTGTGCAGAGTGAGTGTGAGCATCATACAGACTGGCACGGCAGCCACTCAACCCCCTTTTAAAAACTGCAAACGTTGTCATGAGGCACCAATTTGGAGAAGGAAGATCTGTAGGATTTTTTTTCCCCATGAAGAAAACATTACTAATGATTATCTGGAATCAGACCTATAAAGCTGAGTGTGTCAGAAGAAACCTAAGACATTAACATTTCCCCTTCCAGCCAGATGTCAACTTTAGTATTTTACATTAATAACTGTAAAGTACTTGACTTGTGGAGGACACAGTATCACGAATTGCTACATTACATTAGTTAATGGTTTATTTATGCCACTCTGTCCCATTACCTGCTTCTCCCCAGTCTATCTATCTTCAACAAACAGAGTAACAAAGGCCAAAAATCTTTGCCAATGCTTGTATTTGCAAACTCAACCTATCTGTAGGTCTGATCTGGTCATTCTAAAAATACTCTGATTGTGTCAAAAGTCGGCATAAATCACCTTATATTCTTTCTTTGAAAGGGCAACTGTTTTTTTCCACTTTTCAAAGGACTTCAGAGGGCCCGAAGTAAGACCTATGGGTATTTCAAGGTACACTTCCCCAAACCAATGCAGAATAGCCTGTAACTACTCACTATCTACCCATTTGCCATCACAGTGTCTCAAACACTCTAATGAGGCTACAAGGAACTAACACACCCTCATCCACTGTCTCACTGACTTCTGGGGGACTGAGATGCTCAGCTGGGGTGCTCAGCACCTGACTTAGATACAAACCTTAGTACCCACCTTCATCATTTTCTCTCAGACAGGAAAATCATGGAATACCCTGACTTGGAAGAGACCCTCAAGGATCAACTCCAAATCAGGACCCTGCACAGGAGAACATTGGGCAGTTCAGAGGGGAACTCTCTGCACAAGACAACACAGAGGACATGACTGTTCACTGGCCAGCTGCGTACTTGTGTTACCACTGATTGTGTCACCTATTGACTCATGCTTGATGAACTGCAAGTCTCTACAAACCCAAGATAGGAGACAGGGTTTTGAGCCCTGTTATATATCCCTGTGGAGGCATGGTGAGCTAGCTGCCATAACACACATCCCTTTCCATCATCACTGACTTCCACAAGTGAGTATTTCACACAGGGACATGCAATGTGATATAGACAGCACCACTAATTTTCTCAAGATTGATGTTAAACAGAGAACAGTATTAGCCTAACCAACTTCTGGCTCAAATATTTCAAATCTTGAATGACTTGGTAAAACCCTGCCAGCTAAAAGAGACACTCCAAGTCAATCACACAGCAGTCCTGGGCTGGCAATTAACTACAAAGCCCTACAGCTGTTCAGAACCTGCGAGCACTTTCAGCAGAAACAGTCACTTCTTAAATCCAGCAGAGCCATACCAAATAGCAACAACCATTCTGTCTCAGAACTGCCCCATGATGCTGAGGTAGCACCCTGTCTTGCAGACTCTCAGCTGGCTAGAACAAAAAATGAAAAACTGTGACTGAATTTGCCATATGCTGAGATTCATCTACAATGAACTGCAGCAATGAAGCCAGAATTTGGGAAATTGTAAACACAAAAGATGCATGCTCAGATTTAGCAGCAACATTATTCATTTGAGAGTGCTGAAGGATCTGGCCCTTGCCCTAAAAAGGTAAAAGAGAATGCAAGTTTGGCACGGTGAAATTTTAAATGTCTGTTACTTTACAATGCGTTAGGTCAGCTGACAGACAGTGTCAAACAGTCCTCGATTTTGAATATTAAAATATGACAGAGGTCACTGTTCTAAATTAGTCTGATAAGCAAATTAATTTCTAATTGGTTTTCAGTGATTTGGTGATGCCTTTTTAGACTCTGAATTCATGTCATTATGTCATCTAATTTAATACGAAGTTCTGAGAACCACGCATTGGCAGCAGCCCTAGCTATAAATCAAAGCTTCTTACTCAGAGAGATCAGGGTTATGACATCATACCAAGGCACTGGTGGAAGACAATGGTCCTTCTGTGTGTGTCTGAATCTGGGAAAAATATTTCAGCCAGTTCTGCAAGCCCACATTTAAATGAAAGGCCTTTCTAGCAGGTAAAAAGTTAATATATCAAACTAGAAGAAAAATAATAAATCATGCACATTCAGTAAAGGGAGTCAGAAAGTGCTCAGATATAAACTATATTTTTTTTTTGACAATTCTAGCAAGTGTGTGTTTGCTTTTGCACTTCAGCAATCCAGATGGGTTTTTAAACTTTCTCTTTTTTTTTCTGGGGAGAGGGTATTAAGGGTATTAAAATATGTGAACTGAAAAAACAAAATTTTATCAATTAAACAGATGTTTATCCTGATTAACATTTAACTATCAAATTCCCATTTCCATGTAGTATTATCAGTGTAGACATTTATGGCACTAAAATATATTAAAATATATTTATTTTACCCTTAAACTTGATTGAATCTATCCAGCAAAATAGCTTCCTTTCATAGTGCAGACTATGATGTAGTTCTCTGGCACCTGCACACAGATTTTAGTTAAGAGTATGAAAATCAAAACACTACTTTTTTCATCATGCACACACACATATTTCTTCAACTTTGGGCAAAACATCTGGCAATTGGTATGAATTTGGGATGAGACTTTGAAAGAGAGCTGAGTTGTGCCTTTGAAATCCTTCCTTGTCAGTCAGTTTTGATACTGGCACACATCTTCAGAAGACACTGCACAGGTCACCCCAGCTCCTGTCCCTGCTTTACTGCTGGTCAACCAGAGACTAATTTGGACACATCTCCATGTACAGTTTAGCCACGCTGGATTTGTGCAAAGACAAAATCCTGGCTGCTGCTGCAGCACTGGCTGGATCCAGCATACTTGAGGCCTCACTCCTTGTTCTTACTGTGGAGCAGTGCTGGGGAGAGGCAAGGGGCTGGCTGCCATCACAAAACATAATCCCTGCTTCAGTAACACCTGAGCAGCAGTGGCTGAGCAAAACTTCCTGAAATGCCCTGCCAAAGTATGTGCAGCAGTGGAAATCTCAGTGACAAGGGATGAGCACTCAGTCCCAGGGATCTTGTGAGACAGTCAAATACAGGGACCTGTGCAGATGCTGTTAACTTGGTGCTTTCCCATGGCACCTATTAAACCAAAATATTTTTAAAGGTCAAGCTGCTACCAAGCCTTTGCTTTTACTTACTAAATCCAGCCCATGGTGACTCAGACACAAAGAAGCCTCTTGCTATCTGCACAAGTATCTGAACTCACCCTCTCTTGCCAGTACACTATCACTGCTGCTGCTCATCAGGAGGGCTAACTCTAAAACATGCCTGCCTGCCTCTTCGTTTTGGGTTTTGTGTATAGATTTTTACAGGTTAAGATGAATATGTACAGTTTTATACAAGAATAGCTCTGGGGAGATGGAAACCTTGTGCATCCACCTCACCATATAATGTCGACAGTGACATTATCTGATTGGGAAGTGCTTTGCAGCTAACTCATTTGCTAAATGCTTTTCAACAGCTGTTAAACTATTAGGTTATTCTATGCATATTTATGAGACAGAAGATTGTATAGGGTAGCTTGCTGCATGCCCTGCTAAACTAGATGGGGAGAAGTAGAAGGTGGGCGGAGGGAATTTTGGGTTGTGCTAGTACAGAAGATTTATGCATTCACTCTCTTTCAAAAGAAAGAGATAAAAATTCTTTAAAGGCAAAATTTTCCACCATAACACCCTGTTAAATCCTAGAGTGTTGAATGGAAAATCAAGTGATATGCCCATTTGGGCTGCTCTACTGCTGCTTCCACAGTGTGGTGCAGCAGCTGGCTCCATTACCACTGTCTTCAACTGGACATTTAACTGTGCACAACATCCAGTCTGCACCAGCCAAAGTTTCCTATGTTACTTCTCTCAGATGTTAAAATCCACTGGGCTGAGGTTTTTTTTTTGGTGATGCTACACAACATTACACCACCAGTGCTGACTTTATCCCTGCTTGCATGGGAAGTCACTGGGAAGCAAGGCAAGGAGTCTTCAAAATGTTCATGCAGAGGAGTTCAATGACCAAAACTACAGGCTGTGTTTTTTTCATCTGAAGGGGAATGTTTGAAAATTGAGGTACTGACAAAAGACAGTTTTATGTACTGGAAGTTAACTATTATGGGTGATCATTGCTGATGGCCAGACACAGCCAGGGGCTTCTACATAGTGCTTGTCCATCCCTGCCTTTCTCAGGGCCATCACACAGGTGATGCTTTTTCCTGGCCCTCCAAGTGAAGATGGAACACAGAGGGGCAGCGTTCTCCATATGCCTCTCTGTGTAGATCAAGACTGACTCTGCAGGTCAGATACAGCTGTCTGAGCTCTGTCTGACTGCTGAAAATGGATGTCACCTGGATGAATCGCGGGCAGTGCACTAAGCGTGGGCAGGTCCAGTGAGTACCCAGCATCTGTGTAATGCTGGTGATAAAACATGTGCCTCCTCTGCTCCTTCACAGACCTCCCATGGCTCCTGGATGGGAGTGGAGGTGCTGATGAACTTTGTGATTGTCATGAATGAGAACAGGACTCTGACAAAGCCTTACCTGCTTTTAGTTACTCTGCTAAATGTCAAAAGTAACACTCAGCCACTGAGTAGCCAAAATAAAATAAACTTTATCAGTGTATAGTGTAAAAATGAGTAACCATGATTCCTATTTTCACCTAAAATACAGGGCCAACCTGGTGCCAACCTTTCACCCAGTCCCTTCTGTTGCCCTCTCCTGCCATGTGCTGTCTTTGCAGCATCCAGATGCTCCTGGGGATGAAAACACCTCCAGCAGGTCCAAGACTTCAAGCCGGGCTCAGCCATGCTCCAACCCCTTGTTGAGGCACTGCTGAGGTCATATTGCACCAGCCACAATTACAGTTCCTGCATTTTCCCTGGCCCCGAGCAGACCCGAAATCACCATCATTTTGCATAAAGGCTAATCATTTTGCCAACCTCAAGCAGGAAAACTCAGCAAATACTGAGAGTGAGAGGTGTCAGGAGACAATCAGCACAAGCCACAAGCTGTGTCACATTAGAGTAGCAACACTTTTCATCCTCATTTCTGCTAAGGGAGCTGATGTCATCTTTTAACTTGTGAGTGAGTGAGGTGTGGGCAAGAAGGGCTGAGGTGAAACAGAGGCACAGCTGCTCAATGCAGCCGTAAGAAAAGTGCTGTTGCACCCATCTGTGTGGTGGGCAGGGGATAATTTTAGAGCAAGGCAGGAACCTGTTACAGGTGTACATCAAGGGGTGGTCCTGCAAGGAGTGGGGAGATGTACTGAATGATCCTAATGGGTCCCTTCCAGCTTGAGATATCCTATGATTCTATTCCACAATGTTAAGAGCTTCACTTCTGTGCCATTGGGCTGCCAACCAAAATACTGAGGCACATCACCACAGGCAGGCTCTCAGCACAACTCCACACCCACAGATTCAAAGGACTTCCATTCCCACCAAGTCACTGTGGCCAGGTTTTCAGAGGGGCTCAACATCTCAGAGACTTGTGCAGATGACTGCAGGGAGGCAAAGGAATTGCAGAAAAGCTGTCCCTGGGAGTGTAGGCTGAGCAGTTGGAAATCTAGCCCTCTGGGTAGTGAATCTCATCTCAAAGTGAAAGTTACTCAGAACATCAACACCATTTTAATAAATACTAGAAGCAATTAAATGATCTTTTAATAATGCTTTGACAATTAAGAAGCCTGACAGAAACAGAAACTGGAAATACTTTATCATCAACTCTTTGCAAAAGCGTATTTTTCATTCCAGTAGAAGAAACACATCAACTTTCTTTTTTTCTTTTTATTAAATATTTCCTGGACAAACTAGCCTGTCTTTGGCTAGTCAAATATCACTACATATCTAAATAAAATTCAAAGAAAAGCTTTCCTGTGTTCAACATTCTTGATATCAATACTTGTTGGATAACAGAAAACAGAAGAGAGCACTCACTCCTATCTGCAAAAATAACTTCTTGAACACATTTCCTCTATTTTTTGTGCCTACTTAGAAGAACTCTAAACAGACAGACATCTAATCCTTATCATTCATTGTTTAAAGTCTTTTGAGCAGGAGAACTCCTTCAGCTTTCTTAGATGAAAACACAGGATTTGGAACCACAGCATACACGCCAGTGCTCTTCAGACTCTCCGAGTTAGTTAAACCCTGAAAGATGGTTTTCCAAAATGTTCTGCTGCACATAATGGAGCTACAGAGCCCCCTGCACAGAGCCTCAGCAGTGGAGGCACTTTAAAGGCTGAACATCCAAGCTCATTGTGCTCTGCTCAGACTCCTGGCTGCAGTGCCTGGTCCAGAGCCTTCCTCTTCAGATTCTGGTGGGATGTGGCAATGCAAAATGCATCGGTACTTACCACACGAGCTGCAGGAATTCACCTGTGCCAGAATGGTATGGAAACTACTCATATTTCTGCACCAGGCATGTCTGTGGAGGTGTCCCAAGAGCCTACAGCCTGCAGGCTCCAGGACAAAACTGATATGCAATTGTTCAGTGATGTGTATCACTGAAGAAATACTAAAAAAAATGACATTACAGTCATTTTTGTTCAATATAGGCTAATACAGGATTCAGGAGTTGCTCAAATTTAGCAGAACAGTAAATCAAAATTGCAATTAAAAGTGGATTATGAGTACTTAGGTTTACAGTCTATCCCAAGCCAAAGACTTAAGCAAGCCTGTTTTCAAGACCTTGGCTCCTTTTGCAAAGCATCTACTTTCTGTTTTGCTTTGTAATTGAAACTTCTCATTTACAGAGCAGTAAGATTTTTACAGCAGTTCTTTATTTCTGAAGCAGAAACTCATCTTCACCAAGTAAGTCCCTGCTCTGCCAAACACTTGAGCTAACAGAGGGAAGGTACAATCCTGCCACATCTCCACAGCACGGGAGAAGCCCTGCGGCGACGAAATAGCACTGCTGGAGATGGCAGCTTGTGCAGGCTGCATGTCACAGAGCTGAACTCCATGGAGATGCTATAGGACCATCCATGGGAGGCGGGATGGGTGAGGTCACGTGTCCCTGGATCCACTGGATGTTTTCTCCTAGGGAATGAGGAGAAATAGGAGCTACAGGAGAAACCCCCTACTGCCCCACGGTGGGAGTGGGAGCTGCAGAGTGAGCCCATGGCTCTCCCACTGGTCTGTGTGTGCCCACACCCACCCCAGGAGCACAGCCAGGGGGCTCACATAGTATTTAGGCTTTAGTCCACACTTGGTATTTTGCTTTGGCACAGTCCAGTTGAGCTGTAAAATACATCTGATGTGCATCATGAAGCTTTGAAAAGCTTCCTCTAGCAGAATACCTGCAAAACTACGATAGGCACTGAAATGCAGCATTTGATTAGTCCTAAAGCACAGAAGAAGAAGCAGCTTACAAGATAGTGTCTCATTTTTGTAAAACCACATCTTACACTTCATGATCACTCTGACATTTGTTTGTCAAAACCCTACACCTTCTTTGTTTGTGGGATTTGTTTAAACAACAGACAAATTGTTACCTGGGCCAAAATTATGCTTATCTCATCGACATTTTTTTACACTGATCACCCAGTGGTTCTTGACTCAAGTAATTTTTTGTGCATTAGCTAAACTTTGGTTTTCTACAATGCCTTGAAACAGCAAAAGAATGTTGTGACTGAAATCAAATGAAGCCTAAACTGACTCCTAGAAATACAGCAGCATAAATGACTGATTCAATCACAGTACATGGTTTCTAAATACATAGTTGAGATGATTGTATCCGTCTTTGAAAAGCATGATGGAAAAAAATACCAGCCACAGAAGAGCAAAACCTTACAGCTGTAACACAGACATTACAACACAAGCATAATAAAAACATACTATACTATTAATTCTGATGATTGCAGAAGCACATTCACTTTTATCACTGTTATGGGAGAGGCTGCAAAGAACGCAACATGTTTTTCAATTACCTATATGCACATATACATATGTAGTAAGAGAATGTGAGTGGAGAACTAAACAGGAATGGAAAGAATATTTACTAGGAATACCTGCTTTCCTTTACCCTACCCTGGTGTTACATATTTTCTTTCAGGTTTCCTTACAGTGAAATGAAAAGATTTCACTAGAATTTAAATTGGTATAGCAGACTAAACAAGATTCCTAATGTTTTCAACAATTACCATAATTAAAGATGTCTTTGCAGAATAAAGCCTAGGCTAGTTCTCTGTTGTCACTAGGTCTGCTGTCATTAGGTATGCATTCCCACCTCTTCACATCAAATGAAACATCAGATGTTCCAAACACAGAACAGTGATAGCTTAAACCAACTCTGCAGGAGTGCACACTATTCCCAGGGTTTAGAATACAATGGTAAAAAAGGGCCTATGTAAAGGCTGGAGGGAAGATGCTGCTTAATAAACAACAGCTAGGAAGAGGCCTGAATCTGAAATATTTATGACGGTAACTTGGGTGACAAGGCAATACTTGATTGTCTCTACAACTGATTTTGTTGCTGAAAAGTGTTTTGAAAGAGAATAACAACTCTTTTTCTTTCCAATTTAAGAGTTGAACAGTCTTGAAATATACACAGACAACCCCACTGGGAATGAAGTTTGCATAAGTAGGCTGATTCAGTGAAGCATAGCCACACAGAACATATGCAATAAGCACTTCGTTGCCATGTCAGGTTTCCTGTACTCTTATTTTTAATTTAAGTCTCGATAAAAGTGCACGCATGCTAACTGGGGGAAATTCCAAATGTGTGCTTTATGGGATTTCACCTACAAAAAGTTAGCATGTCTCTTTAAGTTATGTGACATGACCTGAATATTGCTTTGTTGGTATTTTCCACAGAAGGATTATTTTTGCTTGGAAAGTCTACAAAAAAGCATAGCTTAATAATTTTTTCTAATTCCTCTTCCTTCTCAAGCAACAAAAACAAAACAACCACCCTTCTTTTTCCTACTTTCTCCCAAAGAGTGTTCTCAGTATAAGTGCCATTTCAAATAATAATTTTAAAAAATCTACATTTACTAGCTATTAAAAATCTTCATATAAGCCTGCTTGGATTTCAGCTATTATGAGTGACTTTATTGTCACTCCACAGCAACCAATATAAGCTCAAAAAAAAAAAAATAAAATACTGGCACACATTTCTGAACATTTCCCATCCATGAACCATTTTACATGAAGCACTCCAATCTCTACCCATGTTGTCCATCTCAACTTTCACCCTGTGCAAGGCAGCAAGGTGCGAGAAGACTGCAGGGAGAATCCACACACCACCTCCAGCTCAGAGCTCAGCATGCTCAAAATATTGTGGTGTGAATTTAGAAATGTTATTTGAATGCAATTTACCCTCTGGGGTTAAAAAGTTAGACCAAGGGTTGACAGCAACTTAACAGAGAGCTCAGTGCTTTCACAAACATCTGAGCTCAGGCTGTGGTTCTTCAGCTCCCAAAAGCAGAAGTCATTGTTTCAACAGGTCTCTGCTACCAATGCAAATGGAAATAATCTGCAGAGGTAGTCTCTTGTGTGGGCAGCAGAGACAAAGGCAGCTCTCCTGGATTTATTCTCACTGTCATAGAACCAAGCATATTTCCAAAATGTTAATATTACTAAAGAATTATTAGAACCACGTATCATCATTATCTCTCACTTCTACTAGCAGAGATAAGGAATTTGTTTTATTACCATTAGCAGGAAGATAGGTGAAAAGCTGGTACTGGCTTCTCTTTCTTTTTCCATTGCAGACATAGAAGTTGACCTGGACAGGGCTGGTAATTCTCTGATTGCGGAAAGGTGGTATCTCAACCACCAATGAATTCTGCAAGAGCAACAAATCAGAAAGTCAAGGCACAACTACTGCAGTCTAGCTGTACAATTGAAAAGTTACAATTGAAAAGGAGGAAGAGAAACACGCCCTGAAGGGAAGCTTTGTGGGCAAGGATGGTTTCCCACCAACCCCAGTGAAGGACTCTAGAAGTAGGGAAATTATTTTAGCATGGCTCAGATCTTTACAAAATCACTAGCCTTCACTTCTTCCCTTTGGACAGCAAATATAATACTGCATATGGACAAGACTCCAGCCTGCCTCTGCCAAGAAACTGGGACACAATCAAATTGTGGTCTCTAACTCAGAAGGAGAAAGCACAACGGCTCAGTTGGCAGGTCATCCCTGATATATCTGAACCTAACAATATTTCCTTTGAATTACTCAAATACTTCCATTTTCCGCAGTGAAATATATTTTCATATAACAACTCAGGAAGTTTTAGGCATGCTAGCTTCTGTGGATGGGAGATTCACTGTTGCAAGCACTTCTGGTGCAACATGAAAAAGGGCTGGAGAATATATGGATAATCTTCCACTGTCAGAAACCAAATGCTCCAACATGGAGCTAAGGAATGACTTAGCTTCTAGGGCATCAGCTTACACATAAGCACAGTGAATCTGCTATGACCATCAAAACCTCCCTTGGCGCTTTTTGAAAGAGTAACAGGGAATGCTCTTCTTAGAATTTGGCCTGAATTCAGCCGAGATCTTTAAATTGTTTGCCTGTGGGTTTGCAAGTATTGCACATTCCTGCAGACGTGAAATAGTGGACGTACTTCCCACTCAGATCATGGCTGAGGGAGCCACACTCCTCCAAAGTGGAGCTGATCTCCTGTGAGGGAACTCATGTTTCTTCTGCTGAAGATAGAGGAAAGCCAAGGAAAATGATCAGAAATTGCTTTGGGAGCAGCGGAAAGAACTGATCCAGCAAGACAAAAGATGAGCAGATGGAACTGGCCCATTCTGGACAATGAAAAAATATTTTCCAAATGGTCTCTCCTACTTTTGGGATAGCTTCCAGCAAAGGATTTTTACCCCATGCTCACTTTAAAGAAAGATTTCTAGGACAGGAGGCCTAAGTACTTGTTCTATTTCAGTGCCAAAGCCTTGGAAATCCCTCTTTAGTAACAGTGCTGGAGAAGGCAATATATATTTTTCATCTTAATGTTAAAATATTTAAGACAGACTTACTGGTTTGCACATTTCTTTGTCGGTTTTGGCTTCCATTTCCCACACATGGTGACCATCTAAAAGACAAAAGAAAAAGATATCTAGTTCCTCCTTCTTACCTTTCTCAAGGCAAGAAAGGAACAATTTTTGCAAAAATGATCTCTTTGAAGGGGCACTGCCTATGTAAAAAGGACCTCCCACAACACATTGCCCAAGTGTTGGCCAACTAAGAGATCATCTGGGTAACCTGTGACAGGAGCCCCTTCAGCTTCTCTGAAGGGAAGAACCACAACCCAGTGTTTATGATACCTTGATGGGGGAGAGCCACTGGGAGTTTGCTCTGCCGCTGGCATGGACAAAATATGCAACTGTTCTTCATCTCAATTCACTGACCTTTCAGACAACAATATTGCTAGCTATGATGCCTTTTGAACACTACCCAGGCTGTAAGTCATATTCAATATTAATATTAAACAATAGAAAAAGAAAGGCAGTACTAAGGAAGCTACTCAGCCATGCAGGATTTGATTTTAATATACTCCTACTCTGGCTTGGACCCAAGTCTGCTACTTGGGTCAAAAGGCAAGGCCATAGACTGGGAAACACAGCTTTAGACTCCATTTTGAAGTTGGTTTTGTTCACCTACAGTGGTTCCACTTCTGGAGCTGCTTTTAGTGGTATGTTGAGTCCTCCAAATTTACTGACTTTCTGTTTTCAAGTAAACATAGATTTAAGCCACAACTATAACTTTTTCTGGGAACATGTCTTTTGGAAGAAACTGGCTTTGTCTGGTCATTTTTCCTGCACATTACTGATACAGAAACAATTGGAAAACAAGGTAGGCTTTAATTTCCTTGCATCTCCAGACCTCAACAGGAAAGAAACTAGAAAAATAATACAGAATGTAAGGTTTCCATTCTGCAGGCCTAGAAAAACACAAATAAAAGGCCATAAGCAGACTGTTGGATAAGCTGGGCAGTAGAGACACATGCAGCTTCACGAGTCCCACCACTGTCAGATGTTACTGAAATGAAGGGGAAACTGAGACTTTATGTCATCTCTTTTGTACATTTATTGCAGCACTGGGACATGCAAATGCAAACATTAGTTATTTTGAACTTCATCACATGGATGTGGGCCTGCCTTACAAAAATGGCCCTCTGAAAGGTAAAAGAGTGAACCCACTTTTCCTTTTCTCTTGGTTTTCATGGCCAGAATGGAGGCGATGCATTTAGAGCTGCCTGATTTATTACAAATGTCTGTAAATAATATTTTTGTGTACAGCTGTCCGACCGGGAAAGGAATGCTGCTGAGGGACTATCCCTGGCGATTGTTTTAATGTCCAAAACCCCTTTCTTCTTAATGTATGGAAAGAAGCACAACATGAAGGCTGCAGCACAAATACCACAGTGGATTTGGCAGGTCTTTCCATAGGAAAGGAATTAGCAGATCTACCGTCAGCTTCTTCCTACATTTTAACTTGTGACGCTGGAAGAGGAATCCCTTTAATTGGTACTGCCACGTTCAGCTACAGGGGGAGAAGGAGCAGCCAGATTTGTGCTTGAGACTCCTTAACGATGCCTTTGGAAAGTGCCAGAATTGAAGTAGGCTTCTTGGGAGGACTGGCTATCACTCCACAATTTATCCAACAGATGCTTCCCCTGGGCTGTCAGTAAAAAGCCCTGACCAAAATTTGGCAAGCCAAGATACATCCCCCTGTCTGGGAGCAGCCTCCTTTATCTCCAGCCTCTGTAGCACTCCCTCCCTGTCCCTAATTAATTCAATCAGTTATAAAAGCAACACAATGCTGACACTTTGCACACATTTTGTGAAGTGTAGGAACTTCTGCTTTGGATGGGGTTTGCTGGGCTGTTTTTTTTTAAAACCTACAGACATCCAGTCTAGTACTTAACATGTGTTCAATTTGCCTTTGTAAATGGATTACCAGAAGTTCAGGTTTTTTGCTATGTTTAATTTGTGCTTTGCAAGATGAATGATCTGATTCAGGTTTCTGGTTTTTATTTCCTGCTGATACTTCAGGAAAATTCAAAATTACTCCATCTCCAGCCAATCTTTCAATTATTTCACACAGCACTGCCTTTATGCATTTTTGAAATTTTTATGATGACAAAAGTAGTTTGTTCAGAAATATTTTATATGCTGTAATCTAAACTATTAGGAAGATAAAAATTCAGACCCATGGCTTGTCTTTGGGAGCTGGTAAGAACAATACGGGTTTTGCTCCAAGAAATTCCCTTGGGACAGTCCAGACCATCAGCAAGAGAGGGCAAAAGGGAAGAGAGGGAAGAAGTAGGGAATAGACAACTCATTAATAGCTAGTGACATTTCATTTCACAAAAACTCAGGGAGCAAAGGTTGTTATGAGCAAGAGACAAAAAAAAG
>VRYO01001463.1:93865697-93884784 GCA_009812075.1 Sialia sialis | reverse complement strand
AAAAAAAAAGAAAAAAAAAAAGAAAGACAATTCCTCATATTACGTCTGGTGAACCAAGAGGGAAATCTCAACGCCCACGGACTGGGACCAGCTCCAGGAGGGAAACCTTAGACCACTACGTCAACCTTTTACAGTAAACATGTTTTGCAGGTTTAAACAGTTCAGCTGAAATTAAAAAAAAAAAAAAAAAAGAAAGAAAAAATAAAAAAGGAATAATGGCTTTGGAATGGTTTGTGGGAGCCCTAAGCCTCAAGATAGTCGGTCTATGCTGGAGAAAATGGTTTTGCCCCAGTGCCCATCCGCCGGGGAGCCTGGTGAGCAGGCGGGATGCCGTCTCCTGTCAACGTGTGCTGAAGGAGTGAGGGCTGCTCGCCCACAAAAGTTTCCATTGTACGCCTGCCACATCTGCAGCAACGCGCCTGGTCTGGGCCCGAGGCAACTCCCTCCTGGCCGCCAGCCAACCCAAGTACACCAGAGCAATTTATACCTTTCCAAAATGCAAATAATTCAAATTACAGACATAACACGAAGCTGAAGCAGACACATTTCAGGCATTCCCGTTAAAGTTTGCTCTCTGGAATTACCGTACCCAAATGGGCAGTTGTTATACAGGGAGGAGGGGAGATGGAGTCAGGAGAGGAAGGAGAGGAGGAGGCATGAAGGAAAAGAGAGAAAACGGCTTTTCCAAAGGTCTTATTTCATTCCCTTTCATTTCACTATTTACTTTTATGAAGTAATAAGAAGTGTCTTCTCCAAACCAAATGCCGGCCTTTGTTTTGGCGTTTTTAAGATTTATAGTGCAATATTTTGAAGAGAAAGACAGTTCTTTATATAGCTAAAAAGTTGGGTCAAGATATTATACTGGTGTCTTAAGTTTTGTGAGGGTTTTTTTACCACATGGAAATAAACCCAAAACAACCGTGCACAGAAGGGCAGGGCAGAAGCCCTGAAGTCCCTGCTGGAGTGCCCTGCTCCCTCACTGCCAGCAGCAACAGCCATGAACCTGACAGAGCCAAGGCTTCAAGGGGGAGCCACACACATGGGCTGGATGGATGACCCTCAAATCCTTCTTCCTCCAAAGAGGCAGTGGTAGTGCTGGGGAAAAAGAAGTTGCTCCTACCCATTCCACACAGTCTGGAGGCTGTGCTGACAGGTGGCCAACAGCACTACTGCCAGCTGAAGACACCAGGTTTGTCAGGAAGCCTGACATTTACAGACCCATCCCTGTTATTTATAGCCATCCCTGCTCTGTGTGTGCTTCACCGCCATCCACTTCTGCCTTGTTTTTTCTCTGCTGTGAAACTCAGAGGACCTGGGATTGCTAATGATGAAAATGATGTGAATCTCCGTGTTATGGGGGGTGAGTTTTCAGCTCTGCAAAGCATAAACACCCTGTTTTAACATGGAGTGGCTGAACGGTGAATGGGCCTTTGTAGCCTGCTCTTATCGGCCGCTCGCTCTGGTGTTGAAGGAAACTGCGCACAAGTCCAGAAGTAAAAATACTCTAATTCATCAGGGAATTCCCTGCAGTATGAGTCACCAAGCGGCTTCCCCACCACACCCAGCTACAAGATTTCCACATAAAAAAGGCACTGTAAAGGTCTGTTTCAACACAGAAGCAGGGCTAAAAAGCAGTCATGTAAATCTAGCAAATTCAGTTATTTACCCATAGAGCCTTGCAGACCATGATATAGAAATTTTCCTCATGGAAGAGGAACACAAAAAGCTGTAAAGATTTTTCAAAGACATTTTTGAAGCAACTTCTTTCATCATTGCCCATCCAGAGAGATCCCTTGGGCTTTCTAGGGCTGGATTTACCTTTGTATCTCAGGCAACTGCAAGCATAGCGTCAGGCGTTTGCAAGCTGAAAACAATCAAACTACCAGCATAACTTCACAAAATCATGGACAGCAGAAAGGGGGAAGAATATACAAATGCAAAAAAACCTAAGCTTGGAAACTCAGGAGGGCATAACATCTAGCAACTACTTAAATCTTGCCTCTATGGAATGGGCATAATGGGAACCTTCAGATATATTTAAGTGATTCCATTTACTAGAGGAGGTTAAAACATCTATATTCTTAAGCAGACCTATGTTCACTTGAGATATAAGTAGAATAGACAATATCTAGGATTTCACTGCCTATATACCGGGTACATTTTATATTCTTCCAGTCTGTGCTTCAGCACAGACTGCACTGTAAATCTGTGTTTACATTCATATATTCCAAGTAAAATGGTGAAACAAGCCCTACCCTCCCAAAGGAACCCACTACTTGATTAATGTGTTGTGAGATTACCCTGAACAATAATTCCTGTGTTGCAGCCCAGATTACTTTAACATGTCCACAACAGGCAGGGTACAGATGCAATGCAGCGTCATTTTGAGGTGCTCTGCAAAGGCTGTCTACTCTCCTATTTGGCCATAATAATGCATATTCAAATCCCAGAGGAGTGAAGAATTTGAAAGCTTTCAACTTGCACTCTTCCCTGGTGAGTGCTATCAGGACACTGACCTCAGGACGATTGACCTTTGAAGATATTCAGAAGGAATGGATGGGTTTCTGTGCAAAGAAGGGGATGAAGACTATGGCAAAGTCCCATCATTTGGACTTAAGAGTTATCCAGTTCTCTGCAGAGATGCCATCAGCTTTCAGTGTAAGGGCAGGTTGGACTGGCAATGAAAGAGGTGAGGAGGAAGCTCTGTTGCTTGGAGGACAGCACTCTTCACAGCAGTCGTGGGTACAATCCACTGGCACCATCTCAGCAGCTGGCATTTACAGGTTGGCGTGGGTGTACTAGTGCCAGATTTTGCAGGGGCAGCAGACTTTTGGATTTGGGGATGCCACAAGCAGTCAGGGCACTGTTCTCAGCTGGTCCTACAGCTGTCTTGGCTGCAAACAGTGTTTCCCCAGGTGGACACCAGCAAGGGAAGAGGATGCCACCAAGTGGGTGGGATTCTATGCCTGTCCTGATACACTGGTGTAGGGGTCAGGCACTAAGTAGGGACCAACACCAACCAAGCAGTCTGACATGGGATGCACAGGGAAGATGGGGCAAGAGAGCAATGAAACATTCAGGAATACCAGTGTGTGCTAGCAGAGAGTAAGTATCTGAATTTTAAGTGGCCAGGACCTTTATTTTCATCTCCTCAGTGGGACTTTGCTCTCCTGAGATCTCAGCCTCTTAAGGACTTGTGAGCAGTGAGATGCCTCCTAGTCCCAGAGTCACCTTCAGAGCAGCTCTACCTCCTGGTGCAGCTCCTGCTAATGCCATAGTCTGCCTACTGCCCAGCACGTTGTCCCTGATTGCCTCTCCAGCCACCCTCATCTCTACTCTTTGCTTTTATACTACTTTTGCTATGAGACCACACAAATGGTATGATTTCAATTTATTTTATTTCCCTCTTCCATGCCAGGAAGTCCCCCAGATGTGCTTCTGTCCTCCTCACAGCCTAGTGTGCTGCTACAGAGACTTCCCCAGAGATTTGCTCTCCATCCCTGGTGTGCCTTCTGGCATGCCTCTGTCCATGCGTGGCAGGGCTCAGGCATAATTGACCTATTTTTATTTCCACATCAAAGGTGCTGTATTTGTTGGTGTCTTCTCATAAGCGTTTTTGCAGCATATGTATTTTGTCCACTCCTTCAGCTATACATTTCTGCAGTATTGAGCTGAGTGCCATGTAGACTTAGGTCTGTTTGCCATCAATATGATACTCTCGAGTTACTTTTCCTCTCTTCTTTACCTTGAATTAACAATAAGAATGTCATGCAGCGAGCAGGTGTAAAAATCCAGCACAAAATGGATCTTACGGTACTTTGGAATCAGTGCCAGGCACGCGCTTCCTCTCTGGCTGCTCAGCTGGGCAAGCCAAAAGCAGAGGGACTCACTTTGCCTGAATGGTGAGGCCTTTTTAGCTGCCTTTTACCACAGTTATGTCTAACAGACGTAATTATTCTGAGCTCCAGTGTTTGCAAATGAACTGTAATTTTAGTCCAGGTAATTAAAAGGAGGCACAGTGCTGACAACTGACAGATCGAGGTTCGTTTTGAGCCAAAACCATTGGAAAGACCTGCCAGATACTATTTTGAGCAGAATGGAAGCTGGTTGTGCAATTTGTGCTCTCTGGCACCTCCCCCTATTCAAATTATCGTTGGTCTGAGGGTTTCATTTAATAAATTTAAGTAATTCCAGGTCTAAGACACACAACTTCCAAGTAAAACTGCAGTTTGACAACCCTGAAAAATCCCTCTAGAGCAAGCAGGTCAAACAAAGCACACCCAAGCACAGCCACCCACCAGCAGTCATGACAGCACTTCACTCTGGTTTTGATTACATTCACGTCATCTCCTTGTCTTCACAATTTTACTTTCCTCTGGGAAACTCTAGTAGGCTGAACCTGTGACTCTGCAGCTGAAACTGAGTAAAATATTCCTGGTCCATCTTCTTCAGTCTAATCTGTCTCATATTTTTGCAGACTATTGGAATAACGAACCTCACAGCCAGTTTAAATCAAGTTCCAAATTTTTCTTCCATGAACAATTCTTTTCCTCTACTTCTGTGCTGGATGCCAACACCACCACCTGTACTATAGCTACTTCTAGTTATTTTTCATCTTAAGATGTAAATTTGATCCAAATGCTTTTAAATCTCCCTTCTGCATTATTTTTTGAGACACAAACTCTTCAACTATACAACTGCAACTTCTCAACTTACAGAAACTTCCCATTATGGCAACTCCTTGTGACTTCTTGGCAGATACTTTTGAACAGAATTTTTAATTTTTTTCCATCTCATTGTCCCCCTCATGTCCCTTTTCTTGTTTCTCTTGTCCAAGAATGTCAGGCTCAATCTTAGAGGCCCCTCCTGCTATCCTTTGATTTTCTGCCTTGACATCAGCTTCCCAGCAACAAGGCACAGTTTGGAAACAATATATATATATATATCTATTTCTCTCTTAAATGTGATTGTATTTTCTTCCACAATGAAGGTGTGATCTTACTTCCTCAACACACCTAAAAGGAACATGCTCCTCTTCCCTCAGCTCTCCTCACATTTCCTGTGATACCCATCTGAGACATGAACCAATTCTTAATGATGTCAGGAAAGCAACAGGAGACAACAAATTGTCATTTTCCAAAAGAGGTAGGCATTCCCTCCATAAACGAAGTACTTTGAAGGCATCTCCTTATATTGGTTTAGGTAGCAAGGTCTGGCTAGTGGTTGGGCTGCAGGGCTGGAGAAAATCCCAGAAACTGACTCCATATCTGACAGAACCAATTCCTGATGGCTCCAAGATGGACCTTGAGCCGACCAAACCTGAGCCCACCACCAAAGCTGGTGGTACCTCTCTGCCAGCATACTTAAGAAGGGGAAAAAGATGCAGCAGCTGTGAGAGAGGAGTGAGAGTAAGTGAGAGGAGCACCCCTGCAGACCCCCCATAACAGTGAAGGAGGGGGAGAAGGCTCTCAGAGGCCAGAACAGACTGCCCTGCAGCCTGTGGTGAAGACCACGGTGGGGCAGCGGTGCTGGAGACAAGCAGAGCAGAGCAGAGCAGAGATCCACGTGCAGCCAGTCAGAGCCCATGCTCCTGGCAGGAGCTGCAGCCTGTCAAGAGGAGCCCAGGCAGGAGCAGGTTTGGTTACAGGAATGATGGCTGCAGGAGACCCACGCTGAAGCAGGCTGCTCCTGAAGGACTGGACCTCGTGGAGAAGGCTCATGCTGAAGCAGTCCATGAAGGACTGTCTGCCATGGGAGGAGGACCCCACAGTGGAGCAAGGGAACAGTGTGGGAAGGAAGGGATGGTAAAGAGGAGCTATTATGGACTGACCAAAGCCTCCATTCACTGATCCTCTGTGCCACTCAGGGAGAGGAAATACAAGTCGGGAATGCAGGAGTGAAGCTGAGCTTGGGAAGGGAGGCAGAGGTAAAGGCAGTTTTCAGTTTTACCTTTGTTTTTCACTATCCTACTCTATTTTAAATTGACAATATATTATTTCCCCCAAATGAAGCCTGTTTTGACTCTGACAGTAAGTGATATGCAATCTCCCAGTCTTTATCTTGACCCATGAGGTTTTTCATCTTATTTTCTTCCCCCATCCTGTTGAGGAGGGGGAGCAAGAGAGCTGCTTGTTGGGCACCTGGCAGCCAGCCAAGGTCAACCCACCATACTTCTTTCCTCCACTGTCTTTAGGCGCTGATCACTTCATTAGACTCTCAGATTTCTTGTAAGGGCTGTGAATTCCTGTGTGTTTGGACAGACAGTCCTACTGGAACAGTAACAGTTAAAACTATACGAAAACTTGTGCTAGTAGTAAAAGTTCAGAGACAAAGCTTTGATTGCACAGATACAGCTGCTTGAAGCCTCTTAGTCTGGAAGACATGAAAGAATAAACTTGAGGCATTCAACCTCATTTTCTATAATAATTAAAATATTTACAGGATTACTCAGACAAATGACTTTTGAGACCATGTAGTGATTCCTTATTTCTTTGTTGTCCACAGTAAGTATCTGTGATTGATTGATCTCATTCTTCACTGTGAGAGCAACACCCTGGATGAGACTTGCTGCTGCTGACACCATCTCATGCGTATGGCTGCTGTCCCACTCTGTCTTCACCATTCCCTGGACTAAACAGCCAGGAAAAACTGAAACGTGCTGACATTTCCTGCAAGCTGCATCACTACTCCTCTGTGCGCGTGAAAGGGTTCCACCATCAAATGTCTCCAGCATCTGATGACACAATTCACCCAAGGATATCTATTTCTGGGCAGTGGCCAGAAACCCCTTCAGCTATCAATATATCTCTGGGATCTAGGCTCAAGTGACCTTCACATGAACCCCATGCTCCCAACATGTATGCCTTTGAAGTTTCCAGTTTATCTAGTTTTCCAAATTTTTAACCTCACTGCGCATGAGTCAGCATGCAATTGCTTACTGCCAACTGGAACGTGTGTCCTGAACTTGGATAAACCGACTGATAAAGACAAAATTAAGTAGTATTTGTCTATCTGACTAGAGGGGGAAAGAGAATTTTGCCACTTGCTTATTTATTACGTGAGCTACAGTATGATTACTGGTGTGAAACATGACCCCTTTTTGGCCAGCTGCCCCCCAAACTGCTACTGGCAATGGAAAGAGCAATGGAAAGATCTCTGAGAATGTGAGATCTTTTACCACGTGGAGCTCTGCCAAGACTCAGGTCACCCATCTCACCATCCCATCACATCACGTCAAAACAGACTCTCAACCCTAAGTTCCACAGTGTATCTGAGTCAAACCAAAAAGCCCACATGCTTCCTCAACACATCCGTTCCATTCACATGGCACTCAAGTGTTTTGCCAACATATCACTTTCCAGAACTTTTTGTAAGTTTTGCTGAAGCCAAAGGACTGTATTTGAATTACCTGCCATATTATAGAGTAATTTTTACTCACACAACGTGTGAGAAGCAGAACTGAATTTACAAGATGGACAATTGTACCTTAAGGCAGGAACTGATTGATTTGAATCTTTGCCAGAGACAGGGAAATTTGAGAGGAACAAAAAACCTGTGAAATCCTAGAGTGGACACTTATATTCATCAGCTTCCTTCTTTTCTGTAGCACATTTCCCTTGTGCAAAAATTCAGCTGACCAAGCTTGACCACACATATAACAGGAGGCAAACTGTTAAGTTTTCCCATCCGAAATACCTACAGAAAGCTGTGATTCCTTTGGCATATATATATATATAAAACCTAAATTGGTGACTTCACCCAGTTATCTTTCATCTGCTCTAGTTATGACTATTAGATATCAACAATTCCATGTTCTAAGAGCAAAACCTGTTCAGCAGGGAGGACAAATAGCTTTGACAGAAACATCTGTTTAACAAAATAAAACCAAGAGCAGAATGGAGAATTTGAAGCAATAACTGAATCTGAAAAGCTTCCTAATTGTTTGAAAATATTCAAAAAGAAAAATCCCTGGAGGAAATGTTGCTTACATGCAGTTTATTTCTCTGTCTTTCAGGAACTTTGAGTGTCAAAGGCTTTGGGCACAATAGCTGAGGATATTTTGCAATTAAGTTACTGAAGTGTGTAGGTGCCAGGATTACTGTTGAAGTCTGAGTAATGAACAAGTTTTTTCAGAACCACTGAAGTCTGTATATCTGAAGTTACTCAGAGATACTGTGAACACTACAAATGTCCATCAAAGAGAGTGATGCATCTTCAGGGAGGGGCATTTGTTACAGGGAAGATTAGACACAGCCTTTCACCAGGACAAAATGGCCCTCAACATTAACAGCCATTAACAGTACCAAAGTCAGTGTTACTTGAGAAACTAATCCCATAGTGAAGTTGGGTGTTAGATTTCTGCCTTTTTGCTTTTTAAAACCCTTGACCTGAGCTCTTGTCACTAAGCACAAAAGCAAAGAAATGGGTTTGGAGCTCTGACTTAACTAGTGGCAACTCTATGATAATTAATAACAATACATCCAATGATCACTTCTGCCCATAGGTAACAAATTGATTACAAAGGTTTAGTCAGTTTAACCTGATCTTTTAGGTATGTCTAGACTTGGCCAAATCTGTGAAGTCTGGAAATACTTGAGCTAGTTCCAATGTTAAAAGCTACAGGATCAAGGAGCATTTTTTGAGCAAGGAGGGATTTTCAGGGTAGATTTACTCTTTCAGATCTCAATATGAGACTTTTTCTAACTCTCAAAATACTCTTTCTATCCCAAAATATCCTAGAATTTGCCAGGAACTATAATCCATAATTTACCATAACGTACCCATAATTTTCCTCTGCATTGTTCCTTGGGATACTGGGTTTGTGTCTCATCACTGAGCTTTCACTGATCAGTTACAGAATACATTTTGTGAACTGAGGGATGAAAACCAGGATGTTTTCAGTGCAGTGATCAGTTTTATAGATCACTGATCGTAATCTGATATACTAAGAGCCAGCAGTCTGGGTATTTCAGTTAGTTAGGCTTTTGTGCTGCTCTGTGCTCAGTAACTCACATTACCTTCAAAAATTAGCTTTAATAAAAGTGTTTGCAGAACATGTTGCCAAAAAAAGGTAGCTGATAGATGTGCAATCCCTAAAACATGCTCTCCAAGCATCTCTGTGTTTTTTAAACAAACCTCCAAACTTTTGTTGCCTGGTAATTTTATAATCTACAAATGAAATTTAAAAAATTTAAATTTTAAGTAACTAAATCAATCTTTTGGTATAATTCCAGGTCATGATCCATGCAGATGCCCATGTTAACAAGGAAGCATTTTCACTCCTAGCCAAACACTTCCTGCCATAGCTAACAAACACCAATTTAATTTCACCTACTTTTCTAATTAAAATGCACACCTTGCTGCCACAGCAAATCCCAGCCTACAGACATCAAGGGCCCTTGCCAGTAAGGAGTTGCAGACTTTTCAATATTTTACAGATCCTTCTGGTCACAAACAGACAAGTGTTGGCCATCTTCAACATGGCTCTCAAGAACCATGGCACACACAAGACACTTTTGAACCTCAGGAAGAGAACTACAAAGAGAGACAGAAAGTGAAAGGAGATTAAAAAAAAAATCAGTGTAATTTTTAAATGTCAAAGTCATTGTGGGACTCCCCAGTCTAAGGAAATTCTGAATTTAAAAGAGTGAGCCTCTCAAAGTACATTTAACATTCACATTTTCACTACTACTAGGTTTCTTCGACAGTCATTTTATACCATTGCTCATCATGGGAAAATGTGGTCTGATGCTCAAGCAACACAATATTGCCCAAAACCTGGTAAAATAAGGACTCACATCAACACATAAGAACTTTTCTACAGTACTGTAGAATCTTGAGTAAATTTTAGTCCACTTCTGAGTACTCATTATTCATCCAAAGGGGTGCGGTCTGCCTGACCTCACTATGAGAGGTTCTCCTTCTGGAGAAGGTCCTCACAGCAGTTCTCCTTTTCCGTGTGCTGTGCTTTCACCCCCTAGATACCTTGTTTTCCCTGTGTGAGACACAGAGTCACAGGACTGCAAAGTTTGTTTTGCTCTGTTTCATATGCTTCTTGGCTGAACAGTAGCTAGTAAGGGGTTAAGCTGAAAGCAGGAAGCCACTTCTGTCCCGGCAGAAAGATTGATTTGATCATTCTTTAGGGATTCCCTCTTGTATGAGTCACTGCTCAGACTGACTCCCCCACCAAAGGAGGCCAGGATAATGCCATTCCTCCAGAGACTACAACAGCTGAGGGCTAGCCCTGAAGACTGAAAGCTTGGGACTCATGCTTGGCAAAACATCCAGCAGACCACAGTGCACTCAGCAGACTTAGCGAAAGCTGAGGAGAAAAAGGCAAACAAAAAGTGTTCTCAAACTCCTTGTGTTATCCAATTAAGTATGCAGACTAGGAGGAATTAGACAAGCTTCAGGAGACTGCCATCCAGCTTGGAGACTCTGCCTGAGTAAGGACCGAACACATGAGTTGACGTAGCACAATATTTAAATTTTATATAAAAGATATGTTCTCTTTATGAGCACAGCAATCTATTACTTTGATCTATTACTGTGTAATAGCTGCGTTTGGCTGCTACCTACTAGGAACGTGATTAACATTCAAAAATCAAAAACAAAAGTGGTAACAGCAGCAAAACTAATGAATGTCTAATCACAGAGGTTCATAACCAGCTCTCTAAGAGAAAGAGAAACTATGCTGGTGTTGCTTCTCTTGACCTACTTTCACTGAGGTTCAAGAGCTGAAAAGGAAAGAAACACCCCATGCTGATTTACAAAAGTGAAGGCTGCTAATGCTTGTTCATTTGACATTAAATACAGTGACTGTTCAGAAATCCAGCCAGAGCAGTCTGTCACTTAGGTAATGATACATTGCTCTTGTTTGCTTCTGATGCATTGAGCTGTGTGGGCCAGCATAGCACACAAACCGTGGAAGTCTTAAAAATTGCTCAGCCCAGATTAGCCAGCAGCTTTGCTTTTTGTGTGTCATTTCTACTAACACAATTATTGCAGCTCCTGGAGATGCTACACTCTGACTCTAAGGGCTCAGTGCTGGCAGGCTGTACTGCCCTGCAACTGCAACAAACCTACAGTGAGACTACTAAAAAAAGGCAGGACTTTAAACTCTTTAATTGAAAGCAATACAGCAAATATCCTGCTTTTAGTGTACCTAATGTATAGGAATATAGGAGTAGCAAGACAGTGTTCAGATCCACATTGTAGTGCCTGCTGTGTGCAAACAGCATCACCATCCTTTGGAACCCAATTCTTAAAAATTTTCCAACTCAAAAAAGGAAGAAGAAAGGAAATAAGTATTAAGGAAGGCACCCTTTAATGTGGTTTCCTTCTTATAATGAGACAGATCGAAGACTCCTGACATGTCACACTAACCCAGTTCTGTGCAACAAAGGAAGTTTAAATATAAATAAAGTAGACATAAGCTTTCTTCCCCCCTGGGAGTGACACAGAGAACAGAATTCAGTTTTTTTCAATTGCAATACCACCTTTTCCCTATCTTTTAAATTTTTCTTAAGAAACAAAAAGGATGTTTCCCCTGAAGTCATAGCCACATCCTCACCGTGTGTGCTGCAGTGCTTGGGGCTCACAGACCTGTGCCAACAGCTCTCCCCAAAAACCCAAGGCATTATTACCTGTGCCCGGGTACTTACTGCAACTTAAACCTCATCAACCCAGCATTCTGTTGGGGAATTTCAGGGGAGTCTTCTGCCGTTGTCCTGAGCTTGGGTATCTTTTCCTGCAGAGCCTGCCCTGCTCTCGCTGCCATCCTGCCCCACGGCCCAAGCTCCCATGGTGCCAGTCGGGACTGCGGGCAGGAGAGCAGTGTGGGAACCTCGTGGGCACAAAGGGTTAAACAGGAGCAGCGTCAGAGCTGGTGTGCTGAGGAGTGCCCAAGATTGTTTTAAGTTCGGGGTGGGGGTGGGGGGTTCAGTCGGCAGCTGAGGAATTCATAGCTTGTGCCAGCGCCAGGGAAACCCTTTCCAAAACAAGACTCAAAACTATCCTTAGCAGTCTCGCTTCAGAGCCTGACTTTGACTCCCAGCTCCACTGCCGCCGCTTATTCCCAGTAGGCGCTGTCACCCTGTGACCCACCGCTCCTGCAGGCACATCCTGCCCCAGCCCCAGATCCCAATCCCTGCCATGTCCCTGTTTCAGCCTGGCCTGCGACTCCTCTGCAGGAGAACCAGTCCCACCACCACAGGACCGCAGGAGCAGTGCCAGGCGAGGGGAAGCTGTGTTCAGTCCTTCCCTTGGTCCTCGAGGTAAACCTGTCCTTCAAATGAATGTGTGCGCTCCAAGTCCTCCTCAGCCTTGTACATGCCACGGGAGACACAGGTGCACACACAGCACCAGCAGCACAAATCACAGGAATGTTTAAGAAGATGCACAGTACTGCAGGCTTTAGGGGGACGTGGCAGTAGATATCCTCTCACAGGTCCTGCCTGCTGCACTCACGGTTTGCTACAATAAACAAATGCCAAAGGTTGACTTTCAACGTCTCTATTGTCTACCCGTAACTGCAGTTGCTGCAGTGTGAAACCTCAGCATTAGGCACGGCTCAGATCCTTTCCACAGCTTTGCCCAGTGACATGGGAAACATATTATGTGCAGAAGAAAATGTCATTACCACATTTGTGCTTTCATCATTTGACACAGACGAGGTGGAGGGGAGGCAGACTGGAGTCCAGATTGAAAAGACATACCTGGTGCTTTCTCCACAAAGATGACTTTGGAGTCTTGCAGAAAGTTATGACCAGTCAGTACCATTTTTTTCCCTCCAGTAACAGGAAAACTGTCAGTACTTTGCTTCTCCACCAGAGGCAGTTCTTGGGCAGATCTCTGAGCTGGAGAATTATAAAGAAGATTTAAAAAAAAATAAAAAGGCAACCACAAACACACAAAAAAGTAAATACTGCATTAGCAAGTAATTTAGCACTTAGCTTCATAAGATAAGCTGAGTTTGATACAGAAACAAAGAAAGGTCACAAGGTTTACAGGAAACATAGTTCATTTTCAAGTGTTTTAATTGTAAACAATAGTGTTAAACAGCAGTACATATTCAAAAGACTCACAAAGAACAAGTGTTTTAAAACTCAGCTTGATATGTACTATATCAGAAAGTGCATTTTAATGGAAATTAATATATTTTAAATAATTTTCTCTCACTCTGTGCCTAGCATATATGCTGTGTGTTTACAAGGCACACATGACAAGGTAATCCAAAATTTGTTTCAGTCAGTATACACCCTATTGCCAATTCTGCAAACTGTCTTGTAGCAGCAGCAGCAGCCATGGCCCATGGGATCCTGCAGCAGCTCACACTTTTGAGAGAATATTTCCCAAAGAACCTGAGTGCCCCAGCACACATGGGTCCATATAAACTGAATCTGGTATTCTTGTGGCACAAATTTTACATGAAGACAGTGCTGCTTCAAGAGATGAAGTGATGTTTTATCCAGATTATACAGTTCCTTTTGGTGCCACATGCACTAAGAAATGTATAAAGTTTTTGGCACCAGCTTATTCCACATTCTGCACTGGAAATAACACTAGCACTTATTTTTTTCTCCTGTTTTCCACTTCTTTCAGCAGGCTTGTGCCTCACTTTTTCTCATTACACAGCACTCAAAGCTGCAGTACCCTGACACAAATCAAATCAGTTTCACATTTGGTGCTTCCTTGAGCTTGGCATCTTTACACAGACCAGTTCAGGATGGATTCAAACTGTGCCTTATCCTGCTGTGTAGCAACTGAAAAACTCTCATAAACTTCAGTTGCAGGATGAAATCATAACTCCTCACACTTTTTGCTTTGCCCTCCAGCACGAATGGAGCTAGGAATGGTCAGGCCTTCCTCCCCCTTCCCTCTGCCAGAGCTTAGCCCTCACATACCTGCCAGATGTTAAGTTTCCCCCCTACTCTGTCAGCATCAGAAAGATCTACTTTGTGGATGGGATTCAACAAAACCTTAAAAAATTGTTTCAGTCCATCCAGCCAATCAAAATAGTATTGGGAATTAGACTAAAATTCACCTTTCACTACTTATGCGGGAGTGTTAAAGCTACGCAAAGCAGATAAGTTTTGTTTTGTGTGGGGGAGGCTGATGAGGCTATCTTGGTATCTTTGAATGGTGTCCCAGTGTATCTGGGATAAAACACAATCTGTTCATTTGAAGAGACCCCAGTTTTCTGAAGCTGCAGGCCAGTCTGTCAGTTCTAGTATACTGCTAGCTCCTTATCAAAGGGGCTGGGTTTGGTTGCTGGTTTTCACTTTATGATGGGGAGACAGAATGAATAGGACATGAGACATGTATTCCAAAACTTCTACAGCAGTTACTTTTATCAAAGGAGTCACCAAAACCAAAGGCCCTGTCACTCCCAGGTCTACTATTAGTTGAACTGTTCTTTACTTGTAAGTATGTGCTTTTCTACACCACCCAATGAACAAAGCTACGCATTTTTTCCTAAGACACAGATATTCTGTTCTGAATGTAAACCACAAACTTTTCAAAAGCAGATTAAAGTTCACTAAATAGATAGGTAAGGCAAAACCAATGCAGAGCATGTTGGCATGGACAAAGACTGCATATGGGGGTGGAAGTGTTAAAAACTGTTCAGAAGGTGTGTGGACATGGCAGTGCTGAGTCAACAGCGGACTCAATGATCTTAGATGTCTTTTTCACTCTTATTGATGAAAAGATTTTCTGATAATACTCAGCAAGAGGAGGATGCTTGTTGCTACTTACAGCACTCAATGGGGTTGGAGGCTACTTGCAAGGAGAGGGTCCTGCCATTGGCCTGTGGGATATGAACCCTGAAGACCAGACGCACACGTGTGTTCTTCCTACCAATGTCCGTCTCGCCCTTGCGCAGCTCGATGTCAGAGTTTCGGAGCTTTAATATCCCAGCACAGTCGATGCTATCCAAAGGGAAACACAGGGCAATTAAATTCACTTCAAGAAGACTTCAGGAAGATACGAGTGTGCAACATCCTCACTCTCTCCTGCATGCTCTTCTTAAAACACTGCATCAGGCACAACCCAATGACCAGGCTGAACGCAGCAGACTTTGTTTAGTAGTTGCACTCCCAAGCAGCTGAGCTGGGGCTATCTCTAGCAGCAGGTAGTGGCTGCTGTAAAGCACACAAATTTAGGATGTTACCTCAGTTCCCAGAGGAAGAAAATCTAAAAGACCCTTCCTCCTCAACACATCCTGTAAGGATTGTAGTAAAAGATTTACTGAAATCCAAAGCAACAGCGAGACTAGAAAAGTCAATGGGATGAGACAGCAGTGCAGAAACTGTTACTAACCTAGAATGCTGGGCTACTTACAATTTTACTTGTTTCAGCTAATTTGGACAAAAATCTGACAAGATTTTCAATCTAGGGCAAAGTCCAGAAGTCATTATTAATGAGCACAGCTCTCCCTGAGGTCAGTTCTACTGTCAATTTGTTTGTATTTCAATGAGTTAGAAATACTCCCAAGCTGAGCACTGAGCTGAAGCTTTGCATGAAAAAACTAAACTCAGAGTACTCTCTGCACATTAGGGAAAAACGTGCTTTCCATTAGATACAACTACTACAATTTCTGACCTTTTCTTTTTTTTTTAAACTTTGGGTTTCTCCTGGATGAATTTACAAGTCAGGATTTTTGTCAAAACATATTTCAACAGAAGAAGCTCCCAGAACAAAAGACCATATAAACACAGGCACTCAAAAACCCACTGCAAAAATACCTCTGCCTTGGCCATGACTACAAAGCCTACATGGCAATTTCTTCTGGGTACTGGTCTCAGGCATGCATTTTATTACATTGAATATGCATAGTTAACTTTATTTTTCATTCAAAGAGTTTAATTCCCCCTCCAGACCTTTGAAGCTGTGTTCTGAAGCAAACTGCAAACAAGCACTATGGCAGCACGGTTTTGATCTGCGTTTTTTCTAACATTTAGATTTCAGAATTTTAAAAATGCCCTTGCTCATGCGATCAAAGAAACTAATGGAAGTATTGAAGATTGCCAACAATGCATATTAGCAGGTGAAGTCATAAGAATTAGAGTAATTGTACCCATGTCAAAATTCCATGCAAAGATCTGTAAGATGTGGAAGAAACAGTGCATTTCTCAATTTTGTCTCTTCTATAGCAACACTTGCAAACTGAGTAATTATTGACATACAATTCTTACTCAGATGTTCAGAGAAGAAAAAGTATTTAAATTCAAGCTTTTAAAGTGGACATTAAAATCTGAAGTCAACAGGAACAGCTAAATGTGCAAAAGTTTAAATGGGCAGATGAGCTCTGGTGTTTCACTGAATCAAGGCCTGAACACATAAAGTGTGAGAAAAGTCCTTGTCTCCAAATTTCAATTCATTGGTAATGCTACATGAGGTTTTAGACTTCTGACATGTAAGGCTTATATATGCCAAAGCATTGTTTGTGATTCTTGAGTGAGCTGTACTACAATCTGGCATGTACGCCACAAAAATATTCAGCTTGGCTCCCAATCTGTGTAATTTACCTTTATTTTAGAGAGAAGGATGAATGAAATGGCAGTAATGTTCCTAGATGGCCAAAAATGTGATTCAAACTGGATAGGGCCAGATAAATACTGTGTGGGTGCAAATCGGTGAAGTTTCCTTAACCCAGTGTAGCCCCTCCAACTTATGATGGCAGCAAACAGGGCCAATAATTTTGAAGGCTTGTCATGACTTTTAACACAATGCATTGAGAGTGATCCTCAGGTCTTGAGTGATCACTCTTAAGCCCAGCTGGCAATGCAGCTAAACATATTCTGGCTCTTCTATTTACATGAAGTACTCCAGGGCATGTTGTACATGACACTGCAAACTAGCTTCTAATAACCACTATGCGTGGAAGGACTTTAGGTGTCTGATTGCATTTTCCACTTTGTTAAGGCATGGAAAAGTGTATGAAAAACAAGGAGTGAAATTGTGATTTCCCCGTGGTGTTTGGTTTGGTAGCCGTCAGGATTTCTTGCTTGCTTTCTATGTTCCTATATATACACACAAAGGTGCATGCATCTATATATAAATATGAATACATTTATATTTATACACACACACCAAGAGCTGTACTTGCATGCAAGCACATTGAAACTCCTCACAAGGCAGACTGCTCAGATAATGGTTAGGATGATTTGAATGAGGCAGGGAACAGCTCAGATAAGGGTCTAGGTTGATTTGAGGAGGGGTACAGACAGCACAGGATTAAATAGTGTGGAAGGTCTCGTGTACGTCACTTACACAGAAGGCTATTTTAACCTTTAAATACCCTCCTATAACAATGTTTACAGATGTTTAATGGACCTACAGGGCACTTAATTATCACTCAGATATCGTAAGATATCCTTGTCTGCTTTTCTGCATAGCACTAAGCTTAGCCCAGTTTAACAACTCAATCTGTAAACTGCATCACCTTTGAATAAAGGTTCTCAGAGGTAACTCTTCTTAGTTCTGGAAGATTTACTTGTAAACAAGTGCCATGAAAAAGGCTGAGTTTTATTATGTGAGAAATTAGTGGTTTTATTCGTCTCAGAAAAACCACAAGGGTACTTGGAAATGCTCTCTAAGAGTTTCCTTTGACATCCAAAGATAAATTTTAATCAGCTCTGTTCCTTGTGCTAGTGCGTATAGGAGCAACAGGTGTCATATTTAGAAACTAAATGCAGGAGCTGAGGTAGGAGATATTTACAGCTCAGTAACCGAGACACTTATTTTAAATGGCAAATAAGCACATTGGCTGAAACTCTAGAATGAAAGCAAATCAGTTGTCATAAATATTTGTGAAGTTCATTTTGCTGTTAAGCTGATTAGAGGCAATTTGTGTCAGCAAAGTTGTGAAAACCTACTATTACAGAGAGAAATGTAGGGGGGACAAAAAGAAAAAAAAAAAGGAAAAAAAAAGATAGGGAAAGGAAAATTGTGCATGGAAAGAAATAAAGAAACAATCCCAAAGAAATTAAGTGAGGTGACCAAGATGAAACTACAAGGAGTCATATATGGTGCCTTGGTCTTACATTGCTCTCATGTTGTTCTCTGGAAGAAGGGGAATTTCCAGGACTTTGGTGTTGGAAAGTATTGTTTCGTGGCTGGTAGTGGAAACGGTCTTGCCGGTGATGCGGTGAACCTGGTAGAAGGCATGGGGGCGCAGCAGGCGGTCATCTGCAGTCCCAATGAACAGCTGCAGTGTGAGTGGCTCGCTTTCTAAGTAACCATGGAGCTGGCAAGAGAACAGAAAACGCCCACTGAGCACCACGCACATAAACTGCTAGGAATCAATTAAATTTTTATAAGCAGGAGAGCCTAATTCAAGGAGAGAACTTGTGACAGGTGCTATGTGTTAAGTTTCCCCCCCTTCCATTTTTCCTGTAATGTAATATTGGTACAATAAAAAGGTGCACTCTCAAAATGTCTCATTATCCTAAAGGACCTGAGGCACTTTAGATGGGCTGAGCTTTTGAGCACTCCTGCTACATCCACAGAAAACTTTGCATAAATTCTGCTGCAGTGTTCGGCAAAAAACCACGCTGAACTCGATGTTCCTTCACTGTACTGAGGGATGCAAAACCGACAGAGTTTGCAAAGTGGAAAGGACACAGCTCATCCATCCCCATATTTCCTGGGACATCCCTCTGCTGCTTGTGACCCGTCCCCTCGTTAGCTGATTTTTGTGCTGGTAAATACCTCCTGGGACAGCATGCATCACATATACATGATTAGTAGCTCACCATGTGTGTCAAATTCTTGTTATAATCACACAAAAATCTCATTGAAGCTCTTGAGCCTGGCTTGAAACTCATCCACATTACAGTGACTGCTCTGATGACAACAAGAATTATTTCTGCTGCAGGATGCAGAGGAAGCAGAGCCTGACCTCATCCACACCATCTCCTGTGGAAGCTACTCAGGGTTCCCACTGCTGTGGAGTCTCCAGACAATGTCCCACTTGTGGCTGCCACATGTCATTGGGAAATGAGTCTCACAAAAACAGCTACAGTAATTTACAGTAATATAAGCCGCACCTTTTTCATTGAAGAATCCAGCCTACTCCAGTGGT
>VRYO01001463.1:93772061-93864697 GCA_009812075.1 Sialia sialis | reverse complement strand
CGGAAGTGCAGCTTATATTCAGGTGCGGCTTATAATCATGAAATTACTGTATCTTGCAGGAATTAGTGGGGAAGCCTTGTCCCAAGGGAAGGAAGGACGCAGCAACTGTAGGGGAGAGGAATGTGGGCAAGGTGCATTGTCCTAGCAGATGCCGCACCCTAGAGCATACCTGCTCACTTTGTTGTAGGTTTAGGTTCATCTGTGAATGGTTCAAGTGGGTTTGGGCATGAGTCATTCACCATCACTGAATATGACAAATCAAAATTTATCATAATTTGGTGAGGAGGGACTAGTTTTAAGGCAGATGCAAGTTCAAAGCTAAATAAAGCTGAAAGCATGTGGTCAAACCCATATATCAAATGCTGCTTATATTTGTATTTTGTCTGTTTGCACTTTCCTTAAATCTTACAAAGAAATTTCATGTTATCTCTCCAGGGTATTTCTGATAGCAGAAATGCTATTAAAAACAAGGATCTTGAATCGCTTTTACTCCTTGAGCCCTGCAAAATTCTGGTGTGTGCAAACAGGCCCCAAGCCCTCTCTCCTCTATCAAACATGCTCTATGGCAGCAGCGATTCATAATGGCAAAATTTCAGGTACCACTATGACCAATGCATGAGGAAGGGAGGACAATGAGCCTAGACACATCTTCCATCACTAATTGGGCACATTGTAAATTTTTCACCCTGCACATTGGTCAGAAAAGCAAAGAGGAAGCATTTTTGTTTGATTTGGTGCAGAAATTTTTATATCCTTACCTAAGGCACATGAATGCTGGAAGGATGCAGGGACAGGAGGAAGACAAGGCTCATTTTTAGCATGACACTCTTTTATTAGGTCTGCATTCCTGAGACCCCACACAAGGCAGCTCAGAGCCAGGGGGTTATGATGATATGATTGGTATGATATGATATGATATGATATGATATGATATGATATATATCAGGGTTCCATGCCAGCATTGTCACATTGAAAACACATTAGTGGCAGTTTGAAAACCTGCACCATCAGCAAAACAATAGAGAGAAAAGCAGAGGCATGCCTGTACACTGCCTTCAGCAGGATGCCATGGGCTGTGAACCTCCCTCCAGCTCCACATGGAACACCCATTCCTACGGCCCCTGAAACACACATCAGCACTATGCTGCAAAAAGAGGGATTCCTGGCTTTCTTCCCCAGAGACAGACATGCAGCTTGAGCTGCAGGTGGCAGTCACAGGTGTGCCGCTGGTACAGTCAGTGGCCACAAGGAAGCAACTGTCCTACTCATCACCACCCTGTTCCCCCCATATGACAGCCTAGCTGCTCATTAATTCCAATGGTGTGTGTGAGCAGGGCTGGTGGAGTGACCTGGATTTGTCCCAAGCTGATCTTCCATGCCTCACCACTTCCACAGCCTCAGCAGCAAAGCTTAGGTGAGGGAGGAGGCACAAGCTATCCTGGGGTATTTTTGGTCACAACCAACACGTGGGTTTGCAGGGGGAAAAGTAAGACAGTGTGACATGCCAGGCAAATAAATTTCTCTGCATTGCCAGCAGTCACTTCTCCAAGTCGTCATGGAGGATGCTTTTTATGGAGAGTGTAAAATTAAAACAAACACATATTGAGTTACAAGGCTGCTTAAAATGTAAAAATAGACCAGCGAGTAACTCAAACCTCGATTCAGCAAAAGCAAAATTGCACACCAAGGTACCCATATGTTTTACTGAATAGGGGCAAAGAGGACTAGAAATGTTGGTCTTGCACTGGGCTCTGCTATTTCAGGCTTTATCTCTAAATCTGAACTTGGCTGCTGCCATACCTTGCAACCTATTGCTGAGCCTCAGCTTGTGCTTTTCCCACAGGTATACTACCAGGAGACAATTAAACACCCGTAGTCCTCAGCTTTGCACACCTGGCTTCCCCTGAAAAGTGTTCACATGCTGGAAAATAAATAGTAAGATCTCAGATGCATGTTTTACTTTGTTTTTTAAGGTTTGCAAACTTCAAGCTAAATTTATGTTTGCTTTTTTTAAAGGCCCTGTCCTAGAGCAGAGCCATACTTTGTTTTGGATCCATTACCCAAAGTCACTTACTCCCTGACTCTATTAGAAAGTGCCAGAAACATCCAGAAAGACTCATGTAATTGCTATATGCTTAACTTTTCTGCCCTCAAAATAAGAAAAAATTCACACGTCACTGTAAGTTTTATGTCATATTCTGTGTCAGGAAGCATCTGATCTCCAGTTTGTATTTCCCTTTGGGCTTTACCCATTGCATCACATTATTTACTTTTATATTACGTCACATAATCACGTATGCCAACAGAAGCAATAAAAGAAAGTGATGCAAGGATTAACATTTAAAGGGGCACATACTGTGAACGACTTATTTTAGATTATGCACCCAGTGCATGATTTCCATGACAGACAGCGTTGAGCCTTGGGAATTTTCAGTTTTTAGAATGCAGCAGATGCCTGGCAGATAGGCAAGATCCTGCTTACTGTCAGCTGGGTGCAATAAGAATATTCTACTCAAGAAAATTCCCTCAAGACATGGGAGACAGGTATTATTGTCACATGTTCAACAGTGAGGAGCAGTGGCAGTAAAAGCAGAGTTGTGGGACTTTAGGCTGTTAGGTTTGCTAGCAGCCAGAGGGAATATCAAACAAGATCAATGTAAAATGGGATGGGAAAAAAGGGTGACTGAGCATGTTTCTTGGTGAGGAAAGATCTCGCATGTTCATATCCGTGCATATTTTCCATGTATGCTCTGGGGTACTGTACTTGGTGGAAGAGCGATTCAGTTTCCTGGCGTGCAACATGGGATGCATGCGTCAGACACCCTATTTTTATCTTTTTCTCTGTGTAACACAGTCCAAAGCTCTTAATAACTCAGTGGTTGAATATGGATGACAAAGGTGCTCTCAGCTACAGCATTCATAATAAAGGATGTGTCTTTCCTACCAAGCATGCTTTGCTTGGCAATACGTAGATCCAAATGGAAAGAGATGTACTTTCCCCTGCTGTGAAACTGTAAAAGGAATTAGCTCTGCAAAAAAAGACCAGGAGCACAGTGTTTCTGAATGAGTTTCCCTTCCCAAATAAAGGCAGTGATACAGCGTCACCTGGTTTGGTACAAAGGAAAGATGCAGGAAAAACTTAAATATGCAGATAAGAACTGTGTGGCCAAGTGTCTTGTTTTGAAATGAAAGTAGGTCATATTCTCTTGTTCTGACCAAACACTGACTACTCTGCTCTTTTCCTCTTTGAGCAACACTGTTAAAAATACTTGAACTCATCTCAAATGACATTTTCATTTTTATTGTCTGAAGCTGCTAAGATCAAAATCAGACTTAATTGCAGGCCTATTACACACTCCTCTAATTCTATCAAAAGTGATGCAGTCACTGGTAATTAACACCAGAGCAGGACTGATCACAGCTAAGCTCTTCGTCACCTTACATTGTCTTATGCAAGAGGAGGGAGAAGCTGAGCCACCGCATCAAGCCTTCCCTGGGATTCCTACACCTCTCTGTCATCGCTTTCCCAGCACTATCTCCCACCAACATGTCTTGATTCTCACCAGTAGGTTGCTGCTCATCTCAGTGCAGGGTGCCAAAGCAAACCCCAGCCTTTCTCCAAGGAGATGCACTGTGTGCTGGGGCTGAATGTTTTCATGTGTCCAGATGCCAGTGGGCAATGAAATGTGAAGGAAACAGGGCTGTCACCCCCCACAGCCATGAGCTGACTGCAAGGTACTATCTGATTCAGTCCTACTGATATAATGACCTCCAGTTCATCACAGACATGAGCATACTGAGGCTGCCTGGATTCCAAATGTGCACCTGGTACACATCCATTAAATCTGCCAATTGGAACTGAACAGATTTGGAAAACGATGAGCAGAAGTAGATGAGGTGTTTTCAACATAAGCACTAGGGAAAAAAAAAAGCAAAACCTCCCCAAACCTTACTACAGTTACTAAATTTTGAGGAAATTTTGCACACGCCTCATCCAATAACTCAAACGCTATTTCAGCTTCAGTGGTTATTCTACAGTCTGTGAGGAAAACTTCTATTATTTAAGCCACAGCATTTATTTTAAGAAATGCAGTTGAAATATTCTGCATGTTCCCTTTCCAAGTGCTTTATGCTTTTGGCATGCCCAAGCCATCTGTTGAAATGCTCAGAACACTACCTGTCATAACAAGGAGCCCTCTGTCTGGAGAGGCTCCTGGCAGCCACCAAAGAATGGTCCTGTTCTCATGGGACACACCAGCCAGATACACCCTCTGCACCACCCCCGACAACAGTCACGAAGAAAGCGAGCTATAATGTGTGACAGCTTTCAAGTGCACATCCTGGGAGTCTGGGGAAAGGAAGGCAAAAACCCTGCAGTGGTACATTCCTCCAGATCCGGACTCTTTTGCAAATATATTAAACGAATATTGGGGTATAATTTAGGGCTTAGTCTGTCCCAATGCATTAAAGGCTGAGCTCCCACTAATAGGAAAGCAGGGCATGACCAGGGACTTAGTATTCACTCTCAAAACCAGTCAGCAGCTTTGTGCTTGAGACTCTTGAGGCCCATAGGGGCTGCCTCCTTAGTGATAATGATGTGCCAAAAAATGCCACAGGGAACATCCATATCAGCAATACCTCTTGTGTGGTACCTGGCTTTTTATGTTTGGTACATAATACAGACAATAAGCAAATACACCTATTTATGCCTCTAAAAATATTGAGAAAAATAACAACTTATCTGACCATGTAACTGATGGCCACACTGCTTGCAGCAGGTACCACAGTGCTTATACTCAGCAGTGCTTTACACATCCATCTGTCCCATTTGCATTCCCAGAACTGATCAAGGGAGACCCACGTCAGTCTGTGAGAATCATCAGGGAGACTAACAACCAGTCTAGTGTAATGGGGCTTCTTTCCCTTTTATACCCATCAGTGTTTTGGAAAGCAATTGCAGTGCTTGCAGAAAAGGTCAAACAGAATAAATTTATAAAATAGGGACATTTTAAAGCCAAGACAAATTCTGCTTGTGTCTTTAAGCTAGAGATTCAGAGCCACACACTAAATAGCTCTATTGCTAACTTTTTCAAGCAGCAAGTATTTTTTTCAGCAATTGCACATGATGAATAAAATGAAACAAATAGTCATGTTCTAAAAGTGTACCTAATATAGAGCCTCAATAAAATACCATCAGTGAGTGCTCAGTGTCTTGTATTTTTAAAACCAAATAAAAGATCAAGCTGTTTAAACTACAAAGAAAGTGCACGAACATTTTGGGTACTGATTTCAGCAGTTAGCACCGAGCACGCATAAAAATAGTGTCATGAATCTGATTTTCAAGAAAGAGAATTTCCTTTGGGCTCCCACACGGAAGCACTGGAAGACGTAAGGCACTGCATCATGGGTTTGAGTGGCAGGAGGGAAAAGCTGATCTTGCTTTGCAGTGACTGTCATGTGAAGCGCAGGCACAGGGGCTGAGGTCAGGAGACCAGGGCATCTATTCTGGTGTGCGCTGCAGAGATCCTGCCCGACCTTCGCCCAGGCAGCCGCTGAGCTGCCCTGCCACCATGCCCCAGCTGAAAATGCCCAGGATCATGCTGCTGAAGGCTCAGGGAGCCAGCAACCTACACCTCTGGGAAAAAGAGTCAGGAAAAGACTGCCCCATTCATCACAAAATTCTCTAATACCTATTCTGACCTGGTGTGGCCCTTAACGCTTTTGGGGAGGTCTGAGAAAAATACATACCTCAGATGCCCTGAGGTAGGGGATTGCTCTCAAGCTCCTCTCCCAAATCCCAGGTGCCATGGTTTATGGAGCTCCCCTTGACCCCTCTGCTCCAGAGGGAAGCTGGGCAGTCCTCCTGCAGATCAGGGATGTATTTCATGGTGAAGGGCAGCAGCAGGGCACAAGCAGGCAGCTGTACCCTGAGTTACAAAGCATGAGCCAGGCAGGGGCTGGCAGCCCCTAGTCTGGGGATTCAGGTCCCCACAGGACAAGGAGCAAGCAGCCCTGGCAGTGCCAATGAGGCAGACAGGCAGCATCAATAGAGAACCAGCAAACCACTGAGGCACATGTCTTGCAGAATCCCTGTCTCTTTCCAGATTTTCCTCTCCACCTTCAAGCTTGTATTCTGCAGATGTACACATTTCAGTCACTGCCATACCACCTGTGTGCCCCTTGCTTTTTCCAGATCTCCAGACGCAGGCTTCTGTGTACCTAGGATTAAGCAAGGCACATCATCCTGACCAGGAAAATCTTCCCTTTGCCAGCAATAGGGGGTGCCACTTTTTGGATGAGGCGAACAGTTCAGCTCCAGACTCTGTACACTGTAGTCCTCCACTTACTTAAAATAAAATTGTAACAGGAATTCCTACAGATTTTTGTGCTACTTTTAGGATTTATTATTTTTTCTTTCTGAAGGTGATTTTCTTTGGATTCACTCAAACTCTGTTTTAAGATCCAAATGTAGTCAGAGCTGGTCCACAAATAAAAATAAGATGGCTTGCTCCTGCAAGGGGCCAACCCTGGGCCAAGGACTAAAGCTGGATGGGAGAGCAGTGAATGGAAACAGCAGGAGTGTGTTTTATGTGGCACTTTCTAGGGCTGCCACTTGGACCTTAACTCAACAGAGCAGCAAAAGAGCAGCTGTTCACATCATGATGAATAAAGATCTATATAAAACTTCCAGCTGCAAATACGCTGAGGAATTATTAATCTTAATATAATAGAGATGCTGTACACTCAGTCACTGGCTCACAAGTAATTTCAGTCTCTGTCCAGGGAAAAACAGCCTTCGTGGCTGCTGGCTCTCAGCACAGCCACGAAATCTCCTTGTCTAAACAGCCGCAAGAGGCTGCTCCCTATTTCTAGGAAGGATTTTCCTCCTCAAAAATACACATACCTAAAAATCAACCCGTGTCACACTCCTCCTAAAACTGTTAGACTCGCAAGAGGGATGTCCACTCCTTTTCTAAGGAGTTACTAACAGAATGGATTTATAAGTCCTGGGCACCTTATTCACTGGGACACCGAGAAATCATTACTACTCTCATGACATCTTCTACCACAAGACCATAGAAATGTTCTTCGCCTAATCCTTGCTGCCTCACCATGCTCCAAGGACTATAAGTCCAGGTCTGGAGGTAAGTCTAACACAACAGTGCCCTCCTGGAAACTACCCAATCCCTCACTCTAGAAACTCTATTGAGTTTCTACTCAAACATTTGCCTTCAGCATCCATCATTGCTTTCAGTTTGGACAGTCATACCCATGGCCACGCATGGGTTAAAAAAAAAAAAAAAATTAGCACAAGAGCCCTGAAGAAGGAATTTATTACATGTTCTTAGGCAGATACCCTGGACAAGCTCCTACTTGTGAGGCTGCCTTTTGCCATGCTGCTGACGCACCGCTCGCACCCAGCACGCTCCCGTTTGTGGTGTGCACAGGCTGGCCCGCGGGTGTGTGTCAGGTGCTGTCAGCAGGATGCCCTTCACCACTGCCCATCCCAGCCATGCTACAGCGCCACTGCCATCCCTTGGTGACTCCTCCAATCCGAGACACGCCCTTGGTGCCACGTTTTAACTTAGTGGCTCACGAGTGCTACAGCAACTGCATTGACTTTGAATTCTCACTCTTGTGAATTTGAGGACAGAGAGGCACCCATCTACCCATGAGAGTTAACTTATTAAGGGCCAATGCTTTTGACGTGCATGTCAAGATAAACACTGGCTCATATGGGACAGGGACAACACAGTCTCAGACCTAAAACTTTTGGAGTTCAGAGACACCAGTGAGACACTATTAGACTAGAAATGGCTGCCTTTCTCCTCAATTTTAACTTCTCTCCAAATGACATTTATTTAAACTGCTACTGAAGACAGAAAGCTGGGGCTATGTTTAAAGGCTTTATCTCTGTAAATATTTGGAGAGCTATAAATACTGAGCCATATTCATAATATGAATATTGCACTTACTGTTCTGTTGCCATGAAAACTACTACAGACAGACTTCCCATTCTTAATTTCTCTGATTTGCCAAGTACTTGTTTAAAAAGACAAAATAAATCTTATGTGAGACATTTTTCTATTTAATTAGCCAATGGAGTCAAAAGCCACAGCATAAAGCAGGAAATAAACACACAAAGGTGGAGGCAGACAAAGCATGCAGTGCACTAGCATAGTATACAGCTGTATGCCCCAAGTGAGACTTATTATAATCAGACTGTCCATAAATCAAGCCCTGACTGCTTTTCTGTACTGGGGGGAAAGAGGGAGCAGGAAGGGAGGCTGGCTGAAGGTCTGAAATAAACCTCCTCACTTCTTCTGAAAGTCACATGAATACTAATGGCTTCCAAATTTCACAGTACTTCTGTCCATTTTTGGCTGGTTTTTTTTGTTTTTTGTTTTTTTAAATATAGGAATGAATTAATAGAAGGAAAATGTTCCAAGGCATTTTATTAAAGAGCAGAGCAAGGATGTCTTAGATGTAGGTGGGGTGAGCTGGGCATGGAGCAATTCATCTCCTATCTCCATCACAGCCAGAGAGTTTTTGCTTTATCAGAAATCATCACTTAATTAGAGCAGAAAAAAAAAATCATAACAACATTTCACATATTTCCAGACTTCTTTGTTTAACCCATCTGTGCTTCAGCCTTCTCACAAAACAAAGCCAGTAACCACAGTGCCAGGAGACAAGATAACCCTTTCTTTATGATGAAAATGCAGCACTAATAGACCCTTGGTTCCAATCCTTGGACAATTTACAGCCATGCTCCTTAGGGAATAAAGCAGATTAATGCAATTCCACTGCTCTTTGGAGTCAGAGAAGTGTTATCTGCATGTGTATGTTCCTTAAGACAGATTCTGCTCCTGCTGTTTCAGCCCTAAAGAAGTGGTGTTGTCACATACCCAAGATCCATAAAAATGCTGTTGGTGACTCCTGTCTCAGAGGAGAAAGGGGCAGTATAAAGTGCCAGGTCACTTTACACTTCTGGTCCTACTCTACTTCACCAAACCACCTTTGATCCACCTGGTGCTACAGCTCTGATTAGGCTGCAGTTTTATCTGAGACCATGTCTTCTGGGGAAAGCATCCAAATGCAACAATAAATATAGGTCAGGTATATATTATAACTCAGATTCAAGGTTTTGATCTTCAGAACAATCTGATTAAACTCTGACAAATCTAGAGAGATTGGATTCCACACTGAAAGTTGCTTGAGGGTGATGCCATTGGTTGATGTCACTTCTTTTACTAATAAAAAAAAAAATCCCAAAAACCGAATGGATGGAACAGACAAGACTGACCAATGAGCATATCATGAGGGGCTCTGCCACCAGTGCTACAATGAACTGAAAGGCTTGAGATCTTCAACTGCCAGTAAATAAAATAAGTATGAAAGACTTCTAAATAAACTTTCTCAACATACAGGGACTATTTTCAATCAATCATTATAAACATTGTCACACTGAGTAACATTATTTAGCAACAGCTGTTGCTCTAGATTTTCTGACTTGAATACTGACAAGCTAATACCAGAATTCTGCTTAAAGCCAGTAAGACGGCCAAGTAAAATGCTGCAAATATTAATAGCAGAAGTTGCCAATAAAAGCCTTATAGAGTATCTTATGTGCTGCTGCAAATGGATAAGACTCTGCTGCAGTCAGTGTAGCAGGATGTCAGGGCATGACTGGGAACTGAGGAGGATGGTGAGGGAAACAATTTCTCCTTTGAAGGGCGGTATGACAAAGAGGTGATGGAGACCAGAATCTGTGTTTTTACACCCAAACCAAGACTGTGTCTCTATCAACCTGCTCACTTCAAATATGAGGCTCTATTATGGGTCAAGTTCCAAGCCAGAGACAGAAATGCCAAGGTCTTAAAAGGCACAGCTCCACCCTTAAAAGCCATGCTCCAGTCTTACCTGGGTATCCAACCTAAGAAGGACATCTCAGTCTTGGCAAACCGGTAAGACCTTAAAGCCTGCTGAGCACAGTTAGAAACAATTGTACACAACGCATCCAGTCAAAAGAAAAAGGGAAAAGCCAGGTGATTCATGCCACCTAACTTTTAACACATACAGGCTGGACAGCAACAGGGTCTAGTTACCACAGCCAGCAAAACAAGACAGGCACTCTGAAGTTGTGATTTACCCAAGCAGCTTCAGATGTTCACATAAGAATAAAATTAATAGCTCGCTAAACTCTATACCAACGAGCCTTCCCCTGATTACAGAGAGACACCAAAGCAATTAGCTCAGTGGCAGACATGTAATGAACCCTGAAATGTGGATTTGCCCCTGTCACTTGCCCAGGCCACAGTTCAAAGTATGAGTGTCCCACGAGCCTGGGGCAGTGCTGCAAGGCATATGCTGTGCTTTACCCGGAGAGACACGGAGCAGAGCTCTTGGGAAAAGGCCTTGCAGAGGCAGAGCCCACTACAGATACAATGCTCTGCACTTCCCCATCAGGCATTTCATTTCAGGCAGCTGCCTGCAGCTTTCCACAGCAGCGATACATGACTATCACCTCAGACAGTGCTATTTTGCAGCCCTTTCCACTCCCAGAGGCAAAGATCAAAGTCAGCTCCACCACAGCTTAAGTTCAGTGCTTTGGCTTTTCCACCCTGACTTAGGAGACCTGCTTTAGCCTGGTCCTGGAGTCAGCCTCAGCACAGAGGCCAGAAGACAGTCATGGCCAGAAGACAGACACTTGACCAGCTCTCTCTGCAGCCTCCCTCCCAGTGCCTGTGATGGGACTACTCACCCCTCCCTCCCTCCCTTCCTCAGAAACGTGTCCCAAAGCAGCAGCTCACTTCCCTGCAAAGACTGCAGCAACCCCTCTAGTCCCAGCAGTGCTCCCAATCTCTGCTCTGGAGCACACAGGAATTTCTGGAGCACCACCACGTACAGTTTCAGTGGCCTGCTGTTGTCATTGTTTCAAAATTGGATGACATGCTTAAATTGTAATAAAAATAGAATTCTGAGACCACTGCTGCTAATTACATTCAATTCAAACATGTATTTCACACCTTTTTCTACAACAAAAAGGGAAAAGAGAATGTAATAATAATTGGAGAACCCAAGGGCCAAAATTCATCATATTTTTCTTTATTTTTACTCCAACTGGAGGGAGAAATATTGTTTTACTCACCAGACCATTTTCCTACAAGAATCTGCTATTACAGATAGGCTTCCAGGCTAACACTGCCCTGTGATTAGAGCAACTACCCCTGTAAAATCTATTTGAGCTAAGTGTTTCAGCGATTTCATTTAGGACACCAAAAATTGCCGAGCCATAGCCCAGCTCCTGTACTTTTACTGCACTGCCTTGCTCTTTGCAAAGCCTCTCCAACCTGCTTCCATCTCAACTGGGGCTCTTGCAGCCAGCAGTGGGGCTGTGCCAGTTCACATATTTTAAGGTTTTCCTCACAACCGTGAGGGATTAGAAAATGAGGCTTTGATGTATTCAGGACATGTGCTTGAGATTACTTGTGTACCTAGATGCTAGCACAAGTGCCTGCAAGTTGTGGACTAAATATGTTGTCCCTAGAAGCTCAAGTTTGCAGCTGTGGGTGGAGTTTGGGTACAAGTCTACAGCTGTATGCCAGTTTGTGGTCAATAACACACATTCAGTAACAATACATGAGTCTGTGTTGAAGAGTATTGTATTATTGCAGAGTAAGAGCTACAGCACACAAGGTCCACATAATGAAGACAAAATCACTGCAAAAGAGGTGGTTGAAATTTAATTTGAAACCCATGTAGAAAATTATTTCAGGATTATTAAGGATTGATTAAAAAATGCCATCTAGAATTCAATTTTATGAGCTCCTGCACCTATGGAAGAGATTTACATATTTTATGTAGCTTTTTTTTTTAAATTCTGATATGACAGGTAATATTTAAATATTCTGGCACATATAAACAAGATTGATCCATGCTGCATTGTGTTACAACCAGACTAAATATTCTTCACTGAAGAGAAGGTGTTACAAGATCTCAATACTGCAGGAGTTCTGCAAGAGGAGACAGGATATTTTTGCGGTTTTACCTTCTTTTCAACAAGTGATATATTCTGTGGACTTGTCCAAAATGAAAAACCAGTTACACTTCTTCAGCACTTCAGAACTTTTAGACACGCTATTTCTGTTCAAGTAAGAGTTTTACAGCTAAATCTAACCCTGCATGCTTTGCCAATTTTCTCTGGTGATTTTGTCCTAGAAATGCAGACACTTGGTACATATATACAAGTGAGACTGTATTAAAACCCACAGCAGGTAGAAAATAATCCAGCCCAGGGAAGTTTTGTTTTTGACTCTGCTCATAATCAAAGCTATGCACAAAGCACAATGAGGCACAGTAAATAAAGACATTTCACACAGACAAGCACGAAAATCTTCCAAAACAAAGAAAATTAAATTATCTTTCAACTAAAGAACACACTGCAATGAAAGACTAAATGAGCAGTTCTAATTAAAACCATGCTGTGAATCTCCTACTTTCCACCACAGAAAAAAAATCAGCTAGTATTTGTGCATGTACAGCCACCCTCCAAAACCAGTCAAGCAGCTTTCCATCCAAACACTGCAAGACGCAGCATCTCAGAGCTGCGAAACATATTGAAATTATTTCCATAGCAATCATAACAACAACACGTAAGGCCAGGATATGCAGGAAGGGGGTGGTGGCAGCAGGAGCTCAGCCCTCACCAGCCCCAGGGCTGCCTGCTGCCCTCGGCACGCTGCTGGGAGCATCCCTTCCCCACATCCATCCGCTTGCCCCATGGCTGTATCCAGTGCCCTGTGCATTGGTGCTTGCCTTGGCAATGGTCCGTCTCATCCACAACAGGCACTCACATCCCTCCTCTTCCCGTGCTCAGGAGCACATCCTGGCAAGCACGTGCAGGAGAGCCAAGGTGCTGCCAGTCCTGGCCGCTGCTGAGCACAAGCAGCACCACGCAAGTCCAGCTCAAGCTTCTTAATCCGGACATGTCGCAAACATCTGAGGCTCAAGTGTCTCTGCCTGCAGTGCGAAACCAAGCAGCTGCCTCGGGTGAAAATGCGAAGAGGGGGATGAAAACTCGGGACTAACCCTCTATGCGTGAGCTGCACCGGGGCTTCATGCACAGCTCATCTCTGAACAGCTCTCCAGAAACGAAACGTGATCTCTCCTCCCACCCTGCTCCCTTCTAGCTATTTATCTGCTTGTGCAGTCACGATGTGCTGCAGGCTTCCTGAAGGCGAGCCACTGTCCTTCCATGGGCACAGAGCCGAGGCGACAGGAACGTGTGGCTTATTAAGCACAGCAAGAATGGGCATCCGTGTCCTGCATGGAACATGCATGCTGGTACTGCTGTTTGCATGCTGGCACAGGGACAGCAAGCAGCTAAATATAGTAGGCTTCACTGAACAGTCTACATTGCACACTTAGATGACGTGAAGAAAGGCACAGTTTGCCCAAAGACAGAGGAAAGTAATGGGAAGATTTTGCACAGTGATGAAAGCTTGGCTCCAGCATCATCACACCTGACATGCTATCAAGACATCCAGTAAAAGCTTCAGATACTTCATGGCCATTAAGATGTAGACAGGCATAATGAAACCAGAACAAAAACAAGAGGCAGTTGTTCTGCACAGATCCCAAAATCAAAGGGACTAAAGACAGAGGAAAAGGGGGATCCAGTTAGTAGCATTCACCTGGAAAACATCAAAAGGAAGTAGCAATATACAGGGAACCTGCAACTGATGCCCAAAAAGTATCATATTTTTAAGAGGGAAAACCTAGTAGGTCTTCTGAAAAGCAGCACAGGCCTGCAAGAACAGAACACAGCTATTGCAACTTGCTCCCCTTTATGATGCTATTTTTGGGCAGTTCGCAGCCCCACACACTCACGCCTGACACCCAATCTCTTTTAACACCCGTGGCAAGGCAGCGAAAATGTCTCACGCAAGATTTTGCAGCTGAGTAACCTGAGTGACAATACATTGCACAATTAATTGCGAGTTAATCAATGTATTCTTGCTCGGTAGGAAAACTTAAGCACATATTCAACATCTAATGCCACTTTATGAAAGCTTAGGGACTTATTTAGTGCTTGGTTTCACTGTAACAGATCACTTTGCTCCACTTCATACATTTCTTCCCCCTCTCATAACACAGAACTGGACCAGCAGTATTTCTACAGGAGTAGGATTGCAAGTGGTGAGGGAGCAGTTCTCTTTCTTGTGAGGACTGTGGGTTTTGGCCAGGATTCACATTTGGCTGTAATGCCACATTATCAATGTCCTAAAGAGCAAAACTCACTGAGGGAGACTGCAGAGTCTGTAACTCCCCAAAATGTACCCACACTGTGCCTGCAAGTGCTGTCTACTGCATTTGAAACCTAGGCAGCAGACTTCTAAATCCCAATGTGCATAATGTCTGCATGCAAACCAAAAGCAGGAGTTCCTCTGCTTTATTGCGTATTGAAACATTAAAAACAGGTGTTTAAAAACTGCATTACAAATCTGTCTGCAACCTATATTATTTTTACCATGTGTAAGTAAATTGATCACTAGCATGTTTCAACTGTTTCAGTGAAAATATGCAACTCCTGCTAAATTATTTCTTAAACATGTGGAGGGAGGAGAAAGTTTATTTGATTTCACTGCACTGACAGCATGCAACAAATCTTATTTCTGTATATGTATGCAGCAGATGCTGTAATGGATCATCTCCCTTTCATGGCCTGTATCAAAGAAGATCTCAAGCTATTCTTCACAAGGAAAGAAGTTATAAACCTCTACTCATAATGGAAGATGCCATGTACTTTGAGAGAGCAACTGAGTAATTGGACACCATATTTTCCACTGATTCAGCCTGTTACTTGAAATAATGACTAATTAAAATGGAAAATCTATATTATAACCATATATACTGATATTCCAGATCACAAGGTGTATTACAGATGTAATTTTTTACTCTTCTTACATATGAAAATTAGAAAGCATAAAACCAGAAATTTCATTGAAGTTAGGTTGGTGTGAAAAGGATCTGAAATATGAACTGGCTCCCAGTATATCTTCATACAGAATGCAGGCAATATAATTTTCATGATTTATGTTTTATGTAATTTGGAGTACCAAGAAAAAAAAATCGTTTGCCCTGAGATATTACTTTTAGGAATAGAGGACAGATGTCTAATTCCCAAAGCAGACTTGTAAAAAATTAATCGCCTGCCTCATGCAGGTTAGCAGTATTTGGCAGGTAGGTTAGCTCAGCTCATAATGAAGCATCTGGCTTCTGGTAAAGCTACATTTTAATTTTAACTGTGTTTCATTTCAGATTTTTGGGTGCATGTTAATGGGCAATAGTCTGGCAAGTCTGGAGCAGATTTGCTGATTGGTAACTTTGGTGTAGGTCTTCTCAACTGCAACCAAAACTAAGTCAAATGACAACTGTGGTTCATGCCCAGACCACAGTCTCATTTATCACCTGAACCTCCATGAAAAGCTATTTTAAATCCAGTTGTCAACACCTCACCCATCCAGCCTTATTTTCTCCAAAATGGCTAAACTAACTAAGAGTCGGTAAACCCCTAAGTGTGTGCTGGAATTAAGCAGGCTAAGCTGTCTGCCTTCAGGAGTGCCTCAATAGGCTTTGAATGTAATTTGGTTTCAGTTTGGGGTTTTGTTGGATTTTTTCTATTTGAGGTCTGGTAATTTGAGGCAAGCTAAAGACCTATGCATGTTGTATTTTTCCTTAGGAAAGTGAGTAGCCATTTCTAGCACTATTGGTAGCCTCTTCTGGCTAACCAGAAGCATCTGCAGCTTTGCCTTCTAATTCTATGACAGAGAAAGAGATATGGCATCTGCAACTTTCCGCAGGAGTGGTGCAATATTGAGCAGAGGACAAAAAGGATGGAATGGGTAAGAAAAAGTATCACACTCTAACAGTCAAGGATGAGTCCTGATTCCTGCCTGAAAAGTAGTAACCACACATTTTAGAGGTACACTTCCAAAATTATGATGAATTGCCCTTTTAGACAACGTGCAGAAAAAGCCCTCTGTCTGTATTGAAAGCAGTTCACCAAGTTAAAAGGATGCAGCACAAAGCCTGAGGAAAAGTAAATGAGGAATCAGAGAGGACAACTACACTTATGTTCTGCCTTTCTTGACCTTGCAGAAACTTCTATCACTCTGGTTGTAGACACTCAGGGTGCATGTGCTGCGGTCACCAAAACCAGCCTGACAAGGGAATCATAAAGGATGGCTCTGTGAGACGCCTCAATGGCAGTGCTGGAGATAAAGATGACTCCTCTGCTTCCACTCTAATCTAGGTGGTCTTTGCATATCAACTGCCCTCAGAGGAGAGCTAGAAGTGACAACAATGTCACCAACTCCCGAACTGCAAACGAGAAGACAGGAAGGAAACCAGGAGATGCCAATGGAAAGGGCGATTGGGAGCTGATGTCATCACCCCCTTTCCCAAGGGAATGGAGAGAACACTAGCAGAGGAATGGGAAGGCTTTCTATCTTCTCCTCCCTCGAGGCCATAACCAACTTCTGCTTTGCCAGCAGCTACTGAGCTACTCCAAGCTGAAGGCAAACCTAGGGCTAAGCCTTCAGGCTGGAAAGCCAGATTGAACATCTCAGCATCCTAACAGCCGGGATGTGTACTGTGTCCATCATGCTGAGCATGGGCAAGGTATCATTTTTAACAGGGAGCAGAGTGCATCCCCCAAGCACTGCCTGATGGAAACTTCATTTTTCATTTGTAAAGGGCTGTTGCACCAAACAGCAGAGGCCTGTCCCCAGGATGGCTCATAAATCAGAACTGAAGTTGCATTTTCAGGGTTATGATATCTCCAGTTGACAGCAGCACTTTCCAGGATGATTTCCTTCTGGACTTACCCTCTTTAGGGAGGCCACAAGCTAGTGATACAGCTGTGCTTGTGGAGGTACTCTGTGGGACTAACTTCATGCAGAACCCAAAAGTGAGAAACTCTCTCCTTTCTTAAATACACTCTCCTAACAAAAAACCCCCAAAAAAACAACAAGCAAACAAAAAAAACTCCCACAAAACAAAACAAAAAAAACCAACCTCACACAAAGAAGCCCCCAAAACAAAAACGTGATGAAAAGCTTTCCATGGGCATTCTTCCATTTGCTGGATTTATAGAAGCAATAGCAGCCTTAAAACATCTGCCAAATAATTCTGCTTTTCAGTTTTGATTATCTGTCTGCTAGTTTGAGGTTTTGCTTTAACTATGCAGATGCTAGAGGTGAGAAAGCCCTTCAGCTCAGATTTATTCTTAAGAAATACCGTCTGTCTAAAACAAGGCTATAAAATGTAGGCTCCCTGTCTGGTTTGTTGTGTTACTGCAGGGCTTTGTGCTATTAATTGCAACCTGGCTAACAGGTGCTCACCAATGTCTTTATATGCCCACCATAAGGAAGGATTGTATTTCCATGTGAGCAAAAGGGTGATGTTGCCTTCTAAAAAGAAGCTAAGAGTAGCTTAGAGAGGAAGCTTTCTGTGGCATGATGAGTTGAATCACTGCTTACTAATGAGAATATGCCCTCTATTCTGCCTCGATATACCCAGAGAGGGAAGGAGAAACCAGCTAACACTATTTTTTCCACATCCTTTCCTCTTGCTCAGGTGTCAGATGGCCATGAGCTGGAACCACCAGGAACTGTTTTTTCTTTCTGATCCCCTTGACTCACTAAGCAATGGTGGCAGCTCTGTTGTTTTAAAAAAAACTTGCAGCAGTGGGGATCCCTACCAAGAAAAGCACTTATGAGCACCCTGCATGTCCCATAACAATGGGACTCGCCATGTGTTCAATCTTGCTGTACAGTACCAAAGCATTGCTGCAAAGGACTTGGCCTGCTCTGTCTAGAAGAGCCTTCCTCTTGGCTTCCTTATATTCCTTCATCTTCTTCCTGTGAGCACCTCTTTCCAGCCTTTCCTTTAGCTCTCCAGTTGTCTCTTGCTCCCATCTAACCTTCTGGTTACCACAGGACTGTCAGGCCTCATGGTGTTGGCTGTGTGAAGCCAGGTATATGGGAGGTGCTGATCCGAGTGTGATGTCCCCTGAAGTTACACTGCTTTGTCAACGAGGCTTTCTATTCCCCAAGGGGTTTATAAAAGGTATTCATTGCTTATAGGTCTGAAGATGAAAGGGCTCTCACAGATACCTGTGGTGTCCAGCACCTGCTCTGTGCTTGTATCTGAAAGCAGCCAAACCAACTAATCCATGGGAAGCAAACAATAAAACATTCCATGTGCTGTTGAAGAGCACAAATAACTCAGAGCCTAATGTTGGTGCCTAATTGTGGTGATGTGGAGATGTACAAAAAATACAGAGGCAGTGATTGCCAGAGAAGAGAGTCTGACACTTGTTAGTCATAAGGGGATCTTGAGAGCTTGTCAAGAAAAGACATACATGACTCTTGTGAGCAAGTCTCCTAGCATAGACAACATTTTGACTATGTAAATCAGCAGACAAATCATTGTGTTTTGCATGTTAAATGAGGGAGTTCAGACTATTCAGCTCTTCACAGGCTCAGATGAAATTTTGTGTTGGAGCACAGGAGCCATACATAACCTCCACCATCTCACTCAAAGGGGTACAGTGAAAGGAAAGGCAGCATTCACTGTGTATAAAATATTAACTTAGTTTTTCAAGAGGAAAACAAATTCTGGATAGCATTATCTAAGAAAGTTAGATAAAAAATGAAAACACCCTTACAACTCATTTTCTTTCCTTTTTCTAATCAATTTATCTACTTCATGTCAGGAGTGATCTTGAAGAGAATTCATGGCATATTTTGTGTCAAAAAGTTTAATAATAGTCATAACTTTTTAAAGTGCTTACTAGACTACTCCATGCACTTGAATATTTTATTTCACCATAAAGTACAATCTTCTATGGGAGTACATCATGCCCTTTAATTAAACATTCTTGAGTATTTGGATTTTATCTCACAGATACACCACACCCTGCTTGTAAAAATTCCATCTCAGGCAGTCAAAGTGCTTGACTTATTTCAAAGATGAGTTATTAATTAGAATATCTACAGACCATGTATTTATAATCTGGTGCCATCCCTCCCTGGGGAGCCCAAACTTTTATCTGCTAGATTACATACCTGCAGCTGAAACAGAGCCATTGCTGGCCAGAATGCAAACCCCATCTTGTGCAACTCCTCATCACTAATCTCAAAATGAGGAATTGGGAGTTAGGTCCAAACGGAGGACATTTTTGACATGTTCTGGATGTAAACCCCTTGAATTAAATTCACCTCACTTAAAATGTATCTGCAGCTGTGGGTTTCCTAAATAACCTGTTCACTTTATTTTGCTTTGTTTGAAAAATCCTCATCCGAGCCTGAATTCTTGAGAAGCAGTAGGTGCCAGGAGGATGCTGACAGACAGGATTTTGCTCCTCGGAGGGGTCCCAGGTTCAACAATCACCTGACACAACATGCAGCTTCCCAGCCGGAGCACCATCCCTGTTCTGACTCAGAGGTGGGAGTACTCCAGTCTGAAATCACCAAAGGCAACAGCAACTCGCAAAATACTTTGCCAAGCCAAGGGGTGAAAGCCAGTGCCAGCCGTGAGCTCACCAGCACCTCTCCCCAGCACCACTCACTTGCCAATCCTCTGCAGCATTTTTAGCTCGCCAGGCACGCCATCTCATCCCACTCTCCAAGCATTTAGCAATCGGGAACAGCGATAGCTTGGAGCTGCCATGGCAGCCAAACACCCAAACAGGCAAAAGCAAAGTGTGAGAGTTGAGCCTTCACGGGCAACTTGAAGCGCTCCAAACCTTATCGTTCCTAAGTACATTGGGGAAGGTGGTGCCACTCCACAGAAGGAAATCCACAGGAAATCCTGCTGGCAGGAAATATGCCTAGGAGATGGTCCACGGGAGCTTCCAGCGAGCAAGTCCCATACACAATGCAGAGATGAGAAGGAGCAAGAGGTGAGCTCGACTGCTGCCACAGGGAGACCCCAGCACACACCAGGCTTGCCTTTTGCATGGGTCAGGATGAGCTCCTCAGGCAGCCTGCCATGCTCAGCTCTGCCTGCCCCTTCCCATGCTCAGGTTTGGGAGGGAAAAGCAATCTCATACAGTGGTGGCATTGTGCTCAGTGCCAGGTCCTTTGCTTTGCACGTGGCCCTCTCCAGCTACACAGAAAAACCACCAGCCTAGAAGAGCCAAGGAAAAAAATGGGGCCTCAATCTTGGGCTTCATGTCACACCCATGAAAGACTTTTGCTGTCCTATGCTACTGCTCTCCTCATCCAGCATGCTTGCCTCAGAAACCTTTGATCCTCAGACATTCCACCTCCTAAAACAAGAGATGGATCAGCAGCAAGGAAGCTAATGTTGCCTGGGAAAAATAGATAAACCTGCTCTGGCTGCAGAGAAAGCAACCTCCTAGCAATTTTTTTGGGAACCATGCCATGAACAGTGGATGGTTTTTGGATTTACTTCTCCTCTACCTTAGCATGCCCAACAGATTTGTGAAGGTATTAATGTGAGAACATCTCCTACTTTGGGAAGTAAGATGCCAATGAGAGGGAGTTTGAAACAAAGAGAGAGAAAAACAGAGAGAGGAGAGAGACCTCATCCATATTCTCTTCTTGTTGAAGATAAAGGGGTAAGAGCTTTAACAACAGCAGAATTAAAGCGTTTCCCCAAAGTATCAACATAAGAAAGACCTGACTGTCAACATGGGAAAAATGCAACAGAAAAGGGTAGTATAAGAGGTCCAAGCAGTTTTATGAGAGTTCTCCCTGAGTCAACAGAATAGAATAAACACCAGAAATATTAAAGAACTAAAAGCTTGGTCCAAATCTTTCTCCTGAAGACACTCAGATTCTTTTTGAGCTTACATCTGGGTTTGAACTTCAAAACTTGGGCTCCTTTCTGTATAACCCAGTGGGATGAATCAAACCAGACCCAAACAGCTGCAACATCTGGAAATATGTTGAGGATTCAGAGATGCATTTTTCAGGTTTTGCCAGTCACCAATTTTACAGAAATTACTCCCTAGATTTCCTCCTTCTCCATTTATTTATACATACTTTTGTTTTTCAGGTACTTCTTTATTTGTAAGTACTTACTATTTCTCTTTGAAAAATATTTATAAATACTTTATTTCTTTTAGGAAGTACTTTTAATCCATCTATCCATTCACCTCTGGTCTAAGTTAAAACTTTTGTGCGTTTCTTCAAGCAGGTAACTGGCCATGATGGCAATGTCAGCATGGAAAAGCTGCACCTCTATACATTTCTGTTCTTTTTGGAGAAAAGGATGTTTGGGTTGTAATAAAAGCACTGAAAAATACATTAATCCTTATTAAGCCGGTAGAGCCAATTGACAGGGCTGCTTCCTCCTCTGTCCCTTTGTGGCCTTCTGTAATTTCCTCTCCTCTCTTCTGACACTTGTTTGTGTTTGGAAGCAGCAAGCTCCCTCCTGACAGACCGGGACAGGGGATGAGAGGGGAAATGTCTGGACACATTTAGTCCAATTAAATGTTGGCATCACATTCAGTCTTTCCAAAATGCACGTAAGAAACTTTAAGCGCCAAGCTGGCCACTGCAAATCGATGCCTCCCCATTTGCATTTCCTTGCATCAAGCCACAAACAGAGTAGGCATTAATTGTAAACAAGCATGTCTGCCACAAGCCCCTCTTTAATATCACTCACAAGTGTTCTGCTAAAACCTTTCAACTTCCAGCAGACAACTTCCATAATCCCATGTCACTGACGAGTTCTGGCAGAGCTAAAGTGTGTTTGCTGCCGACAGCTCCCCTCACTTTCCTTTTCCAGCTGCGGCAGCAGCACACATTTGCACAGCAGCGCGCTCTGCCCAGCGTCCTCCCAGCCTCCCACCGCTCCTTCCACAGGCGTGTTTGCTAACAGGGGCTTACAGCAAATAAACAAATACGCACAGCCCTGCACGTGTGGTCCGTACATCATCTTGAGCCATCCGGGCTTTCAACAAGCCACTGCTCCCGCAGCATGGCTTGTGGCACAAGCCCAAGCAGTGCAAGCATGGCAGCAGTGCCCTGGCATCCACGGGTCCTGTGGCATCTGGGCAGTAATAAAACCTGGGCTCTGCTGCACAGAGGGTCACAACCCTGATGGGCAGCACTGGGACTTTAACTGCTGGGTGAGAAAGCAGCGGCTGAGAAGGGACAGGCACTGTCTCCCACTCTCTCCCACTGCTTTTTCTTTTTTTTGTTTTAAACAACCGAATCCTGTTCGTCCTACTCCTGAGCAAAGCCCTTTAAAAATGAATGAGACTACTCATATAAACAAATTAGGGTCAGTTTAGAGTGTAATTAAATTAAATGCTTTATACAGAGTAACTAAAGAGCTTGGTAGAATTCATGAAATTCAGGCCTCAGATGCTTTCCAGAGCAGCTGGAAGGGTTTTAGAAACTGAACAAACTCTAAAAGCCTTTGCTCAGAACTCACTGCAACATCCAAACCAGCGACACACTTCTACATCACTGCTACAGCTCTGCACTCCAGCATGCATTCACAGTTCTGATTAGATCCAACTGCTAGTTAAGGACTAAATGTACTGAGGCACGTCCCCAGCTGATTTCAGTATAAACCACATGTCTGCAGTCTGACTGCACAAATAGATCCACAGTCACCACTTGCCAGCTGAACATTCACTGAGCCCTACACAGACAGGGCAGCAATCCACCCTGTATGCACATTGCTCTTGCATTGTTTTCACCAAAGCCCTGGTCCACCCAGTTTAAAATATGCTCTAAGGTCTGCTCAGGTGCAGGAACCTCTGAAGTCGTAAAAAATCTCCATGACTTTTTGGTTTTAGAGAAGAAATGGCGCTCGCCACAGAGCACTGAGATCAAGAACCCGCGGTGCTTGTTACACAGTTTGGTACCTGCACGATGGGGTGGCCCCCTGCAGATGCCTTCACAGCCCCTCGACTGCCCTCTGTCTCGTAATGAGCTCGGTGGTGGGATTTCGGCTGCACTTCGATGCGTAGCTCGTAAGGTCCTGAGTGAGATGGCAGCTGCCAGTCAAGAGCAGGCAGGGATGGGCTACAATGGAAAGGAACACAGATTAAAAATTAACACCAGGTACACTATCACAAACCACAAGCAGCCAGCACTATTACTTAAGACACTGTGTCTCGCAGCTCATCCTTCACCATCTTGCAGTAAAAATTTCATCCATAAGGATAATGTCATGACATAAGTAATTTAGAAGGTAATGGTTATTTTAGGAAGATTTATGAGTCGAGCATATCTGTTGGCCCAGATGCTATCTGATTTGTATCCAAAATTGAAAATTTTTAAGACACGGATTACAAATACATATTAACTCTCAAAGCAAAAGGAAAAAGGCAGAAAGACACAGGAGAGTTTTAGGAAGGAGATTTTTGCTGTGCAAGTGAATGCCAAACTAGTTTGGCATTGAATAAACCTAATGAGTTTCCACAAATCTGCTCTGTTTGTGGAAAGAAGGAAAAAAAGCCATTTCCCCGCTTCACTCCCAACACAAAGCATGTCTGAGAGCCTCAAAGCAAAGCTGATCTCTGTTGGGTTAATTCACTGCAAAGGGAAGAGCTCTGAAGTCAGAACTTGCTTATGAATCCTGTTGATGGTGATGAGCAAGCCTGCAGAAAATGCAGCTCACTCTTCTGGCCCAACACTACACTGACTCTGCAATGTACTCTAATACTAAGGACTCATTACCATCAAGCAATGGTGGGGAAGTGGCATTCTTAGAAATCCTCTTCCAGTATAAAACCACACTTGAAAATAGCTGAGAGACCTCTAAGAAATGCCAAGTTGATGCTTGAAAGAAAAGAAACAAGGACAGTAGAAACAGCAGCCCTGAGACAGACTTATTAATCCTAAAATCAAAGCAATAAGCTTTACAATTAAAACGTTAATTTCATGTCCACTCTATATTCTTTTTTTTGGTAAATTCTCTTCACTGAGTACCCTTTAAAAATCTTTACAAGTAGTTAAGCAGCACAGCTGCAACATACTCCCCCCTTTGATGTGAAACTTTATTACTTCTCCCATCAGCCTGGAGAAGATAACCAGCAAGCAGAAAATCGTGGCCCTTTGCAGGTGCCATGGGCCAGAGCTCCCTGGCATGGTGAGAGGACTTGTGCCACTACAGCCTGCAGGTGAGGGCTCATCAGCTCTCCCCAGCCTGTCAGGAGACTGGCACTGGGGATTTTCTGGATCCTTGCCTCACTGCTGCAGCCTGGGAGCAAGGACAGTCTGAGCAGCAGGGATCACGGCTGAAATCTTTCCTTTCCCTGTGAGCTGCCTGATGGAGAAAGGATGTACAAGAGCTTCCACACTGGATGTGTATACTACAAACACGTGTTCAGCTGGAGGCTGGATGCTCCTTGTTACCACCCCAGGGATCCACACTCGGTGCACTTGTGGCTTCCCAGGCATTACAGCTCTCAGCTGGCTCCGCTGCAGAACAGGACTTCTACTGCTAGCACGGGCACTTTTTACTTTGCCTTTTGGGTTTTTGTGAGTGCTTACCCAGCCCTGTATCATGAGCACATTGAACTCACACCTGCTAAAGCCTGTGTGCATGTGCACTGCTGAGACTTCAGGTGGTGCTAAGGTTCCCTGCATTATCTTTCTTCATTGTTTACAAGCCTGAGCCATGTATTTGCATGCCTATGGACACACACTATACAAATAACACAGGTCAGCTGGAGCCACCAAGTACCATCCTAGGTGAGGACCAGGATCACCTTTGCTCCCTGGGCACCTCCTGCTACCTCAGGACAGCTCACTGGCAAGTTGCAGGCTCCAAACATCAAGCTAATCTGTATTCCAGCTTTCAGGACAGAGAGCCCAATAGCACAGAGAAAGAGAAGTATCTATCCCAGCTCACCCTAAGAAGGAGCTTATCTGAAAGAGAGGTGTTGTCTCTGTGCAGGTTCTGAGCTTCCATGAACATCTGGAGCCAAAAGAAGCCAGGGAGGCACTCTCTCCACTGGCAAGATCCTGCCAGGGACAAACTCTGAATTTTCATTCTGCCCCTCCACACATGAAAGCTCCTGCCACACCTACAGAGAGGATATTGCACCTTCTGAGCTCCTGTGCAAGCTTTCCTCCCAAAATGGGCAGGGCCCACTTTGGAGGTGAGGGGAAGCTCTTCTGCTCCTATACACTCATACAAGGAATGACGAGACAGCAGAAAATTACAGACAGATGGCCATCATATGTAGCCACTGCTCTTTGCCTAGCACTTTAGGTACACATATTTTAGTCTGAAAAAGGAAAAAACGAATCTGGATGAGGCATATTGAGTAATGATAAATGACAAAGAGTAGAGCAAAACAGCTGTGTCTCTCCTGGTGATGATCAGCACACATTTTTAAACAGATGTTTCTGGTTTTAAGTAAATTCTCACTTGATGGACTTATTTTTTTTTTCTTTTTCTGAGGATGCAACGTCTATCAGATTAGAAATTTTTAACACTTCATTAAAAAGGACAGCTCTGACTGACAGCTTGTAGCACTCAAATTAAGATGTTGGATTTTTTTTTTTAAGATACACAGAAGTGATAGTTTTGTAATTTATGACATCTCTTTAAAAAAAAAAAGAACCAAAGAAAAAAACACACAACCTCCCCTCCTTTCAAATCAGCACCTGAAAATGTTAGTATAATTAAGTTGTTAAATTCATGTTCTCAAATAAAGCCTGAAAATAAAAAATAAGTTTGCTGTTAGCCTCAAATATAAAATCAGAATTCCAAAGCACCACCTGCCCAATTATAAATTGACAATTAATGGGAGTTTTCCTGATAAAGGAAGCAAAGTGATGCATTTAGCGGTGTCATGGACTGGGCTGTCAGAGCTATTTCCTGTTAGGTTATCTTCATCATGCACTTAATTTTCTGCAGCTAGATGTGGCTACAGGAAAAAGCTCCAAACAAATGGTGTAGTGGTAAAATCAAATCTGGTTGCTGCAAATATTAATTTGAAAAGGTCCAAACTACCTCATCAAGCCAGTGCCATGTGGAGGGGAGAAGAACCCCACCACAGCAGTCAAGAAGAGCAATAAAAGGTCTTCATGCAGTCCTCCTGTCAAATACACATCAGAGTTTTTCCCTCAGATGACATTTTCCACCAGCTGAAAACCTGTCCCGTTCCTTTCTGCACCCTAATAAATCTCACTGTAGTCCTCCTAAATGCTGTAATGAGGTATGGTTCAAAAAACCTGGTGCTAGGCTGTAGAAAACTGGCTCAATATAACTCCATCCTACATAAATCAGATTAAAAACCAGATGAATAGTGATTTATTTTGCATACACCAGATACACAATATGATTAAATCAAAAACAGATTATCCAGTCTGGCTGACTTCTGCCTTTAGCAGAAAGATTTATCAAGTTACAAAAAAAAAAGGAAAGAAAAAGAAAAGAAAGATACTAAGCAGCCCACTGGAATATAGACAGGGAGGAAACAAAGCCAAAAAGTTCTGCTAAACTTTGTAAAGGTGTTTAAGCTCCATTTTGAAATGACTGCTATCCATTTGGGAATTAAATTATTACTATGCTTTCTAAGCTACTAGGTGCCCAAAGCCACTTGAAAAAGATTTTTTCCTAAACAGAAGGTATAAGAACAACTGCCAGTCTCACCCTGGGACTGACCCTGCTCTTGGCCAGGTACTACAGCACAGTCATCTACCCCAGATAGCTGACTGAGAGTGGCATAAGCCACTGCCTAGAAGGAGAAGATGCTCAGTGTCTTTCAGCACCCAAAGTAAAGTGAGTGGCCTAGGAGTACAGCTGAGACTGGGTGCCCTGCGCTAAACTTTTTTCTGATAAGGAACTTTCCTATAGAAACAAAAGCACAAACTAGAGATACCACAGGGCTGCTGAAACTTTTACCAAGCTGCCAGCTTGAACCTGCTCCAATTCTGCACCAAATGCAAATATGGTTACGATTTATTATTTATTACTTGTCTCACATAGAAGTCGATGCCTTTGAAAGATCCCTGTGTGTGATTTTGAAAGAGTAAGAAAACAACGGTGATGGCTACGTGTCCACCAACTTGGTTGTGGTCAGAAAAATACACCTGCTCTATATTTCACCTATGACTTAACGTGGGTATTACTCTCTCTTTTTCTTGAATTTCCTGTCTGACAATTGAGCAATTGGGCTGTGAGCTGTTAAAATAGATGCTGTGTCCCACCCCAGACTTGGCTGTATTTTGCTGGCATGTGGAGCAAGTAGCTCCCCCGTGAAGTGCATGAGGCACACTGGAATTCCTCATGCTGAAGTCTGAAAACACGAGTCGTCGTCATTCTCCCACATAATACTCCACCCTTCTGTCCTAAAAAAAAAATCACACTAAGAGAGCGGTTTGCATGGGAAGTTTCACATTTGATGGCTTAGAGAAAGGGCAAGAAACTATTGCTGCAGGAATGGAGATAGCAAGTGGCTGGCATCACATTTCTTCTTATTCTGAATTTAGAATCCTGGGGTGTTAAAATGAGCTGGTGAAGGAAGGCCATTAATAAGATGCTCACAGGGTTGTTTGAATGAACTGAAAAACAGTTGGGAGAAAGTGTGGGGAGGATTAAATCAAACAAACAAAAATATATCAGTTTACTGAGACAGGCTTCCAAGTAGTCTTCAGCCTTATGGTAGAGCAACCAAATGGAATAAAAAGTCACTGCTAAATGATGGCAAAACAAACATGTTGAAAGCATCCAAACATCCCTATTCAGCAGGAATAGAGCACAAAAGAGAAAAGGTTAGCGGCATTTTGGGCTCTTCCCTGTTCACTTCCCAGCACCTGCCCCTCAATTAACACTAACGAGTCCCAGGAGATGGTCACTGCCACACAGCCACAAGTCCCCACTTCACCGAGTCTTGCCCAGACAGCCCTGCCTTTGCTTTGTCTGAGGAACTTCCTCTCGCCTGCCCTAAACATACAAGTTCACTATGAATGCACAGGTCAGCAAATCCAGTGCTGCTGCACCACTGACTATCTCACCTCATCTCATCTTGAGATTGCTGGTGCCTTTTTCTCAAGCAACTCAATTTTTCCAAAGAGGGCTGCCCTTTATCTCATGATTTGGAACAAAACACCTCTAACAAAACGAAAACCAAAAACAAACAAACAAACAAAGAGCTCCCACAAAATCAAAATTATCTGAAGGTCCACAAATCAAAAGAAAAAAGCAAAATGTCTGTTTTGAAATCATACTTTGTAAGGAAAAAATATAATATGGGGCCTTATCTTTGCATGCTTGAGTTTAATACCATCAGAGTCCCAAAAGTAGAATCCAAAAAATCCACAAAACCCCCCAAAACAGCTCATTGATGCAGAAAAAAGTCAAATGTGCTTTTGCAACTTGCAGAGAGGTATCCAACTGTATGTTCTCTAGGTACAAACTTCAGTCTCCATATGTAAAATTGTATAACCATGTGCCTGTGAGGTCAAAAACATACATGCATATTTTTGAGCCTGAAAAAGAGACTGCAGCTAAAGAAAATGTGGCTTTTGACTGTTAAAAAAAAATAAACTGTGGAAGAAAACACCATGGGGTGCTTTTAAAAGTCATCTGTCTATTCCTGGAAGCTCCTTTTGGTGTGGTAGACCTCATATACGCCATACATCCAACCAACAAACCCAACCATTTCTCTTTCTCTTGAAAAACACTACATTTAGTGCAAGCCTAAGTGTTAAAGGCCAACACACTCCTTGGATTAAATCGGTAACACTTGTTATAAATGCAATGCACTACTTTTCAAACAGTAAGAAACTGCCTCCAGGAAACCTCAGGTTGAGTTTAGTCAAATACAGCAAGTGAAGAGGAAGCCATATAAAACGTGCAGGATACTCAGAAACATGGCACTTTGGTGAGTGCCTGTACTTTTTGTTGTGACACAGGGTGATTTAGGACCTGCATATGAGCAGGTACAGAATTCAAAAAAATTAATTTTAGTTTGGAAGTTGTCACTGACAGTGCCCCCGTAGCTGAGGGCAGAAGTCCAGTCTTGTACTTCCATTTTGGCTCTGAAATTTTTGCCCACAAGACATTCTGCATAACACAGCGCCTGGGAATGGTGGAGAAACAGCACAGAAGGAACACCACTGACACAGCAAGGGTTTGAGAAACACAGAGCATGACCTGCTTGTACAGTAACTGCCCAGTAGAGTGCTTCTCTCAAAATTATTTGCTGCAGTAACTCTGAGAGGGATACTACGGACAGAAAATTGTTGCATTTGAGTGAGACAGCACAATGCACAAATACCAAAATAAAAAAAAAATAACTTGGAGATAAAAGCTGAAAGAGAGCTTCACAAAGACCATCTCTTGACTCTCTGCATCATGATTTACCTCCAGGGCTTTTTGAGGCAGACTGGTATATTTTGGTCTAGAAAAGGTATGATTTCCATTGTTACCTCAGTGTTTGCTCCAGTGCTTCCCCTGAAATCTCTGCTTGGTCTTTAAATATTTTCTACATCCAAAGATTTGGTGCAAGGCCCTGGGCTACAACCAAAGGACTGCAGACAAATCCCCACCAGCCCTGGGTTAATCCGTGCAGCTCAAGCCTCAGCTGTGAGGCCAGGCTCTACCCTCCCAGCCTGTCCTGTGATCCTCTGCACCCGCGCAGAGTCTCATGCAGGAACAGTTCGGAGTCTGGGGGGACATGTGTGAGCCCGAATGTGCACCACAGAGCCCACAGCCTGGAGACTGGGCTGAGCATCCGAGCTCACAAAACACATAAAGACTCTATTTCTGTTAAGGCAGGCATTATTATACTCTCATTATATACTCTTATTATTCCCCTGCTCCCGGATTTGAAAAGTCTAAAGCTGACTGAACTTTAATTATGACAAATTAAAAACATCATCAATTTTAGTAACAATAGCAAAAAGCAGTTTCCTTTTTAGATGGATGCCCACTATAAAACCCTGGGAAAGGAGGCAGCACTCAGCTGATGGTGTGCCTGAGCCTGCTCCCTCCTGCTCCCAAAGAGATGGGAATGCAAGAGAGGGAGGGAAAGGCGTCAGTGATTTTCCAAGGCATGCTGGCTTTTGATGAAAACTGTACCACATATTCAGGAAGAGACAGAGGAGGTAATCAAATCTGGTTATCTCAAAATCATTATGACCGGGTAGATTTTGGAGCCTGAGTTGTTTGTTGGAATCCACCCCTCCAGCTCTCGTGTTTGAAATAGAACAGATGTGTAACATAACAGGAAAAAAATCCAGCTCTGTTGTGACAAATTCTTAACCAATTTTTTTGGAAAGATTTAAAATAACAGTTTCTGTTGCGTAGGCTGTGATCCTGTTGACGTCCGTGTTCAGTTGCCCAGAACTTTCATATACATAAAACGAGACGTATTTTTGGTGGAAGGAAGCATTGTCAGTGTATCTGATTGGTAAAATAACTTAAAAATCACATTTCAACAGTAACTTCCAACTGCCCTAGAGCACGAGTTAATGAGATCACATGGAAACATATTGCAAACCAGGAAACATATTTTATACAAGACCAAAACAGTGGAAAAAATGTTAAATACACAACATAGTGGGGCTTCGTTCTGTGCACTTCACCTTTCTTGTTTGTGTTAGCGCACAGGCACGCCGGGTGCCTCCTGACGGACCACGGCACAGCGCCTACGGCCGCTTGCTGCAACGGAAAGATAAAAGCCTGTTTGGTCAAACTGTCCTATTCCTGCCCTTGAAGTCGTCGGCAAAACGCTGCCCCCGACACAAGAGCCGAGGGCTGGCCTTTCTGATGAACATGGGCTACTTGGCTCTGCGGTGGGTAAGCATAAAGAGCTTTTTCTCAGTAAATGGGAAGGCTCTGAAGGATTTGCCTGGTGTAAGAAGTCTCCACCCCGGCTCTGAAAGGCAGTGAGTGCCTAACTCTGAGTGGCCAGACCCAAGGGGTTTGCTGCATTTCCCAGCGCTGAATTGAGCCAGGGTCTTTAAAGGAGCTTGGCAATGCAGAGGAGAATGAGAATAAGAATGAGAACGACTGGGGGAGTGTGCTGGAACATAAAGAGCCATGGACCAATCCACCTCAGTTTTGGGAGACAGCACACGGCAGAGAGGTGCTAGCTAAAGAAAGGTGAGACTGACAAGCTGAGAACCAGGGGATTAAATTAACTAATTAATTAAAACACTTCAGCTACACACTCGCTACTTTGAGAAACGCATTTTCGCTGTCAAGAGCAAGAAGCCAGGTGTGCTTGGGGAGGAGGAGGAAAGGGGGTGACCATCACAACCATGGACTAGGAACAGCCCTCACTAACCCTTGGAAAGCTGAACTATTTTCCTACACCACATGTTTCTGCATATTACAGCTTCCAGAAGACTCCAAAATAAAGTCTATAACTATGACAGAAAGAGAATGCAATGAATGTAACTCAGATTTCAGCTATTCTGTGCTGCTTCCTACCCAGAGCCCTGTTGTGATAAATAAATTTGACTAACAGATTGAACCACTATCAGCTGAAAAATTAGGTTTTCTTCTTTAAACAGAAGCAGTGGGGAAGACAGAAATAAACAGAGAGTAACTCTCCAGCAGAGACAGAAAAAAAATTGATAGACAGCCTTCAGATGAGTTGAAATAATTTCAGATAAGCTGAAATAATTCACAAAGAACCATATTCTTACTTAATTTGTATTCACTGTGCACAAAGCATAAATGTAAAAGACCCTGCAGCAGTCACCATAACGAGACTACATCCTTGTCCAGAAATATAAAAATACTGAGACATAATAAACTTAAAGTAAAGCCACAGGTTTGACAGCACCAAACTGTCCTGCTCCCTGAGCTTCTGACTGTCCGATTTCCAGACTGCCCAGTCTGGGACTATCCCCTGGAAAGGGGACAATTGGTTACAACCTACACATAGCCAGTTCCTATAACAGTCTCTTTTACCCTTCAAGGCTCGACTTGTGGTCACACCACACCAACAACAGAGGCAGTGTCACAAGACACAGTTAAGTGGGGTGAGTGGATGGGCAGATTTGGCAGGAAACAGAGACAGGAAGGGGAAGGAGGAAACAAAAGCATGCAATAAAGGTAATACTGGAATTGCCCTGTAAGTCAGGATTCCTTACCTCATGTAGGATGTTGGAGATAGCGGCTTTGGTTTGGCCCACTGGTATGGATGCTGTGGCACAGACAGGTACTGCTCACAGAAGTTTCCTTTCCTGATATGCTGAAAGCTGGAGAAGTCTTCTGGTGACAAGTCAGCAGTTGGTGATATGGTCCCATGATCCTCGCCAGCCGGTTCGGTTTTGAGAGTCATGGATGGGGTGTGATCAATGGCGGTCTTCCTCGACTTGATGGGAATGCCATCGTTCATATCAATGGTGCTGTCAGTGGTGAGGGCGTTGATGGCAGCGACGATGGCGGAGCTGGTGTACTGGTTTGTGTTCCCCAGCCACGTGTCATCTGTGACACTCACCCGCGGTGAGTTTTGCGGAGAAGGAGTCGGGGAGTGGTGTGGGGAATAGGAGGTCTGCCGGCCATTGAGGCTGTACTTCCTCTTGTTGCAGGGAGACGGAGGCCTGGAGTTGCGAGCCCCCAGCCAGTTCTCCTCTGTGATGCTCGTTCTGGGAGACGTCGATGGAGAGTGCCTTGGGGAACTGAGCAAAGTACAGGCCACCATGCTGCGCTGGTAGCCCTCCTCTGTGTCGGTGGTCTTCGGAGAGACGCACGGGGACTGCCACGGAGAGGTCTGAGGTGATGTGTATGGATATGAGTAGTTGGACTCATAGGAAGACGCTTCAGAGTTGCAGCTTCTGGAAGACAAGCTACTCGCTGGACTGAGGCAGGACGGGTCTCTGTACGCCTCGATGTTCGGCAAGTTCAGAGTGGCAGTGGAAGGCGACCGCTTGGCGTTAGGGATGGCCTCCTCCACCTCATCGTGGAAAAACTGGTTGTTGTTATGATGCAATCCCATGTAAGAGGTGATCTCAATTCTGGGGCTCTCCAGTGCTGGAGCTCCATTAGGTCTCATGTTTGGTGGCAGGTAGTACTCGGAGGCTCCGCTGTCAATATGTCCTCCATATCCAGAGGGATGGTTTGTCGATGGGACAACTGAAATGACGGGATTTGATGTCTGCAGGCCATGACATGGAGTTGACAATGAGGAATGTGCCACATTTAGAGGCAAGCCAGCATTTACATTTGAAGATGCATAATTATAGTGTTCTGGAAGAAACAAACAAACAACAAAGAATGACATGAGGTGCTGCACAAATATACTCAGTAACATGCCCAGCTGAAATGGAGGGACATGGCACAACACACAAAAGCTCAGCTCTGGTTATCAACCCAGCCCACAGGCATGCCATGCTGGGGGAGAGGCTGCAGACTTACATTCTTGAAAATGCCACTAATTGAACAGAACAAGACAAGGTATCTTGGGATGGGGGATGTACACAGACAGAATTGGTCTTGAGGACATGGCTCTTTGGTGAACCTTCAGAGAAAAAAACTGAGTCTTCAAACAACATTGTTTCAGGATTTTGGGAGACTGCAGCATTCAGAGATGCAACTGAAGAGATGTGTTTTTACATAAGTGAGCCACAGTCCATCCCTGAAAAGTTGGAATACACAAAAAACTGGACAAAAAAAAAAAGTGGAGGCAGACTAAAGTAAAGAACAAGATCAACTGAATTCTGTTAAAAAAATTTATACACAACCGAAATTTCCATTACAGCAAGTTTCCAACTGGTTCCAGTTAACTAGGATTTTGGAAAAAGATGGCTCTATTGATCTGCTCTGGTTTCTGGGACCACTTATCCTCCAGCCCAACTGGCAGAGGCCAGGTGAAGGATAAACATGGATGTCTCACTACTCAGTGACAGCTGAAATTCCACTGAAATTGCTGGTTATTGCACACGTCACATTGAGTGCTGCCAGCAGCACGCTCTGAGCCAGCTCTCCAACCATTAACAGTGCCGGCTGCACAAAAGCAAGAGCAGAGTTGAACAGCCACTGTGGAAAACCTGGAAGGTGACAGCCTTTTGCCAATAGGTTCCCTGACCGAGCACAGGGAACAATGTTCCCTTCATATGCCTCCATCCCTGCTGCTCTACAGGGACCAGTGTCACAAAGCTGGTCCACATGGGATCATCTCTGCCTTGTCTTGCTCTCTGCCTGCTGAAGGGATTCCTTCAGCTCTGCTCCCCTGTCCCAGGGATGCATAAGTGACTCTTTTTGCCACCCAGAGATATGGGTGGGCTGTCCATTGGGAAAATGGGAAGTCCTCAACAAAGGACAACATGCCCCTGGTGCTGTGAGCTGTGGTGGGATAAGGAATCATCATCTTTATTCTTTCTGATATAGAGAGGCTCTGTATCACAAGGACACGTGAGCCCTAATGCCAGTATCTCTTACTTTACTGGGAAAAGAGAGCAAAACCTTTCTATCAGGGACAATGACTGCTGAACTCTGAGTCTGGGTAATGCTGGTGTACAGGTTTCTCTCAGCAGTCTGGAAATGCACCCAGCTCCAGCCCCAAGCTGTGCTTGCAATGCATCAGCCTTCCCTGAGGTTTATTATGGCACCAGCGTCACTTTCCTGCAGGACAGAGAGAAGCTCTACAGCCTCCGTAGCCCACAGCCAGTCCACATGGGTCACCCTTCCTTCCCAGGTGGCAAGTTCCCTTGGCAGCCACCTTGCACACCTTCCCTCGGAAGATACGGTAAGGCTGTGTTAATTACTGCAGCTGCTATTCCCAGGGAGACCAGGGATCTCTGCAAATGCAAACGAGCCTTCTAGCTGATAACCAGCACAGCCAGCTATTCTCTTTCTCTTGTTTATCAGCTCTCTGGTGTCATTCACCTGTGATCCCACGCTTACCTTTCTGGCTGGCAACAACTCCAAGGCAAACGGTACTTAGGAAAAATTAATGTGCTGTGGCAGCTTCACAGCAAATCCAGCTGATGTATGTCATAGCAGGTAACAGTCAAGAATGATGAGCAACAACAGCTTTTGAACTTGCTCGCTACTGTGCCCTCAGATACTGGCCATTTGCTCAGGAAGGGTCATTAAATTACACTGCAGTGTGCCACAAATAACACTGGATTATTCAAAACATGCTGAAGCTACATGCTCTATTCAAACAACCAGGGGGGCAGGAAATACAGCAAAAGAGGTGTTACTTGACAAAATCCAACTGCACATCAAGGTGCAGATCTGCCTGGGGAATCAGAATCCCTTCCTTCCAAAATCAGTTCCTTTTGTTGCTGCCCTGCAACTTGGCCACACCAACCCAGTGTCACCACAACCACCATCACTTCCCTCCTGCCCCTCATGGGAAAAACCTTCAATTGATACAACCTCGGTAAGACCTTAGATGTTTCAGAAATTAGCTCAGAGAAAGGGTCTAGATTAGTGCCTTCAGGGCACCTTCAGCCCCTTCACTGCTTCCTCCAGCTCCAGAGAAAGGTGATGTCCATGGCACCACACTGCTGCTGGGACACTGGATACGCTCTTCTTCCACATACCCTTCCACAGCCTCCTGCTCTGGCATAGAGCTGGAAGCACTGGTGACATGGCACAGCTGGGAACCTCTCCCAGCCAGTCCCTACCATGCAGCTGGACAGCCCAGGCAGGGAGCTGAGGGCTCAGCAAGCTGCCCCAGCTCTGCACTCACCAGGTGGGCTTTGCCTCTGCTGATGGCAGAATCAGTGCTTTTAGATCTTGTCTTAAAAATAAATACCAAAACAAGCAAAATAACTGGGGTAAGTACTGTGAGCCCAGCAGTTTGCCCAAATTCAAATGCATGACTAGGGTGAAATTCAAACACTGCAGTCTGCTGGAGATCTGCAGCCCAGGCTGAATAGGCAATACAAAGCTCAGATGAGCCTTTGAATCCAGTTTAAAAAAAAAATTATTAGAAGACAGGCTCAAGTACTATGAGCAACAAGTTCCCTAATTCACATGACAAGGAATAGCCATTTTTAGAACTATTATGCATTTTTTTAAAGCCAACTTTTAAAGGGCCAAGAAAAATAATATCACACAACTCATACAATAGTACGCAAAATAGAAAGATGCAAGATCCAAAGCCTTCCAAACGTATTTAGGTATCTTAAAATTACAGGCACCATGTAGAAAATATGTCCACAAATATAAAAGCCTCAAGGGCCAGAACTAGGAACAAGATGGCGACCTTGGTTAGTGGGCTAAAACCCACCAGCTACAATTTCTGAAAAAGCTCATTCTCCAAAATGTCCATATTTACAAAATTCATCAAACACACATCCATAGCCAGCATTTATAACATGCTGATGTTTTCCTAACCAGGGTGAACGAGACAGGTAGAAATGAAATGCTGCATCACATAACGTAGCTATGTAGGGTATTTTGACAGTCCTGAAGCAGATGAAAGCAGGTAATGCCTTTGCCATGGTGTCACTGTTATGACTGTGATTCACAGAGGCACCCAGAACCAGTGTACTGACTACCAAGGCACGTTTAATAGGGTATTTTAATATCCTGAGCCAAACCCCAGCTTCAGACAGACCAGTACAGGTTTCTGTTCCAACAAATCCACACTTAAGTATAACTAGGACAAGAAATTGGACTCTTTCGAGTTGTGGAGCACACTTCCACATATTCCATTTCCCTTTGTAGCAGTTAAAAGGCTCATTTTTTTTTCTGTACTTAATTTCACAGCAAGCAAGTTTTATTCCTTTCTACCATTAATGGGCTGGTCCTGCAAGGTAGTGAGCACCATCGTTTTTAACTTACATACTTTAAATAGGAATGCTGAACACCTGCAGCTTGTAGGGTCCTTAGAGAAGATGAGGGCTGTCTTATACTGCTCAAGATGTAGCCACATCTATGTTTGTGTTTAAATTTATGCTTTCAAAATTGCCTAATGGAGTTAGGTACTTTTCTCAGACTAGGACTTTCACACTTAATTTGCTTACGCCCCTACACTTTATAGACACTTAGGTGTATAATCACTAGAACCCTTACCTGAGAAGCTTGCTGCGAAACTCTAAAAACTGCCTTCTAAAAACGAGGCTCTTGTAACAACTATTTGGACACCGACGTTGTGCCAGAGAGGTGGGCAACCGGGGAGAGCTAGGAAGGTTCAAACATCTTCGCTCATATCCTGGCAGGCAGCGATTTGCAAACCTGCTAGAATTTACAGGCAAAAAGAGAAGGCGCGGAGCAAACACAGCCCTACTCTGAGGCGGCGTTAAGTCATCCACTCGTACAAGAGCTTTTTACGCTGACCCGCTATCACCGACACTGCAGCGAGTTAACCACGCACCAGAAAGCGGCAACCTTCTCTCTCTGCTGGCTACAGGCTTTCTCGCCTCGTTTCAACCTCAAGCATTGCTTAAAGCCATAAAAACAGACAGCCGGACCGAGACACCAGAGTTGGGAACAGTTGTGACCCGTGACAAATTCACGCCCGTTATTTTTATTTGCGGATGACCTTCAAGCTAAACCCTGAGCCTAACTCCAGCTCACGGGGGGATGGGGAAAGGGGGCTGAAGTGAGTTTTCAAGCGGTCCATCTCTGCCCCGGGCAAGACCCAGAGCCGGCGGAGGAAGCGGTGCGAGCGGTCAATGCGGAGGTCCGGATATCTCAAACAACTCTAAACTTCTAAAAAACTCCGCACTGGCGGCCCCCCGGGTCGTCTCCCCTTGCACCTCGTTCGCTGTGCCAGGGCGCTGCCGGAGGAGCGCCGGCCGCCCGGGCAGGTCTCTATCCCGCTCGCCGCTTCCCGGCGCGGCTGAGGCGACAAGCACCGCCCGGGGCCGGGCCGACCTGTCCGGCCGGGATTGCCGGCTCCCCTGCCCCGGTCCCCGCCAAGGGAGGTAGCTTTTCCCCCTCCGGAACGGGGCAGTGCAAGGAGGGCTCCCCGCAGCATCCCGCCGCCGGCACCCCTGGAGGTGCCCCGGCCACCCCGCCACGACCCACCTCCACCCTCATCGCTGTGCTTGAACTCGAAGAGGAAATCGAAGTCAAACTCCTGCTCGGCCTCCACGCCCGTCATGGCTCCCGCCGCGACCCCCGCCGCGCTCCGACACCCTGGCAGCGGTGGTGGCGCAGCCCCCGGCCCGCCCCGTCGGGCTCGCCCCGTCGCGCCCGGACACCTGCTGCCGGCGGGCCGGGCTGCGCGGAGCCCCGACACGGCGTGGGACGGCGGCCGCTGCTGTGCTCGGTAACGTGACCTCGGCCCCGACGGGCGGCCTGTCTCACTGCCGCCGCCGCCGCCTCCGATCCGCCCTCCTGCCCGCTGTTGATGTTTCCGGGTCGATGCAAACAAGCGCGGTGCCCGGCCCCCCCTGCACCCTCCCGCCAGGGCTCTGCCCCCGCAGCGCAGCCCGTGCTCCGCAGGGAGCCCTGCCCCACCCGGGGGACCCGGCACCGGGGGGGACCCCAGTCCGCCGAGGGCTCGCCGTGGGCGGATGGGGAGCCCGGGGGTGGGCGGGGAGCGGGACTTCACCTGCTGCCGACCGGCGGTAACGGCGGGGAGGCCGGAGCGGCTCCTTCCGCGCTTCGGCGGGAGGGAAGTGGGGAAGTAGGGCTGCTCAGCCCACTCGGGGTGACACCGGCGTGTCCCCTCTCCGCTGACAACTGATAAATGTTTCTTCCGTGGGTGCCCACCACGCCGCCTCTGTGAGCCAAGCGGCTCTGCTTTCATTTATTCATTATTTATTTCACTTAGTAGCAGCACCCACTAGTGCCAGCTGCTATAAAAAGCGCACTAAAGCGGGACTCGGAACGATGCCGGCCGCCTCCGTGCGCCGGGGACGGAAAGGTCCTCTCCGGGCCGCCGCAGACACCGGGAGGGCGCCTGCAAAGGGCTCCGGTGGCGGGGCACGGCTCTGCCCCGCCTGTCCCCCTTCCCGCTAGAACGGGATACAAATTAAGGGAAAGTAAATTAAGACTTTCTTTATGTTTCGAGGTGCTTTACTGTCATATTACACCTGGCCGGTCTAAAGGTCTCCGCCCGGAAAAGGGGCGTCCGTCCTAGCAGCTCGGCTCGGCTCCCCAGTTGCCGAAGCTTCAGGCAAGATTTCAAAAGGAACGGGTTTTTTTTAGCAGTTATGGAAATAGTATTCTCTTATAAACTCAGGGAATACCATTTTCCAGGCTTGCGACCGAAATCTCCGTTCTAAACTGCCAGGAAAACACAATTTTTTTCCATCTGAGCCCATTATACTTTCCCCCCTCTTCGCCGGGACGAGCCTCGCTGCAGGCTGGGCTCTCGCAGGAGCCGAGCTGGGCTTTGCCCCGGAGGGGCCTGAGTGCCGAAGCTGAGTCACCCGAGTGTGCTAAAGGCCTTGGCAGCACGGGAACCCCTCCCTGTGCCTGCCCCGACCGTGGTCGCCCCGGGGCGCCGGCTCAGGCCGCGCCGCAAGGAACGTCCCGCTTCACCCGTGCACGTCCCTCAGCCCTTTACCCCGGGTACGGATGTGCCTCCTCTCCCCTTGCCCAGGGCCTACAGGCGGGACAGCCGCCTCGCCCCAGCCGCCAGGCCCGGGTTCCAGCAATGCCACCCCTCCCTGCCGCCGCTCTGCTCCAGACGCCCCTCTCCTGGAGCGCCCCGGCGGGGAGGCGAGGAGAAACTCCCAAGTGCCTGCTGCCCTCGGTCCTTTGCCTCTCCCGAATGTGGTACCTGCAAGGCTGGTGAATTGTCCCACGCTATTTACCGAGGGCTTGATTTGCCAGTAACATCAGTATTAGTGCTGTCGATGAAATATTTCGATTGGCACCCTTCCCGTGGAGAAACAGGACAGATGTGCCATGCAAGGATTAGAAACGAAGTGATACCACATGTGGGGACAGAGTAACAGCGGCCCTCCTGCTGACAGTCCAGTTGGAAACAGTGTCATTGAACCGAGGAGAGCGAAAGGAGCCATGGGCGGGCGGTGCGCCCTGGCAAGGCCATTTTCATGTCACCAGCCGCCCTTGCACGACCCACGGACCATTCCACAGCGCGGCCGCTGCCCACCCAGACTCTCCTTGGAGTTAACTGGAGTTGTTCCAACTCCATAAAGCAGGCTCAACAAGGGATGCATCACGCGGTCTGCTCCAGATGCAGCCCCCCAGCCTGAAGGGGAATTTAACTTGTCCAGGGCATTAAATACTGGCATTTTCAAAGGCAAAGCACTCCACACCTCGCTAGCACCCAAAGAAAAAAAACCGAGGTCCTCCCACTGGGACTCCTTGTGCATTTCTTCCCTGACTAAAGAAAATAAAGAAATAAAGTATTTTCTTTGATTGTTGTCGTTTGGCAATCAAATGGCACCTTAATTTGCAGGCAGCAATCCTGAAGCGCAGGGCTCCCCTGCGTGTTTCTTGGATTGGGTCACACTTTCTGGCTGGACTAATTTTTTTAGTCCCTTACAAAATACACCACCAGGGAAGAGAACTATCGACGAGGGTGGGCACGTTTTAACATAGGCATCAGAAATGCCACAGAAGTAAAGAGGGGGATTTTTTTTTTCCTTTACATGAGGCTGCTGAAAGCCCTTGATGTCAGCTGCCTCTGGATATAGTTTTTACAAAATAAAACACAAGTGGTGCATTCAGTGCCCTTAGAGCCCAGGGCATTGGAAGCACCCTGTGCGCAGCTCACGGATGTGTGAGTGTGTGACTGGCACGCCAGCCACTTCTATTAAATACCGTATAATTAACTTCCATCCCAAAAGGCTCTCCGCTTCACAAGCGGTGCCTCTGTTAGAGCCACGCTTGTAGATTTCGCACTGGCAGAATCTTGTCAACTGCAATGAACCTCTAGGGTGAAAACAGCTGTGTAAAAATAAAAATAAATATCAAAAAAAAGTTTAAAGAGATGGGTCTTGTGCTCCCTTCCAGCTTTCCGGGGACAAACCCAGGGAATGGAGTCCCTTTGGCCCACTCTGCGAAATGAACGCGGCGGGCACAGACAGCCCCCAGCCCCACTTCGCTTCCTCACAACTTCCTCTGCCCGGGACGTGCGGGCTCGCTGCGCCCTGCCCGAGTACCAGCAGCAACCGCCGGATAGGGAGGAAACTTTGGAGCCGCGAACAGCCGAGAGGGGAGGAGGGAGCACGGCACGGGACAGCCGCCGGAACCGCAGCGGGGAACCACCTGCCGCAGCGCGGAGGTGATGCCCGGCGGGGATGCCGGGGGGTCCCGCTACCGGGGCCGAAAGGCGTCGTAAGCAGCGGCAAGGTCCGAAAGTTTCGGCGGTAGGCGGAGCGGTGCTGGATAGCGATGCTCCGCGGGGAGAACAGTGTCCCGATTAGCAAGAGGGGAGGGTGAAGTCGGTCCCCTCTCCGGCCAGACGTTACCCCTGGCAGGGCCAATTTCAGCCCGGAGAAGCTGCGCGCGTCCTGAACTCCGCGGCCACCGTCTGTCCCTCTAGAAACTTTGCCGCCGTGTTTCAGGGCACTTTTCACAGCAGGGGCAGAGAAAGAAGCCGTGATTGAGAGCTGGGACAGCGGGGCAAGAGCCCGCCCGGAGCCGGAACGGCGGCGGCAGGGCGCCCGCCCGCCGGGGACGCGGGGCGGCAGAGACCCGCAGCCCGGCCGCGGCGTGTCCGCCTGCCTCGGTGTGCCGGGAGCGCCGGTACGGCGCCTGGCACTGCCCGGGACTCCTTCCTTTTCTCAGGAGCGTGAGTTGGCTGCAATAATGGGCTATACTGACCTCCCCTAAGTCAAACCCCGGGATGGGGAAGGAATCCCCGAGCGTGTGCCCCTGACCGGATCCCAGGCGCCCTCGCAGCGCCGCCGGGAGCGGGCCCGGCCCAGGACCGGCGGGAAGCGGCCGGGAGCAGCGGCGCGGCCGTGGCGGCGCCGTGCGAGAGGCGAAAGAGACACCTATTGGCAAGCGGCCGCCGGCGAGCCTCCGGGCCGCCGCGGGGAAACACCGGGGGACACCGCCGCCCGCCCGCCCGCCCTCCGCCCCCCGCAGCGCCGCCCGTTACCTTCCTCCGCCGCCTTCATAGTGCTGCCGAGCGGGCGGGCGCCGTCCTGCGGGGCCGCCGCCGGCCTGTCTCTCCCGCTGGATGGGTCCCGCGACGGCGGCGCGGCGGCGGCCGGCGGGGCAGCGCTTGGCATCCACCCGGCGGGGCGGCGGAGCCCGGCGCCGCGCCCTGGGCCACTGCCGGCCCCTCGTCGCCTGTCCCGCCTGTCCCGCGCCCCCCCGCCCGCCTTCAGGACCCGGTGACCGGGGCCGCGCCGCCTCCGGCGTGGTAGCCGCGCCCGCGGAGGCACAGGAGCTCGCCGCCGCCGCCCCCCCGGGGACGGGGCATGGAGAGGAGGGCGGGTGTGCGTGGGGACTTCGGAGGCACTGCCCGCGCTGAGGCGGCAGGACGGGGCGGCGGGCGCTGCCGCCCGTGGAGAGCTGCAGCCGGGGGACGGGGGCAGTGAGTGTGCGGAGCGGGGAAGTCTCGCTCTGACGCAGGGCTGAGCGCCCGGCGCCGCCTTTTTAAAGCTGGAAAACACCCCCCCCCCCCCCCCCCCCCCCCCCCCCCCCCCCCCCCCCCCCCCCCCCCCTTCCCCTCCCGGCCCCTCTCCCCGCCCCGGCCCCGTGATGTCAGCCGGGCCCCGGCCCCGCCGCCGGCGGGCGGCCAGAGGGAGGCGGGCAGCGGCGGGCACCGACGGGCCCCGGCCAGCCGCCCGCCCTCCGCGGGGCACGGCGCCCGCCCAGCCCCGGCCCCGCCGCCACCGCCCGCGGGGTCCCCTCAGCCTGCGGCAGCCGGGTGCCCTCCTGCGGGAGAACGGGCGGCGCGCCGGGGTCGCAAAGTGAAGGTGGGGAAAGAGAGGAGACCGGGGAGTAAAAGAGGCAGGCAGGGAGGGGAAAAAAAAAATAATAAAAAGGCGAGGCAGCCTCGCATGCTGAAATCATTATGTAAAAAATCGCAGGCTTCCCCCGCTGTGGAAATTTGGAAAAGAGCATCAACTGGCAGGCGAGAGAAAGGAAAATCCCATTCTGCTAAATTACTAACAGACCCGCGGACTCGGTTTCAGTCGCTGCAGATTTATTATTATTATTTATTATTATTCTGTAAATATCTCAGCAACACAGTTGTGTCTCATCCCTTCGTAGCGGGGAGAAGGAGAGATTTCCATCCCACAGCGACTCCTCCCACCTCCCGTCTCCGGGATGCCCCGTCCCGGCCCCCGACGCGGCCGTGATACCCCGGCCCAGGCGGGAGCCTCCCGAACGGGAGCTGCTGAGAGGGACCGCACCGCCCCCGCTCCCAGCGCCGCTCCCCTCGGCCCCCGCTCCCGCTCCGTCCTCCCTCTGCCCCCACAGCTGGCAGGAGGGGACCATTCCAAACTTCTGGAATGGGACGTGCGGGAGTTGGGGCGGCTTCGAGCATATCTGGTGTGTGAAGGGAAAAAAAAAAAAAAAAGAGAATCATAAATCTAGCGCCTGACACCCATGTGTGGCTGGAAATAAACCCAGTATAAACGAAATCCTGTCTGCTTCTGGGGAACGGGAGCCCGCGGTCTGTTCTTCGGGGCGGGCTCCTCCGCTGAGGAGCGGGAGAAGACGGTGCCCACCAAGGGGCGCGCCCGGCGGGGAGCGCAGCACCCTCCACCGACCTCGGCCGTTCCCTCGGGTGGGGAAACCCCGAAACCTAAACCAGAAGGGCGACGCTTTTCTTTCAAGGAAAACCGAACGGGAAAACAGAGGGGGGAAGGGGGAAACAGAAGAGGGAAGCCCTCAGCCCCCGGCGGCCTTTCCCAGTCTCCCGCCTCCCCTCAGGCACGCGGCACGCCGGGGCGCCGCCAGGGGGCGCCGCGGGGCGGGGAGGGCGCGGGGCGGCGCTGACAGAGCCCCCCCCCTTCCCCTCACACACCCACCCCCCCTTCCCCTCACACACCCACCCCGACGGGGCGGCGCTGGGGGGGCCGCGGTGCCCGGGCCCGCGTCCACCGGGGCGGCTGCTGGGGCTGCCCGGCGCGGGGGGAAGATCCCGGCCGCTTCCCGGGAGGCTGGGGCGGAGGCGGGCGAGAGCCGCGCTGCTCTCGGCGGGACTCTCCTTTCCTGCCGCCCCCCCGCCCCGCTCCCCGCCGAAATGACGGAATCCCCCGTCTGTTTCCTCCTGTTTAATGCCGTTGCCCGGACCACCGTGGCGCCGCTCCAAGGCCCCACCAGCCGGCGCGGGCAGGCGGCGGCGGCGGCGCAGCGCGGGCCCCGCTGCCGACCCCCGGCCCCGGCCCCGCCGCTCCCGGCCCCGCCGCCCCCGCATCCCCGCGGGGCCGCCCCGGGGCCGCCCCGCCTCCGCTTCCCTCGGCCCCGCGCCTCCTTCCCGCCTCCCCGAGTTTGTTTACAGCCGCTACTAGGAGAGACTGTTACACGGAGCTTATTTTGGGAGCCGGTGATGACTAACGAAGTTAAAAGGAGCTTAGAACAGAAAACAACCTTATTTTTAGACGGCTGTTGTTTCAGTGGATCATTGTAGCAAACGCGCCCCGGCTCTTCTAAAAGCCACGTCCCCGATGTCAGGTCTGTTGTCCTGTGTTGCCACCGAGGCTCGCACACCGGCTGGCCCTCTTTGCTTTGCTTCCCTACATCTCCTCCCTAAATCCTGCCTCTAAGGGCTACGGCCACCATTAGCCTTCATTATTTTGAACTTCAGGACATTTTCTTTCAACAGAAGTAAGAACAAGCTATAAAATGAGGGGGAAAAAGTTATTAAGGTATTCGGAGAACTTTTCAGTGACCTCTGGCACTGAGTTAGCAGAGACCAGTATTGGCCTCCCCCTTGTTATTTGAGACGTGGCTGGCGATCTTGTAGGCCTTCTTCACCTCCCAGGGAAGATGTGAGAGGCAGGTCTCCACATCTAGCTTCATTCTAAGCAGCTATTTGGGCTCCAGCATGACATGCTGACCATCACAGCCCACATGTGGAGAGGTCAACAGTGGACAGCAGGGAGATGTGCCTGCTTCTGCTGCCTCACTCCCCATCACCCTTCTTTTCCCCCTGTGGGTATCACTGCATGCCAGTTCAGGCACTAAGACCAGACACAGGGCTCCCGCTGTCCAAATCTAGTCCCTCAGTGATTGGTCCTCATGGGTAAATCCCAGCAGAGCTGGTGGGACCTCAGCAGGCTCTGCTCCACACAGGGCTGTACAGGCATTTACCCCACCTAGAAATCCTCCCTTATCAGCAGTGCTGTGGCACTGTGTCTCCCTGCATCACTGCCACGCAGCCAGCCTTCTCCTGCTTTCCATAGGAATCCTCCAGCTGGGCCCTCACCATCCACATCTGCCGTAGAGTTGTATGGGTTCTCTGGGCAGTCCTTCTCCATCTGCATGTCCCATAGCAAGGAAGGGGTGAGCTGCTGCTTCCCTTCCCCTCCACAGAGATGGCTGTGCTTGAAAACAAAGCATTTGCTGAACTTAACCAGTAATTAGGTTAAACAACTGCTCTGCTCTACACCTTTCTCCATGGCTGAGACAGCCATTCAGTGACTTGCGTGGCCTGGGTCACGCTGAGAAACTAATCTATGTGGCTGCGCATCGAGGCGATGCTTGTGAAACTAATCTGTGTGGCTGCACATCGAGGCGATGCTCGTGGGGAGACAGTGCACTTGGTGCACTGCAGCTCTCCCAAGGGAAAGCAGCTGGACTGGGATAAGTGTCTTGTAAGAAAGTGGACAGAGCAAGCCACAGAGTCTCTGCCTTGGGACAGAGCCTTTTTGGGTTTCCACCCATTTTCTATTACCCTGACAGTTTGTACTGGAAAAATCACAAGAAGAAAAAAATCTGTATGCTGTAGAATGAGGGAGGGTAGGAGTAGAAAAGGAGCCTCCCCTCTCTGTCCTCTCCCAGACGTGCGGAGCAGTGCCCCACAATCGCAGTACTTCCCACTGCCGGTGATTGCTGGGCTGGGCCCCCCAGTGCTGGAGCTGCCTGTGGATCCCAGAGCCGTGTTGGCATTCCCTGTGCAGCTTGGCCATCTGACACATGCTTCTTCCCAGCCACAAATACCAGTTCTTTGCTCTATGAAAGGAGCCAAATGATGCAGGCTTCAGTGGGCACTTTCTGACCACTTTTTACCCCTTCTGCTCATCTTTGCAAGCAAAGCATTAAATTTGCCCTCTGTTCTCAGCTCTTGCATGCAGGGTTATCCTTTTAAAAAATACTGCAGAGTATTTATACAGGATGTTTTAATCACCAAAGAGTCTGATTCACTTCACTGGATTAGTTTCGTATTATGTGAAGTTGTGTGAGTCTGTGCATTCCCTTTTCCATTTTCCTTTTCTCTCCTTTTCGTTGGGCCTCAGCAGTCTAGGAGGCATGGTTTGCATGAACCTTTGCACACAGTAGCCACAGTATTTGTCCGGGAATCCCTACTTCAACCCAAACTCCTTCGTTCTCACCCCACCGGAGGATTTAGGTTAGTAGCACTGCACAACAGGCTGTGCCTGACTGGCGCCCTGAGTTGCTTGCAAGACTTGGGGCAAATTTTTTCTTCAGGCTGTGTTCTGTAGAATGAAAACTTTCAGCTTTGTCTACACAAAAGTGTTTTGAAAGCAGCGTGGGGGGGAACCCCTCTCTCCAGTGTTTACCAATATCTAACATTTTCTTACAATAAGTACACAGAATCTCGTAATCCAAGATATGTATCAGACAAAGCTACCTATGCTCTGCATGGAATTTTTATTCTGTATTGGGCTTCTTGCCCTTGTATCCTTACAGCCTTTCATATCTAACAGTCATAATAGTGGCCACCTCCTTAGGGTCTGCATGCCCATCTTTTGGGTCTTGGCAGCTTCAAAAGCATCAGCATCTGTTCAGAATTTCATTCATTGCAACAAAAGATTTATAAGTCTCCAGCCTCCCTAACCAAGGCCCTAATTAAAGTCTTTCTAGTCCCCTGCTTTGAAAATTGTAACAAGATTTGCTGGAAACTGAGACAGCAGCACATGGCCAGTGTTTATGGCTGGTATGGCACCATTTTGAAAACCCATCCATAAACCTTTCAAACAAGGCAGGGAGCACACCTGAGCAGTGGCCAGCTGCTGCCCAGAGCTGGAAGCCTGTGCAAAGACACAGGCTGGGCTCAGCCTCCCATCCCCCTGACACCGCCTCTTTCACAGGCTGCCAGAAATCATTTCACCACTTTTAAGGTGCATTGCACTTAGCAGGACAAATGCCAGAGGAGGAATTTTGTGTGCTTGAATAATGTTGTAATTTACCTTATAACCGGTCTCATTACGATGTTGAGTGCTCTGTTGATTTACCTGGCTTTTGATTTAGTGGACTCTTTTTAAACGACAGTTTAGGAACGCAGCCAGTGACTGCAGGCAAAGGACCTTAAACCTTTTTGGAGCTACAGTCATCTGTTCAGACACCGACTTTTTAAAATCAAGATAGACATCAGACAGCCGCAGCAAACCCACATACAGAAAGCCGTGACTGAATTAAAATGAGACATTAGTTCAGAGAAATAATTTCATAATGATACATGCTGCATCAGTGTCCCTTTGTTTCCTTTTGAGTTTTACCCTTGCACCAACCCAAACTGTGGGCAGGTACAGGGCAGACCTTGGTGTTGGCTGGGGTTGATGTGCAGCATCCTTCCCATAGCTGTCCCAGCTGAGGTGGATGCCGGCAGTTGGCCGAATTCCGTCTCTGTTGCGTGACCCTGGGGTCTCACCATGGCAATTCAGGAACTCCCTTCACACGGCAAAACAACCATCAACAATGAAAACACTGATGCTTTGCATTTCTTCCTGGACTCTGCTGATGGAATTTGCAATGCAGGGTGGTTAAAAAATAAGAGCCTGTCTAACTTTCTATTTGTACTTGTGCAGTATTGTCAGATTTGCAAAGAAACAGTGACAAAGTTTTGTACCAGGCATCGTGTTTTAGTTCTGGAAATACTTAAAGTTTCAGAATTCCCCAGTTTCTGGTACAGGGGGTGGTAACACATTTTTTTGCCTCATTCAAAAGTACTTAATGAGGGAAAGGCTCATTGGGTACACAGGGACTCAAGCTGGCAGCAGAGCAGACCCTTTCCTTGGGAAGGGAAACATCAGATTTACGATGTCTGTGGCAGACTGGGACCGGTGGTAGGGATCAGTTCCTGCACACTGTGGGGATGGCGGCTTTCACCTCATCCATCCTCCGAGGCACAGGATCACACCTTCATTTTCAGGCAGTGCAAAGCATTTTTTTCCCCAGATGTCTATGTTTCGTCTGAAGGAGCAGGATTGCTGCAGGAGACTGGAAGAAGTGACCCAGGAAGATGGACACAAAGCTGGGCTCTTGGCACGTGCAGAAGTGTTGCTTCACTCAGCAGTTCAGGGGCCAGTGGTTGAGTCTGAATGGTCAGGAGTCAGGAAAGGCTGCATATGCCCTTTCAGTTCAGAAGGGACTCCTTTCCCTCTAGCCCATAAACTCTACATCCCCTGGAAATTCTGCTTTTACTGACAGGCTCCTGTAGGTCCTTCTCATTCCCTCTGCCAGTGCTTGGTCCCTGAGTGCATCTCCCCCCAACAGCCAGAGGAGACCTAGACTGAGCTGATTAACTCCAAAGGCAGCATGTCTCAAGCTGTGCTCACAACCAAGTGCCCTGTGAGCCCAAACACCTACTCAGCCACCTTCACTTCTACGCATCTGGAAGTGTCTCCTTTTAGATCCAAGGTTCCTTGTCCCAGTGCACAGAACAGGGCCAGCAGTGAAGTGCCCTTTGTAGCCTTTCTCTCTGTAACTGGCGACCAGCCTCTTTCATACTACAAGTTCGCTGCTGGGAGCACCCTCGCTGCCACATGGAATGAATGACCTGATGAAGCCCTGGATTCCCTGGCTGCAGCATGAGCCCTCTTTTCCAATATCTCAGCTGCACTATTATTTACTTGTCAGACTGCTGCTATTCCTACTGCTTCTAAGCACCAGCAGTCTTTGCCTTCATTAGTTTCCTCCTGCTCTAGTTCATTAAACCTGCATTTAAATGTGCTATTGGTTCTCCCTAAATGAATAACCTTCCATTGTGTAATATTGAATTCCTTTGTATTAGCCTGTTCACCCCGTGTCTCCAAATCCTCTTGTAGTCTAGTGCGCTCCTGAAATTTATCAGCAGCCTCCTCTCCTATCATGATGTCATCTGCATCTGGACACCTGGCACATTGCGCCAACCTTGGGCTCATTTGTACAAAACTCTTAAACAGAGCAAGTCTTGGCTCCGAGCGCCAGGAAATCTGCCCTGTAAGCTCTCTTCTGGTGCACGGTGCTCTTTATTGCACCTCTCTCTTCCCTAACCCAAGTTTATCCTCCCAATATTGATACTCTGATACTTGTATACATTTTACTGACCTCATTTTCTGAGGCAGAGTCAGTAACCTTGTTAAACTCCAGCAAACACAAAATCATTGCCTTAAACTTTTCTGGGCTCACCTTCACAAACTTTATGAATAGGATTTGGACAACTCTAGCAGCAATTTTGACTATGGCCCGTGTGCCAGATGCTTGCATACACCAGTCCCTGCTCCCCCTTTCCCCTGTACTTGCAGCATGATGGATAACTCAGGGGATGAGAGGTGTTGAGGGAGAAATGAAATATTTTCCAGGTGATGAAATGTGGTGCCAAGGTTTTATTCCCTCACTTGTGGTGGTGCCCTGTTGAGGACCATCCTTTACATTCGATGCAAAGTAGGTAATTAATTACAGTCCAATGGTATAAAGAAATATACTCTCCTCTGCTATTATTTTCACCAAGCTTTGAGCAGCCCAGCCTTCCCAAAGACAGAGGTCTTGGATAGAAATGAAACTCTGAGCTTTTCAACCTAAAAGATGAAATGATAGGAACTGTGTGCTATTGGACATGAAGGGTTCTAAAGGGGTTGGTGACACAGATGTCTCCAGCTGTAATGTACTACTTCAGCAGCAGTGGCAAGGTTCAGATACAGCATTTAGTGGTGCCAAGGTCATGGCTGAGCTGCACTAGCTGTGGAATCAGGGGCACCTCGGTGGCAGGCTGACTTTGATTGCAACACCCAGCATGACTTTGTGCTGTCCTGCCTACTCTGTCTGTCCAGGGATGCCACAGACCTCAGCTAATTCTGGTTTCTCACAGAAATGCGCCATGGATGGGGAATTTCTGAGAAGCACTTCAGTCAGCTTGGCAGAGACAGAAGCTTTTCTTTGCCAGAGGGATCTTGAAAGGCTGGCAAGAGATTGGGCTTTTAACATACACCATTTTCACTGCTTGAATTTTGCCTCTCTCTTTCTTTTCACACCTTACTCCATGCACAATTAGATTTTTCTTTTCTAGGGTGATTTGATGGAGGGGGCCAGTAACCTGAAAAGGATTGCCAGACTCCGTAGTTTGGTCAAGGATGGGTTTAGTTGTTTGTGCACCAAAATGATGTACAAGCCCAAAGCCTTTGTTCCATTAGAAGCATTCCTGTTTTGTGACATCCCTGCATGCTGAAGTAGGTATCTTGAAGAGCAAATGCTGAAAATTAAAATCTTCTTGAGTCAAGCCTCCTCATTAGCAGTCAGCCTGGCTAGACTCTACCTTATTATTTTTTGCTGGTGTGTAGCTGTAAAGAGAAAACCAAGGAGAAAAATAGGCAATTAAAATGCATTAAATTGATTTCTAAATGAGTATGCAGAACCAGAAAGTCCCAGGAAGAACCCCATCTCTTCTTTTGCATCTGTTGCTGTATGTGAGAGTGCAAATTCACTAGCAGCTAGAACAAGACACATTTGCAAACATTAGCAGGGTTAAACTTCTATCTAAGATCCCTCAGCTGAGTCTCTGAAAACTAAATGTGTTAAGTCATTGCAGTTGCTTGGCATGCACTGTAGAGCAGGACCTTCCAAAAGCCATGGAAAAGTTTTTCAGGATGAACACAGGCCCAGCAGTCCAAATATGAGACTCTCTCCTCTCCAAAGCCAGAGAATCCTTTTCCTCACTGCTAAGAAAAATGTCCAAAAGCACCTCATGATTCTTCTGCTCTAAATGGTGCTCCGGCGCAACAGTGAAACCACGAGTGTTACGAAACCCCACAACCTCCCAATACCAGGCTCTGTGTTTGCACTGTGCCTCAGGTCTCATCAACAGACTCTTCCACATCAAGTTAATGCAGATCAAATGCAAGCCTGGAACAGTTATAGAAAACCATGAAGATGATACAAATTAATCTCTTTTCCTTTGCTTCCAGGACTTTCATTACTATCTTCCTTCCAAGAGTCCAATTAAATTTATTTTCAGATTGCTTTTTAAGCACACTGAGTAAACTATGAAATTAAAGAAACCTCTTAACTGTGGTGTATGAGAAGGAGGCTGCCCAGAGATGTGTGTGTAGTGCAAGAGAGAACTGCATGGACAGAGCTGTGCAGACAGGAATGCTTTTGTTAAGCTACGAGGCAGAGCAATGGCAGAACAACCTCCAGAGCGGGATCTATCCACCAGGCTGATTCTGGGGAAGGCAGGTGTGAAAAGACAGACTAAAGACTGGGGCTGAAAATTGTTTCATGGAATTATTTCACAGAAATTGCCTTTGGGACTTTAACTGAAGAATCTGTCACCGGAGGTGAGTCTTTGAGGTGAAAGACTGCTCAAGGGCTGCTGCCTGCTTGCTGCCCAGCACTGATGCCCTGAGCAGTCCACAAGAGCTGTGCCACAATGCAATTCTTGTGGTGTTTCTCAGGTTACATGAGTCAAAGCTGTCAAGTCTGGAAGTCTGGGATTTGGCTCCAAGTTTCGCTGGCTGCACTCCAATAAGTGGATGCAGACCAATTTCGCAGAAGCGGCCAGCAACCTCTAGCAGGACAAAGAAAAGCCATTCCCACCCAGTGAAGCTTCTCCTCTCCCCCACAGAAAGCTCCTTCACTGGTTGCTGGGCTGCAGAGCTCCAGCAGTACACAGACCTGGGAGCTCCTACACTGTTCTTGGCGTGCCAACAGGTACAGAGTGACCCACAGGATAAGGCAGACTGAGACCTCAGAAAAGGTGCATGCATTGGCACATACACACTCAGGATAATCCCCTCTGTTGGGGGTTCATGGATAGCTAGACTTGAAGACCTCAGGGAAAAACTTTGTCTGACAGAGGCATTTGAAGGGTGACCACTGCCTGGGTACAAGGCCCAGTGCAAGACTTCTTACATCCTGGGACTGGCTTGGATGGCCAGTATTTAAGGCTGGTACAGGTGGCAGATCAGAGGAGGGTAAAAGCAGGACAGTAAGAGATCCATTTGAGATAACTGTGGAGGGGCCAAAGCATTGGCTCACAGAGAGTGTTTCAGTAATGTTGTTGTGAAGATCTGGAGTAGAGCAGAAAAGGGCTACCAGAATGCTGGTTCAGAGACCACACCACAATGCAGCCCTGTGGAGTTCATTGATTCAGAAGTGGTGAGGAGGTGAGTGTCTTGCTGAGATGAAACATCCTGTCCTGCTAGGAGCATGGGATCATGTAGCTTCTGATGCTTGGCACTATTGGTTAGCAATCTGGCAAAAAGTGGTTAATGAGAGCCCCGACACAAAGTCTGTCCTGACCCAGCTACCTCCAACACCCAGACATTATCACAGTAAACACTTTGTAGGGTAGTTTCCTTTAAAGGGCTTTTTCTTCCCCCTTCACCCAATTAAAAAGTCAACAGAAAACACAAAATTGCCTCAGAGGGTGAAGGCTCTGAAAGCCCAAGACTTTGGTTTGAAGTTAACTTGGATGGACTGCTGGCAGAAACCCCTTCACCTTTCAACCCCCATACTGGTAAATAAATTAGCCTATCACTGGGACTGCATCCTCAGTAGCAGCACTTGTGGTGATGGTGTTTGACAGTGACTGAACTGGAAAGAAACCCTCTCCATAACTGATTTTTTCTCGTCTGAAAAATTTCAGACTAAACCGTTCAGGAAACTTTTTTTCCCCCATACTGTGGAAACATTTTTAGTAAACGAGTACCGTTTGAAAGAAGGAGTTTTTTCATTGGTTGTGATGACCATGAATGTGGAATTTTACTTATTTATTGGCTTGCACCGCCCTCTTCTGGCTTGTATAAAAACACCAGCTTTCACAAGAAACTTGGAAATAAACTAGTAAAGCAAAACCTCCGTGTTTATCGATGTTGACCCTTATCTACTTAAACGCATCAATCATTCAAACTGGAACCGAGCCCACCTTGGAAAGCATGGATGCTGAATAACAAAGGAAACGATGCAGGTACTGCTTCCCACTGGGTGAAAGGGGCTAGTGGCTGTGAAACTGGGTTGGCATGGAGAGTTTGTAGACATTCTCTCCCCACCGCCTGGCCCCTAAAATGAGTTTACAGCTATTTCAGTCATAATGCTGTGCTAAAAAGCTTCAGTTCTATCGCTTAAGTTCCGCACGAATCCCTTCTGGCAGTGCTGGCTGTGCTTTCCATGGACGAGACGAACAGGAGTAGTTCCAGCAGTTTGCGGGCTGGAAACAAAGAGCAGATCCCCGGGGAGCTCCCGGGACAAGGGCAGGGGCAGAGCAGCAGGGCACCTGCTCGAACCTGTACAGACGCAGTACCAAGGCAGAACTGTGACCAGGACAAGCTCCTGCACTCGTATTTCCTATACTCAGGAGTGCACATTTTTGTGTAAGATTGCAGTAATCTGGAGGATGAGAAAAAAATTGAGTGATGGGTGTGGAATAACACCAAAGTTAACCAGATAACTTCTAGGGTCACCATGTCTGAATATAGCAAAAATTCACACTTTATTTTCATGTAAAAATTTCAAATCCAAGTGAAGCAGTCACTAAGGTGATGTACCTTAAACAAGGAAGATGATCAATCTCAAGTTAAAAGTGAAGTTCTTCCTTTATGCCATGCGTGACGGTCAAGCCCCCCCAACCCCTTCCCCACCATGTCAGAGATTTTGTATCAGTAGAATTACCAACTTGATGAAAATTCTGCCTCCTTCTAAGAAAAAGGTAACATTTCCTTCTTCCCAAGTCATGTTGGGACATCGTAGGACCTTTCTCCTTACAGACTAATCCTAGCCCTATCACTTCACTCTCACCATTACTTATCATATTTTCTCACTTCCATGTATTCTCAGTGGTGGCAAAACTTCTTCCCTTTTCAGTCTCTTAATGAGTACAGGGGGTCTTTCTCTGAATAACCTCTATCATTATCTCCAGCATCCTACTCGGCTCCATAATGTGATTTCAAAAACAATTACCTATTTGTTGCTAATGCACTATGGTTTATTCCCCTCCAGCTGATCATTTTGGTTGCCCATCTTAAGATTAATCAAGAGACTGAAGGCCTGTACAGTGAATGTTTAGCTTTTTTTTTTTTTTTTGGAAACCAGGCTCCTGCTTACAAAACAAACATCTTAAAATCAGTATCATTTAAAATCACCAGTCACTTCTGGTGGAATAGACTGGGAATAGAAACTGTTGTATGGGCAAAACACTTGAAATTATTAGCTTTCCCCCTTGACTTTCCTCACATCTCAAGTTCTTAGTTCCTGCCTCAGGTTTTGATACTCTCATTGAAATTTGTGCAGTATGAAGCTGATTAACTGTTGTATTTCAGACTTGCAAGCAGGTCCCTTTTTTTCTTTCTCTTAAGAAGAGATAAAGTTCCCACATTTTTTATGCTTGGGAAAAGTATCAAACCAAAAAAGGAGGGACACAAAATAGAAGAGCTGTGAGATGTCTGCATCTCAAACAGGACTGGCAGGTAACAAGAAAGACTATAGAGAAGCCTTTGTTTTTCATGTTTTCCTTGAGTTGCTGGAGGGCTCTATCTGGTGTCTTCCTTCCAAAATTTCTCCCTTACTGCCAGTATATACTGGCATATACTGAATTCAGCTTCCCTGAAAGTGGCTCAGCCACAAGCAGCTGCCTGGTCATTGTCTTCACATGATCACCAAATGAGTCTCTCTCATGGAATTTGTGTCCCATCTTTAAAAATAAATACAACACAAATAAATGAAGTCTTGACTGTAGTCACCAACCCTGACCCACACGCAGATGTGACTGTGCTTGAGTCAACAGCTACAAGATCAGCAGGCTGCAATTTCAAAGAAGCCCCAGACACCCAGGTTACTCAGAGGAAGGTGCTGATGAATAGCTAGGGCAAAGACATGGCCAATCAAACGATTAAAACACAAACAAGATGCTTTGCAGAAAAGTTGAGGGAGATCTCCTCATGTCTCCAGGGGGATGCCAAGTGATTTGCTGAGTGCAGGATCAAAGGAACATGCTGTGCTTGGGGGCTGGCTATGCCTGCACACGGAGCCCTGGGTGGCACAGGGCCAGGCAGACAACCCCAGGGACTTGGTTCAGGGTTTCTGGAAGATAGCTGCAAGCAGCCTTGGGACTTTTCTCCAGGTCGATGGGAGGTGGAAGCTGCAGAGAGCTGCATGGTTCCTGCAGAATGGCACAGTCTGGATGTTCCATTGCACTGTCCAGTGCAGCACAAGGTGAAGGGCTGAGGGTTTTTGTTGGGCCTAAGGCAAAATGAAGTTTCTCCCATTTTCTTCCCCAGCCTTCTGCCTCCAAAGGCATTTTCCAGGTCTGACCAGAACATGTAAAGTTCTGCACTTTTGGACATCTCTGCTGCCATGCCTTGAGGTAGTTGCCTCTAGCTTTGCTGTAAGAAGCCTTTCCCTGCTTTACCAGTAGTGAACTCCATCACTCACAGTGATGATACGTCCGAACTGGCAGAGTGAGTTACCTGCATGTCAGGAAGAAAGACTCTGTGCTGCTACATACCAGATCAGTGACTGTGGCTGGCTCTGCGTTACAGCTGAGCTATAACCTTGTTCTCCCTCCTCACCTGCCATCTCGAAGTAATTGCTTTTGGACAGATGGCAAGTTGGCAGCATGACTATGTGACTGCAGCCTGGCTTTTTCCCACTCCTCCCAAATCTGCTTCAAGTTATACAAAGAGAGCTTATTTTTCTCCTCTCTGCTTCCCTTCCAGCACTACAAACCAGTTTACACAAAAGTCAATTGTTTCAACAACTGGAGAACTGCTCAGGCTGGGGACTTCTTCCACCCATGTCCCAACATTTCAGTGGGCATAGCTGGACCAAAGCACAGAGGCACCTTGCTGGGGTTGCCCTTATCAGGGTAACATGACAATGCAAGTGCAGTGTGACAGCTCATCCTGGTCATTCCTGGTCAGGAGAAATCAAATCTCTTCTAACACAAGCAGGGCCAGACTGACACCTGAGCTAGGCAGAAATGCATGGCATTTTGACTGTCTGGAATTGTTTCTTTCAGCCAGGTGTTCCCAAGATGGGCTGTTAAAAACATAATTTCTCTCAGTAATTCCAGACATTCAGGTGTGAGACTCACAGTCATCTTAAAAGGCTTACTTTCTTAAAATGCTATTATTTTTTTTTTCAAATAATATTTGCCATGTGCGCTTCTTGTTTGGTTTTTTTTTTTTTTTTCTCTGAAATCTGCACAAGTTAAGGGCACCTAAAACCTAAGTTGCTGTGAGCAGCAGAAGTTTTCCTTCCACTTCTTATTTCATGGAATCATACTATTATAAAACACTTCAAGATTCTTAAATCTTAAATATTGGCATCCTTCACCATAAAATCCAGTTTCTGAGCAAATGTATGGATATCCTCATATATTGCTTTCAACTTTCAACTCTCCATGTATTATAATACCAAAAATGATGTAAATGGACCTACCAGAATTAAAACTAGCCATGCACAGATAGGAAGATAATGTGAAGGCCTCCAGCTAGGGTATCTAAAAAAATCAGATCAATAATTTAGCAACTTGAAATATTTTACTATTTTCTCACATGAAGAAGATTTTGTAAGAAATTGAAAGGCAACTATAAGCAAGGCAAAACCACTACAGATACAGGACAAAAGTTTCAAAGCCATTAACTTTTGTTTCCCTTCACCTCCTTCCTAGAATTTGATAAAATTGTACGTGCTCTGGTTTGTTGTATTTATTTATTTTCAATTACAAGATTGTCTACAATTGCTTTAGTTGCATTTGGATAGGTGTAGGTATGTGCTAGACCACATCTGTGTCGCCTGTCCTGCTCATGACACCCACACAGAAAATTACCTTCTATAGCTGGGATAAACCCATTCAGCTGGGATTGAGAAAACCAACAGACATATTCAAGTGACTGTCATGGAATAGTCAGTACCCTGATGAAGGGAGAAGGTACTCTGGGAAGCAGAAACTGTAGGAGGAAGTGCCTATGTAGCCGTGTTCCTGCAGATGAATTTGGAATTCAACGGCAAGAGGAGGCAGCAACCAGCAATTACACACAGGGGAAACAACAGCTCATCTTCCTCTACTGAGCACATGCAGCATAGAGCTTTTCCCCAGGGGAGCATCTTGACTCAGAATTCCCAGATCTCTCCTTCAAATAGGCAATAGATAATTGCAATAAATACAAAACATATGTACATACACTTACCCCTTACAGGTCTGCTCATCCATTAAAAACCCCCAGCCTTCCAGCCAGGAATTCATTTTCAACAGACTTTTGAAGTAGTTATCTATAATTTGCTTCCACACAATGTGTGTTTACTTTGCAAAATCAAATGCATGCTTAGAACTTAGAGCAAAACACAGAGGGCCCATGGAAAAAAACTAGATGTGTATATTATGGAGAAACAATGGAAAGCAGCTCTACAAATAAGAATTACAATGGTCTATTTTGTGTACTGCTTGCTTAAAGCTACATGATCATTACAACCAAAGCTCTTTTTATTCTTAGCAGTTTTGTCAAAAGCAGAGGAAATATAGTTTACTTCCAGAAGAATAAAGCCAGGCACATAAATACTTATCATGCATCACAGTTATAGTACCCAGTATGTCCTTAGAGCAGATGATGATCTTTTCATAGCTCAGAAATGCATAAAGGCTAAATTCCAAAGCTAAAATTACTCAAGCCTGCCTTTTTTTGAGCAATTTAAAAGTTTAATATTGCTGATTACCATCTCACATTGAAAGCATGCTAGAGGGCAGGAGAAGACTACAATCAGGAGAAACCTCAGCTAAAACCTGGTCAGAGATGAAAGAATAAAGAGGAATGAGTCAACTCCACTGTAGAGTGCACTCTCATTATTCCGTTCATGGCATCCAGTTTTCACCACCTCTGCTGTAAAATATTTTGATCAAAACTATGGTGTTGGTCGATGAAGTAGTGAACAGGTCTTTCAGTGCAATTGCCTATTTGAGGCGGATTTTGTTGGCAATTGGCTGAGCAAATTCCCACTTGCAATAGCAGCTGTGAACCCTGCTGAGGGCATCTGTTAGGTAGTTAATATTTGTTGGGAAGTATCTTGCTTTAAGTGTGTTTTGTTTACAAAAGAAATTCCTACGCTTTTTAACACAGCGGTAAAGACATTGTGCCTCCTGTTTACTTACATATAATGTTCGATCCGTGTTGTCTTTGTTCACTTGTACTGATTTTCCTCCCTACAGGGGGCTAACATATTGAAGAGCTTTTTTGATTGCCTTCAAGTTTCAATTGAGTAATAACAGCCTAGATACAGAAAGGTTATTCAACTAAGTGTTATAAGAGACTGCTGACCCACATTTTCCCTTTCTGGCCAGCAAAAATAAGGAGAAATTCCATGTAAGGTAAAATTGAAATGGATGCCAGTGTAAGCAGGATCTACAAGAGCAGCTTCTGCATCAGTGGCAACAGCAGAACAGCCTGATCTTCTGTGGCTGTCATTTTTTAAGGAGAACTGTCCATCCAGAGCCCACACACTCGGCAATAAATTCCTTTGCCCCGCAGGAGTTGTTGGAGCCACATTAATAGCTCCAGGCACGTGAAGGGATGCAAGTGTGAAACAGATGCAAACCCCTTTCTTATTATTTTGCCAATATAAAACCCAGGAATGCACAGGTCTGCAGGACAGGGAAAGGGGTCACAATGGGGTATCTCTGTTAGCAGCCCGTCTCCAAAGTCTTTGAGGAAGTCCACACTGCTGTTCGTGCAGTGAGCCAGGCTTCACTCACCAGCACTCGTGAGGTCAATATGCAGCCCTGGGTGGATGAGGCTACAACAGCCCCAGCCTCCAGTGATATAGGAACCCTCCAGCAAACCCTGCAAGAGCAATATGAGGGGAGAACTTCTTTGCCTACAGAAGCTGAGCCTCATAATGAACAGCTGTTTGACTGCCTAAGTGGCTATCAAAATTCTTGCTTAAATACCTCCAGAAATGCTTTCCAGTCCAAAAAGGTTCCAACTGCAGAGCTCCCTCTTTCAGACATGTTTTAAATGGAGACTGAAGAAAAGTTTCACCTCACTCTTTTGCAGACAGAGGGTAGGACATCTGTAATACAGGCTTCCTCAAGTGGAAGTTGCTCATCAAGATAACAAGTACTTCCAGTGTACATATAAAAAGCAATGACACATTTTTGACAACCACTTTGAAGGTTTAGGAAGAAAACAGGAGATACTACACAGCTGAATTCCAATTCCATGAGTCAGCAAGCTCAGTTTGAACATAAAAACATTGGTGTAAACACTCTCTCATTCATGGACGACTGCTACAGATTTAATGTTAAGTATGCAAGGATTTAATTCATCTTCCATTTGCAAACTAATATCTTACGTAGTAAAATGTTTTCCAGCAGTTACATGAACATGAATTTTGGAATAGCATCAGAAAAACCCAATATAATTACCAGTACTCTTCTTTTTTGCAGGATCTCTCCCTTCCCTCTTCCATCAAACTACACTGGAAATCTAGGTGTTCAGCTCATGTGCTTATTAAACATGGTCCATGTATTGTTATGTAAGTTACTTTGGTGAAGATGTATTTCCTGGTCACACCTTGCTCCTCCATTCTGTCCCAGTTCTGAAATTGTTTTCCACATATGTTTTCAGAGAGACATGATTACCATTTCAGAAATACGTCTCTGACATAACAGCTCACAAAAGTAAACATTTATTGAATACCAAGGAAATCTAAGGTCCTTCTGGGTGTAACTTGCAGAGCCAAGGCCTAAATTTGTTTATGTAAGCTGAACTTCAAAAGCAAGGTAAGCAACTTGAGTCAGGCTTCCACAATCCTTGAAACAAAGAGTGAGCAGAAACTGGACCTTTGCCGTATATTGGAAGTACTAAGGCAGCAGGCACTTCAGAGAACTGACTCCACTTTTGAAAGGCTTATAGCTGTGTACAGAACCTATACATTTGCTATGACATTAATCTTAAGAGCTTTAATGCTGGGAACCAGCAATAAACAATATTATTAGTTCATTAATAAACTTAAGTTCTAACTGACCAGTTCAGTTTTGTTTTTTTTTCTCATTTTCTGCATAATTTCAGATGTGTGATGTACAGATGAAAGATGACCAACTCTGAGCTTCTGCTTATCTCCTGGATCTTACACATATGGTTGTGAGCCCACAGTGTGTAAGACAAAAAGATCTGAAGAAAATGCCACCATTTCAGAAGAACTGCACACCAGTGACCTTTCTTAATTGTTTGAAAGCAATCACCACTTACTGAGGAAAATAAAAAACTAAAGCAAATCAGTGACAAAAATACCACAAAACTAAACTAAAAACATAAATCAGGTGCATCCTGACAAAATCACACCAAATGCAGAAAGGCTCCTTCTAATATGCAAGAACAGTGACATCTTGTGGGGATTTACAGAAGCGAGTTCACAAAGGGAGGGACAGTGCAAGCTAGTTTGTGATGTTGGGTAATTAAAGGAAACTCTACCTCGGTAGTTTATTTAATACATGTACCACTAATATTTGGTAGAAATTAGGCTTTATTGCTTTTATAATGAGGAATGAAAATTTAAAAAAGCAGATAAATAGCTAGTTAGAAAAACTCTGAAAACAAAAATTAATGGATGGGGTGGAATCCAAATAGCTCTGCAGCCATTTCCTCTGCTCTCCCAGGAAGTAGTTATAATTATCACTTAAATATTACTCATCCAAAGTAATAATGGCATGAGGGAAAAGAGACTAAATGAGGAATTATGTTGTAAAGGCATACAAACATAAAAATGACATCCATATTAAGTGGGTTTTAAAAACACACACATAAATATTTAATAAAGAAAGCATGAATAGTTATGCTATTCCTTTCCACTGATTAACAGACTATGCCAAATTCATTATATGTACTTCATGAGAAAGCAAAGTTATATCACAATGGAAAATTAATATATCCTACTTGCCACTACAGTGTGCAAGATTTGGACCCTTCAGATTGCATCAGAGTATTTGAGTTTCTGGAACAAATCTTCAGATGCTATAAAGTGTCATAACTCAGTCAAGATACTCAACTCTGATAGCTTACAAGCAAAATTTTTTTGATTTTTTTTGGACAAGTTTGCACCCAAACTAAGTCATAAAAACATAACATTTACAACTTGGAAGATGAGAGATTTTCCTTCCATGATGTTCATATGTTCCTCTTATTTTCTTTTACCTGAGTAACCTAAGTAAACAGATTACAAGGCAATTTAAACATATTAGCTAATACAAGGTTTACTGGACTTCTCATATATAGAAAGGTACTTTGACACTATTTGCAGTTTTACAAATACAAAATGAATAAGAACTTTAAAACATATTTACTGAGCAGCGATGTTTTGATATCTGTACAGATCAATAAGTGCTGTGGAATTATGTACAGAATTTATAATTTAATTTTTAAACAGCTTTTGTGCAACCCGGCTGTAATGTGCATTTAAAGAACTGCTGTCAACATCACACATCTGTAATTTACTGGTGCCAGAAATGGAGAGTACAGAATAGGACAACAGCTCCTAAAATAATACTGTGCTATGCAGACATCAGTACATAATTCAAATAGTGCATATTAATCAATGTCTGACGAGGAATAATAGCTGCTAATACAGACACGGGCATTTACAGGTATTAGGTTTGTTAGAGTAAGTATGGATGAATGAACTTTTCCTTATATAAACATTAAAAGAAAGAGCTTGAATTAGGAAGTTATACAATAATTAAAGATGAAAAATTATGTAATAAATAAAAAAACTTTCAATTTAACTTGCAGAAGATAAACATAGTTGGAAAAAGTCCTTTATAGTAGCAAAAGATCCTTTACAGTAGCAATGAAACCATTCAGAAGCATTGTCAAATCAAAGGTAATTTGGTTTTATTTTATAATCGCAACAACTGAAAGAAAATAAAAGAAAATCAACACGAAGAAAATTTAGTTTATCTCTGATAGTTGTTAGTGTACTTCTGTGTGTTATTGTATCTGTCAGATGTTTCCTCCTCTTTTTGTGCTCTATTCATGCTATCCCTTTTGATTTTGGATTTTTTTTTTTAAGTTTCTTTAGTCCAACATGAATCCATAGACACTAAAGCACAGTGAATATGCAATCTGCAGACTGGAGTGAGTGAAAAAACCATAGGAATATCATCACTTTTACGAGGTAAGCTTGGAGTAACTTGGAGGAGAGAACTTGCGCTTCAAGTACTTGAGAATGTAAAGTGGAAGACAGCTTACAACAGTGATTGCTGACACTTTCCACAGGAAGGTCACAGTTGTGATAAAGGCAACATCTGCAGAAACAAAAAGGGAAAATAAGTAATGGGAACCAGTAACATGGAAACTGGAACCTCCACAGTGCAAAGTCAATAAAAGTCTCTTAATTGTTTGCTTATGCTATTGTCCAATTAAAAAAAAAGGGCAATAAAGCAACAGAAAGTTAACCTCAGCCTTTTGCTTTTGCCAATTATTTTTTTCAGACAGGAACTTCAGAGTTCCTTTATGATCCTTACACTGTTTTGCAGCTGAAGCAATTATTAGGGGAAACAGAATCTCAGTTTAAAAGCAAGACTCTCTCATAATAAAAAGTTAATTACTCTTATTTTTTTTCTAGTAAGAATGATTTTTACCCACTGTAAGTTCCCAACCAGAAATTTTGCTAGTTTTTTATCTTTTATTCTGTATTATTTTTCTTACAACATTTACACGGAATGATTCCTAAAATCATAAAGATTACATTACAGCCCAAAAATTTCAAGGAAAAACAATGTCATGATATTGCTACAAGACACACGGAAAAGCTAATTGCTTATGACAAAAAATTAACAAGAATTCTGATACACTATACTTGCAAATGAATTTCTTTACCCTATTTGTGATAATTAGGTCATAATTATCATGGAAAGATCCCAGAACTCAGGGAAACTTGAGGAATTTAAAAAGTTTTTTAAAAAATTTTCCCCATTATTTACAAATGCATATATTAAGAAACTTGCTACTCTTGAGTGAATCTTTAAAGATCAAAAACAAAAAGCCAACCCAAAACTTCAACATAAGTTAAACTTCACCTACCTAAGAAAGCTCCAAAAGACACTCTGCCTATACCTGTTTCATAAAGAGGGAAAATGAAAGGATAGATTTACAGAAAATACAAAAGTTATGCAAAAAACCCCCCAAAAAGCAAACAGGTTAGTTACACAAAGAGGAAATGAAAAAGATGTTACTAGCATTAACTGGATTAGTATTGCTTTTCACATGTCAGTGCGATTATTTTAAGCAACAGTAAATCAAAACACTTTAAAAACACAGAGATTTTATATCTGGTCATGCTTTAAGATTGTGAATAGTTTGGCACGTTTCTTGCATTTCACTTCAAGTGAAGAACACTTCAAGTTGTATAAACAACTTCATCATGTGAATGAAAATTCACTTCAGAAAATGCAATAAAGAAATGCTTTACTGCTCCAACTCTGCTCATTAAAAATACTTTGCATATTAAATTTCAATGTATAAACTCGTTATGCAGCTTTAGCCTAAGCCTGCTTAGACATACTGAAAGCCCATGTAACCTATCATAGACATCCTAAAAAGGCCATGGTGTGCAGTTAACTCAGAAACATAAAAACTAATTTACTTTCATGAGTCAGAGCTATAGAACAGCATCAAATATTTTTGCCTTTCGAATTTCAGTGCCATGTCATCATATGCAACATCACTGAAATAAGTTTATTTGCCGGTGAAGTCAAGTGCTACTGGTCTGGACCATTTTTCCTGATCTGTGGAAGTTGCTCTGTTTCTTGAACTGCAAACCATCACTTAGGTTTATGCTACATCACATACACAAAAAAGCTCCCTCCCCCAAGTTTTAATGGGAAAGAGTAAATAAGAATAAAGCATTAAACCGAAGTGAGACTAAGAAAAAGGCATTTTCTCAGATTAACTGGTGGATAACACACAGTAAAATATATCTTTACAAAATCTCATAAACTGCAGCCTTTTCAGTACTCTCAAATACAAAAAGTAGAGAAGTTACGTCCTGGGTTGCAAGAAGCCATGCAACCATTCATGAATTCAGTTGCTTGGGCTTGCCCAGCAAATACAAGAGCACAAAGAGGAAAACACTCCCCTTTACGGAAAAGTTTGCAAGAAACAAAGGTCCTGCAGTTTTTACACCTTTGTGAACATCACCTAAAAGTGTTTTCACAGAACAACACCAGAAAGGATGGAAGGACTGGCTGTCACCAATACGACAGACTTGCAAAGGTGAACCTGCAAGTTCTGCTTTATGAAGTTCCTGGGCTCAAGTGCAAGTACCTATATCTGTTCTTGTTTGTTCCTTTAGTTTGTAATCTGGCTGCTGAGATTAAAAATCAACCCCATAATCTCTATTAATGTGTCTGTGCATCAGTGTCAAAGAAAACAAAAGGGTGCTCTGGCAAACCTGAAATAATGTGCTATACAGGTCCCAAGCTCAGCAGGGTTGTTTCTTGACTAAAATTTTACTCCTGAGAAATCTGAGAAGTAACAGAACACCTGGGACAAGCAGTGAAGCATTTACTGATTAAATAAATAATTATATAATGTACACACAGTATTCTAGCACTGAACACCTGGGAACTGAGAGAGTGAATGCTGGATTGTAAAACATCTAGAAACTGCCATGTAACATCTAATTCTGCTATGTGAAATGAACAGGTGAAGAAGAGCAACTCCATACTCATCACATCCTAAAAGGCAGAGAGGAAGAAGCTCGGTTCTGCTCCTTTTGAGGGATAATTTAAGCTATTGTTTATATTTCTGTAAGTTAGGTTTGTAAAATCACACCAAGATACTTTATTTTTCCTAAAGGATAAGTTAATCCAAGAAGAAACAGGTATTATTTTGATGCTCAGATTCCTGACTGCTAAGATTTGCAGTTAAAATGAGCTCATCTTGTGAACCATAAACAATCGGAACCTTAAGACACAGTATGTCACACCAAAACTTAAAGCAAAACAAGCTTACTATAATTATGAAGCAAAGGTTCCTATAGAAGGTATCTTTCCTATTAGGCTGCTGCATGACTCCCCAACAATACTTCAGCAATTTTAGCCTCGTGAGTTAGATCTAATGAGGTCCACTTGGTCTGGTGTACAAAATAATGCACAAATTCATCAAAAGATCCTGATCTGTTTACAAATCCTATCTATTTTCAATAGTGCAAATCTCAAAGCCAATTTAAGTTACGCAATTTGGAGTGTCAATATCAGACCAAGGATGGAAAAGGCATGAGTGGTTTGAGTAATGTTTATTATCTTGATAAACAGTACTAACAGGAAAAGATTGTTAATTCTAGGAGACAAGGGTAAGAGAATATTTTAACCCAACATTAATTAGGCCTAATTTTGACTCAGTTATATTTCTTATAAAGAAAGCTGCATGTCAAAACATCACCTATTCTTATTTGAAAAAAAAAAAAAAGGAAGAGAAAAACATTATTTAAAATACAAACCAGTTTTTTGTTCAAATACTTTTACTCACCAAAGTATTCATTTAGAAATGCAAGAGAGGCCACATAGCAGCCAAGACTGAGGAATTCAGCCACCACCATTAACCAGTGCCATGTTCGTATGGTCAGTGCAACCATCAAGAGCTCAGTCAAGATCAGGGCAGTGAAGGAAATGGCAACGACGTGTACAAATTCGGATTCAAAAAGCAGCAGGGCTCCATACATCAGAATACCACCTGGTGGGGTGGAGAGGTGCACAAGGTTGGCAATACACAGTGAAATTTCACTGTACCAGTTTTTATAACTGCACACTGAACATTTCATTGCTCATTATGAACATTTGTCCAGCATTTTTTTAATAACATTGATCTTTCTAAAAGAAGGCTATTTACTTAATTCACTTTGTCCATGTGAAATAAGCCAACCAAAGTAAAGCCATACAGAAATAAAACTATTAGAAAATTAAACACCTTTTAGTGCAATATATCTGATGAACCGTTAATTAACCTCATTTTGTCAAGTACTGCAAATAAATGAGATATTGTTGAAAGTGTAATTACTTTCAACTGATTACATAATTCAGATTTCTTCAACAGTACTTCTGTCATTCAATGAAAGAAAACTACTGTGTAAATACATGCAATGCGATAAGCACTCATTAAAATTTTTCTGGATTAGCATTTAATTAAAAACATGTCCTTTTTTAGGTGACATGCACCAATAAAAATACCAATCATGCTGTGTTTTGAATGGGCCTGGCACACTACAGGAATATCGATTTACGAGATAAACAGAAAGCAATATATATAACTGCTGATGAAATGTTAAGCTCTGGGAATTCAACCTGCAGCTGAAAAACAATATTGCTAATAGCAGACAAAAAATTCTCAGTTCAGCAAAATTAGGACTCTCTCCTACCTTGGTAAATACTGATTAAAACCCAGATGAGGAAGGTCTTAAATGACAAAGATCTTCCCTAAGGGAAACATGTGAGAGGACAGTTAAACACAACTTTGAAAAAATAAATCTACTCAGCTCATTTATTTTTAATAGTTCATTGCTAGAGAAACATTTTAAAAGTAAAATAAGCAGTATTTGAAAAATTGATAAAGACTACAAACTTTCTACTTGTTTTTATGATTCTTCATTACAAGCTTGTTCAGAAATTGCACAAAGTCTAAATTTGGGAGTAAGTTAAGGCCTTGAACAGAAGAGATACTTTAGCTTGCAATGCTCTGGCTGTTTTTCAGAATGATAAATAAAGTAAAATTGGTTTATTTTTTTATTTGTAAAATGTAGTCTTCAAAACAACTACAGCATTTTGTACTTACTGACCAAAACCTTAAGCAAATCTTTACTAGTTATTTACTAGTAACCTCTAAACATTCAATAAACTGTCTATTTGCTTTCACAGAATAAATTTATGACTACTGCAAATTTGCAGCAACTATTACTATTTGCAACTATTACCTAATATATTTTAAATCTTTTAATTGTGAGTGTTCAGACTGAAACACATGCAAAAATCAAAGAATAAATGCTGTACATGTCATATGACTCTTGCATTCTGAGGGTACTGATGGAATATGTTAGAACTGAAGAGTTGAAAGGATTCACATTTTGAAGGATAAAGTGTCCAACAAAGGAGCCATTTTGCCACAAGATAATGATCAACAGGCAAGAATCAGCTCTTTTTCATTACTGTAGCAAGTTCCACGTCCTGTGAACAGCTTTCCACAGGCAAGCTTATGACTCTGTTTAGCAGGTGAGGGCAATTCTTGAGCTCATGAAGGCTTTTTTGAGTTTGATCATGGACTGAAATCTCAAAAACTTTAAAGATTCTCAAGCAGATAAAGAACCAAGATCTCCAACAGAGGGAAAAATGATCCCAGACTGACACAGGTAACAGCTAATTTAGTGCGATTATAAAGACAAAGACTTGGAAAAGTTTGGACATTCTTTAACTAGAGTCTACTTCTGAACTTTTAGAAATACCTTTGAAGAATTTACTATCCCTAAAAGAGACCATCTGCTTCTGCCTTGGGTCACAACTTTCCTAGCTGACAACTAAGGAGGAAGAAGTGCTTTTCAAAACATTTATTAAAACAGTATCTTGAGATTTACTTCACTCTTGTGGGTAGCAAAATTATAATCTTTGTTTGCAAGTATGTGCAAACACAAAGAAAGAAGTATCTATGGATGAGTGAGTTCAGATATATCAGTTACAAACATCTGCTATATAAAAGAATATAGTTTTTGGAGACATGAGCAGTAATTTATGCATGTTAGGAAAAAATAAATCTATAAATTAATCTACCAATTAAAAAGGAAGAATAAGATGTGAAAATGTAAACATAAAGAACTCCACATCAGAGATTTTGGGGTCAGAGTCAAGGCTGCTTTATCAACATACCTTAAGGTTTGAATTATTTCAGTACAACCACTGGTGACTGGAGAAATGTATTAATAGAAATGATTGAAATGCTTGATACTGTGGATTATTTTAATAGTACAGAAATGGAAAATAGCTGTGCAATCTGTCTTGCTTGGAATACCATAAGAAAATGATTACAAGAATTCTTAGTTTTGCACACTGGATATTTTAGCATTTGTTTGTAGCTGAGTACTGAGGATATTCATACCTTTGTGAGATCCTTATAAAGTTCTGGATATAGCAATGCCATTTCTGGCTTCACATCTTGATCCAATACTAGAGAGAAGACTGGAAACATAGTATATATGGTTGCATACCTAGGAGAAAGGAAAGAACACACATTAACACTTTCCGTATGATACAATTTTAAACTGCTCTACAGAGTTCAATTATTCTTTTTATGCAAGTGAAATCGAACTGATTCCTTTTTCCAGTACTTAGGCAGCTTACCAATACAGCTTCCACGTGCAACCTGCTCTTGTGGTTCTGAGAAGTTACAGAAGTCTTGCACACTCAAAACCAATAAACACATTTTTTTCTTCTATCACCCAAGTTTATCACCTGTTACCATACTCCCTGTGCATTTGCACTTTGACCAATCAGTCCAAAGACCTGATACTTAAATTCCATCCGTCTGCATATGATGCATGAAAACGGAAGGAAAAACAGAGCACTATATTTTGAACAATAGGAGAAGGTAGGTGCATGAAAAGAGTCTTAACAGCTCTGTGAGTAGCTTTGGATTTTATTGTATACATGCCAGATACACACTTTCATATGTACTTCCCCAGAACTTAGCTTAACTTCTGCAAACATTTTAGAGAGTTCAACTGTTTGCCTCTGCAAAGTCTGGTTTAATCAGACCATGGTTTCACTAAGATTTAAGTTAATGTCAATTCAAGTTGTTATTATTTACAAGGAGAATACAAAGAAGCTCTTAGGTCAGCAAGGACAGAACAGGGACAAATATGAACACATGCACAGCTCTCAGCTGTATAGACTGGGGAACCATATTAGTAAACCAGCTGCTGCAACATGACCATGGTGCTGCTAATGCTGCACATATTCACGTGAATGGAAATCTATGTGGCAAACTTGGACAGTGCATTCTCAGAGGAAATTTCCTATTAGCTTCAGCTCCATTTTTTAATATAAAACCCTGTGATTCTCAATGGGGTGTGTGCATCAATCTGTGCTACAGCTGAACCTTGTCTGGTAGATTTTCTTTATTGTTTTTACCCTGTATGTGCACAGGTTCTGTGTTTACTTCTTCTATGCAGATCCCTCTCTCCAGAGAGCGGATAATGAGACTTCCCTCCTCATATAGTACATATTCAACCTAGTGTGACTTTTCTTGGTACACTCATCCCAGGTTTTGGTAGTGTACCCATGATAAATGCATGGAAAACATGGATGACATCAAGCCCACGGTATTCTTTAGCCAGTTAGTTTGCTGTATTTATCACTAGATATTGCAACTGTTGCTTTGACTTACCCTACCATTAGGAATCCTTGGTACAAGGGAACAGATGCAAAGTAGAAGACTGATGAAAATACAGCCTACAAAAAGCAGATAATTAATTATTTAATATAATTAGATATATATAACAATACAATATAGAAAAAAATAACAATAGTGAATAAGATTTCGTGACATTTCAAAGACAGACATAAGAATTTTAACTATTCAGAAAACAAAGTTTTAAATACCTGCATAGTTGAAATAATAAGGCCTCGGTGCATGACAAATTGACCAAGTGCTGCTGATCTTTTGTAACTGTTTCGACCATGTACCATCAGCAGCCTACCTATGTGTTTAAACTGTGTGATAGAAAAGTCAGCTGCTAGAGAAGCTTGTTTTCCCTCCTAGAACAAAAGAAAAATATTTCATCTATAAAGCCCAGTGTAAAAGCTGTGTATCAAGTTTCAAAATTCTAAGAAATAATTAATTTTAAAGGATAAGTTTGTTCCTTCTTTGAAAATCAACACTGCAATGAGACGTGACAATTTTTTGTGCATATTCTAAGATGCAGTGGGCTGTAACAAGTAAGTTTAACTGTTTTTCCTGCTTCTTCCAGGTAAATGGTACACAGAAATAACTGTAGGTTTTTTTTTCTGCTTTTGAAAAGACAAAGCAGAAGACATACAAGCAAAAATACTGAAGAATAAGCATTCTTATCATCTTGCAGAATACTTTAAAAAAGTGAATGATCAATTTGCAGTTGTTTAAGAATAAATCTTCTAATCACATTCTACTAGGCTGCTATGTGACACACATTTCACAGTGAAACTGTTAACATTACCTTTCCTTCAATTCCAATTCCACAGTCTGCTGCTTGGATCATGCTGACATCATTTCCTCCATCACCTGGAAAATGTCACTGCAATATTCAGTTCTTCAGAGGTTTTATTCTCCTGGCCTCACAGTATTTGAGAAATCTCTTAAATATCTTAAAATTTTTACATTCATCTATGACTTATGATTAATTACTTCAATAATCAAGACTTTCCTGCAGAATAGAGAAGATAACCACACCTTTCTCATGGAATGGCATTTTGTGCCACAACTACACAATACCTGGCCGTTGGTAAGGTAGGTAAAGAAGTCTCTGTGGTTTTGTTTCAGCTATTTCTCTGTGGTGCCACCTGCTGATTACATTTATTACAGATTTTACTAGAAGGATTGTGCCAAGAGTTACCTATTGCACATGTGCGTTTCCCGGTGTGGTGCTGTAACAGTTTCACAATATGAGCTTTCTGGGTGGGGGAACATCGGCAGCACACTACAGCAGGACACTGACAAGCCAACTCTACAAATTCATGCTCATAATACTTCAAACAAACCTGGGGGGAAAAAAAACCATGTTTCGATTTATTTACAATTAAATATTATTACATATAGCCCAAAACAAAAACACAGTATTAAGATTTTTTTTAAATGAAGTTTTCCATGGGAGAAAAAAAGAGAAAGATTCTCCTGACTGTGGCTTTATTATTTTTAAAATCAAAGAGAATGACAGTTTGAGCACCAACATGCTTTGAGGTTAAGATAATAGACAGTACTAAAGCATGTTGTATCCAAATTCCATTCTGTTACTGTACAGAAGACTAGAAACCCAGTAACATTTGCACATCTGAAACATATAATCTAATTTGTACTCAGTGATAAGCAGAAGTATCTCTAAGGACTACTTAAAAGTATTGGCAAATACTTGAAAAAAGTATGAAGATGCTGATACATTACTTTCTGACCATAAATGCATAAATAATTGGACAGAAACCAAATTTTTACCTCAAGTGAGTCCCCAGATATCACCAAGGCACAGTCATGCTTCCTCCTAAAAGCATTTAGTTCTAAGTGAGCCTCTCCTCGAGTGGCAACCTTCAATAAAAAAAACACTCATTTAAAATATTTTGTTATATTCTTAAAAAAAACCCTGCCTAAACAAATCAAGTTATGAGAACTCATACCCAGAAGACTTGGTTCAAGTGTTTTATCCCATTGTAAGTCATCTTATTAAGTGAAAGAGTAATCCTCAAACAAGTAAAATCTATGCAGTCATCTTAAGTGGTTCCTCATCAAAGTCAGCAAGGGCTAAAATAGTAATGATTTTGTCACTTTAAAATATCTGAATTTTGAGCTAGCCTGAGTCTTTTCATCCTGGCAGATCTAGAGAAAAATAGAAAAATTTCCCAAGCAAGTCTCAATTGTTTTTGTTTATTAACCACTAATATATGCTCTTAGAATAACAAAGAAGTGTTCCTATTAATTGTTCCTTCAGTTTCAGTAACCAGGCACAGATTTCAAAGGGCACATAAAGATGCTCATTAGTATTAATCCTTTTGGATCTTGCATGACTCTGAAGACAAGATCAAGTGGCAAAATATGAATGCATTACATCATAGATTTTTAAAATTTACATAATTGTTTCAGAAAGGCCCAGCTATGAAACACAAAAAACCAGTCAAAGGTTACTAAATGCATTTTGAAAGGTTTTAAGCTTAAACAGAATATGAAAAATTGGAATTATAACCAGATTTTGAGGAGACTGGCAGGTTGGGGTGTGGTAGCTTTTTTGGTTTGTTTTGGTGGCTTTTTTTTTTTTTTTGTTTTGTTTTGTTTTGTTTTGTTTTGTTTTGTTTTGTTGACTTGTTTCAATTGTTTTCTTTTTTTGTGTGTGTGTTTTTTCCACTAATAAATATCAATGTATTTTAGAGCTATCATGCTAGACAAAGTTCCAAGCACAGAATAAAACACAAGTTCTGATTACACTTTTAATTTTGTCTCTGTCAAAACTTTGATTAAATTACTTTTAAGATACATTAATCTTAATTACATTGAATGTGAAGTTTTGTCCTTGACCCACTACTACCCAGCCAGATGCAGTTCAAAGAACCTTCCTCTCTCCAGAAGGGCTCTACTACCAATAAAATTTGAGTTTCATTAAAAAGCCCCTCCAAAGAGAAAAATCTCTTACACATGCTGCAATTCAGATTTTTTTCCTTATTTCCCTCAATTAGGCATGTAAAGAGAAACCTTCTTGTCTGACAGCAGTTAGGAACACCAGACTGTGTTGGCCTAGTACTTCCTTTCTGCGTTGCAGTAATGAAGAAATGTCAGCACTGATGCACCCTGATGAGCAGGGATTGTCCTCTCTGCTCTACATTTCACTTGACAGAATGCTCTTTTTATTTTATTTTAAATTTGTAAATACCTCCAGAATTACAAACTGTAGAAGCTGAGACTTCTAAAAAGAAACAGTTTTGTTAAAAACAAAACACAGGTTTTTGGAAAGAGAGTAGGAAAAGGTTTTTTTCTTTCTAATTTATAACTACAGTAGAAGTGTTCAAGTGCTTGATATTTTCTTACATTAATTCAGTAATTATTTCTTTGTAACAAGTACAGCCACAGAAATAATTCTGTATAAATGCATTTTCTAACTAATTTAAAATTTTGTGTATTCTAAGTTAACACAGTTTTATGCTGATCTCCTATTACCAGTCAAGTAATGAAAATAAAAATCTGACTCAACTAAATACATTTTGTCCAGGAAGACTTAATTTGTGGTATTACAACATGGAAAGGTCAACAAAAATTGATCTGAAGTTTTATCAGAAGCATTAATAATTTAATTGCAAACAGTAGTCTGCAGGGCCTAATTTGCCATTCTGATGCTTCAGAAGAAAATACATTTACATGTAAATTATATTCATATAATTATTTCTGTAGGTGCAAGTGGTTAATTTAGAACAGACACATTATGTCTGATCACACAGCATCAATCAACGCCTGGAAAATGTATTTTTATTTGGCTTCAGTTAAGTGGATACTATGCATATAAAATGTACAGAAGAAGATTCAGTCTACTTTTCTAACAATTACTTAAGCGGTCTGTTAATAAAATGCACATATATATAATGATGTGAAAAAACATTTCTCATACCAATCTGATCTGTGTTTATACAGAGGATGTTTGCAGTTTCATTTAGGATTAATTTTTCTTTATTCTAAAGAGTTCTATCAATGAAAATGTTAAAACAAGAAAGAATGACATTCAGACAGCCTAAATGCATGGACAGTTTCTCAGTGGCAGAGCATCTCACCTCACATAGACCCCTCTCCATCACTATTTACAGGTATCTTGTTATGTCTGTTATGAAGGGTGTGAAATGTGTGTTGAACCTGGGTCACCTAAATATGGCTACAAACATTTCTACAGTCCATCAAAAACTGCAGACACCAACACCCTTATATGAATTTTACAGCCTTGAATAACAACCTAAGTACTACTCTCTTGCCCATTACTACGATACTCAGTACAATAACCCAACAATTTTCAACAATCAGCCAACTACTAATTGAATACAGCAACACTGCTATTAGCCATCCTTTGATGAAACAGCAAAAAAGGTAGAACTATACTTACAGGTCTGAAAATATGAATATCTTGATTTCTAGATACCAAATGAGAGCTTTTCGCAATGCAAGTTGCTGTCTCCAATTTATCTCCCGTTAACATCCATATCTGCAAAATAATGTAAGAGTTTACTCCTTTGGACATCAGCATGTCTGTTCTCCAAATCTAAATGACATCTCTCTCCAACTTTTCTCTGGCCCCTTTCTGGATCAGATTATCCATGACTTGTGCATTTTAAAGCAAAATTAACAAACAGTTTTTACTGCAATAAAAACAGAAAAGAACTGCCTACTTTTTGCAGCTCTATTCCCTTTCTGTTCTCACAAGGGCCAATGTCTCAATGCATATGAAGACAAAGCAAAGCTCTGGGGAAGCATAAAATCCTTTCCCTATGGCCCTGATACTATCTTGATCAGAAAAGTGAGGATACAGATGATATTTGTCAGCAAAACAGTGCAACACAACAGTCTGTGACCCTGGTGATAATCTCAGAAAGCAGCAGCCAAGCCATGAGACTGCAAATCTCGGAGCATGAGCTACAGTCCAAAGAGCTCCTGCCCACTGACCACACAGAACTGAGAAGGCAGAAAAGTTCAAGGGATAAAGTTTGCTATGTTCTAAACGTTGACAGCTTTTTTAGCCCCTTAACACCAAGAAGGTTTGTTAGAACTAGATGACTAGTTAGTAAGATGACCCAATCACCAGTGTAAGGAAATTAATGTCATAGCATTCCAAAATTCTCCTGGTTTGTTTTGCCCTCCTGAGATGTCCTTCCAGCAGATAATGGAGGAGCTGAAGTCCAGCACAAGCAGCATATGCAAAATATCCCACTGTGTTTGACTCTGTTTAACCAATGCAAAGTCATTACAATCATTTGGAGCAGAGTTTGATACTCCTTAGAGTAAAATGCTTGTAATCTTGCCCTGTCCCCTCAGATATTGTTCATATACTGACTTGAAACCCCCCCAAACAAAAGCATTACTTGTATACGTGCAATTGATAGGTGTGTAGCCAACCAACTCTTCTGCATGGCTTTTCATGCCATCCCTTTAACGTGAACTGAACAAATCCCAAGGGCAGTTCTGAATTCTAATTCAAATAATTCACCTTTCGATGTTTGCTGAAACTTCTTATGAGTGCCAAACCTGAAAACATTGTCGCACAAATCTCGTGCCAAAGTCATTTAGTGTCAGCAAGGACAGTTTACTGTAGACAGCCAGGGAAAAAATGACTAAGACACACACACACACACATATCTATCCATTGGTAGTTTTCCTACAGAAGTAAGCTTAAGATTGATGAAACCTTGTGCTAGGCAAGGGAACTTCACACACAGTGTCTGGTTTGTTTCTGCTAGTTCATGCCCAGAATGTGCTTAGGACTTGACATATTTCTTACTTTGAAAGTAAGAATAAGTACAGACAAATATAAATAATGTCTTGATTTAAAAAGTTAGTAAATGATAACCTGTTATGTCAGCAATATGTTTAGTACCTTTATTCCAGCATTCCTTAGCATCTCTAGAGTTGGTCTAACATCTGCTTGCAGCTGATCTTCTACTCCAGTGAGACAGAGTAATTCCATTTCTCGCTCCAAACTCTCTACAACAGCAGCAACCTTCAGGTTTCTATCATGTATGCTTAACTTTGCTTGGTTATATCGACTCTGTTTGCACAAACACAAAACCACTTAGAGTTTTCTACAACTCTTAAAGTATGCATTCTACCACTCAGTGATAGCATGGATTCATTAGGCTAAATGTTGTTTTAAATATCTTTAACAAAGAACAAGACTAAAGGAGCATTTTTACTTTACACCCAATGTTATACAGGGCTCTTCTGACAATGCACGTAAAGAGAATGCCTCCTGAAGAACTATTAAGAATTAGGCATCACAGCTTCTAAGGAGGAAAGGCCTTATCTTTGAGAACAAGTAGATTTTTTAGATCATGCTGAAGCTACAAAATAACACTACACCAGCTTCTGGGAAAAGACTGTCCAATCCAACAATAAAGCAAACAGGATCCTACATATGAACAATCACTAATGAATGGCAAAGCCTTTAACAGACTGTGGACAATACCTGAATTATCTATTTTTTAAATATGAATCATCTTTTTTTGCAACCTTATAACAAAAAAGATGAATGTTCTCCTTGAGGTAATTAAATATGATAATGTGCAAGATCATTCTGTCCTTTCATACCTCAAAATCTTGATACTGTTCTTCAGTAAGTGATTTTTTGGCAACAACCAGTGTGCGCAGTCCTTCTCGTGCCATATTGCCGCACTAAATGAACCAAAGCACAGAACAGTTATGCAAATATTCAATCCTGTGTTCTTGCTTTATACTGTATGCTAACATGGTGCATCTGTACCATAAATTAAGGTGTTTCTTTATACTCTTAAATTACACTGGAGAAGCCACAAACAGGATGAAAAGCAATAATACTTCAAGTCCCCCAAATGAAGTGGTTTGCTGTCAGTAGGTCAGTTAGATCTCCTCCTAGCTTAAAGAAAATTTCTTTTAGCTTGAAGCTTTAAAATAAACTAAAATTACTTTTGAGGCACATAACAGAGTTACATTTCTTTTTTCACTGAACATATCTCTTTTCAGAAAAGGATCCACACATTAAAAATAGCCATGGAATACCGTGTCTTAATGAAAAACAAGGCTCTCCAGTGAAAGCACTTATTGATTTGACCTCATAAAGCTAAATAAATTAAACAAGTATTTTACAATTAATTGTGCATCATTATCGCCAAAAGTAATTTTTATGACATTTTGCTAGGTCTTGAGGGAGTTTAATTTATTCATGTCCCCGAATAAATCAAACTGCCCTGCAGCAGATATTGATTCATATTGCCAATACCATTATGAACATACATGGTGTAATCATTGTATTAACATATTGGCTCTATGTAGGGTCAAAAATAAGATGCACGCTGGTACCTACTAGAACACATAGTGAAAAATATTCATCAGGTTTGAAATTCAGTCATTATTTTATTTAAAGTTTAAAAAATGTGGTAAAAATTTAGTTTGGACACAATGCTTGTCAAAGTTTGTAATTCATAATCATACCTCACTGCAGATTTTGATCAAAGAAGGGCATTTCAGGATAAACAGATTTATAGTAGAATACTTCTCAAAAGTAATTAGGTTTTATGTGAAAGGTCAGTCAATGAAAAACAACTTTCCTTGTTTTAAGTAGAAATGTGTCCTGCTACTACTACCAGCTTTACTTTTCTTGTATGTTACTTAGGAATTGGAAATAAAATCCATTCAGGGTATGCACAACTGAAATTCAAAATCCATTACTGCATTGGCTCAGAGTGTCCTTTAAACATTCCCAATAATATCTTACATATTTTAGATTTAAAATTTTTATAAAAATTTAATTTTTGTAAATGTTGATTTTCTCTCTTACCTCTTCCTCTAACCAATCATTGTACTGTACAATAGTGGACATGGCAACATCTGCACCCTTCATGTAAAATGTAATTTCTCCCGAAGATTCATCCTAAAATTTTACAAAGGAAAAGGAAGGGGTGGGAAGGAATTATCTGTTTATAAAGTCAAAACAATTACCAATTACCAATAACTTAATTGCCTTCTGAAGCACAAAATAGCTTCCCATTTATAAAAGATGAAGTATCTTGCTAAGAAGTGGGTAAGTTTTATTACTTGATATTACTATTTCCACTGTTATCGCTGATTCCATTGAGATATATATCCTCTATTTCCATGTAAGAGGACCAGCTCTAACTGAAGTCAGCAAGCATAACAGAATCTCAGCATCCCTAAACTAAACTTTAAAATATCACCGTTATATCCTCTCTGACTTACATTTTGTTTATTGGGTGGCAAATACCAACCCAAAACAGAAAGCTCTGTATCGATGAAATATCTGGTAATTAAAAATTCACAAATAACATAGCATAAATGCTTGTTACACATTCATTACATATTCAGTGAATCCACACATAGGCAAATGTAATCAATGAATTTCTGTGGTATTGTCTGTTGCAGAAGGAGTGAATTAGTCTGATCTGCCAGCATTTTAAAAAAATCAAACCAAACACCCAGAAAATCCCCAGAATTACCCTAACTATGATGCCCATGCGCTTGCTCTCGGAAGTGAAGGGGAAGATCTGCAGGATATAGTATGTCAGGATGTGTCCACCAGGGGTCTTCAGCTGCATTGAGGTCAGATCCCGGTTAACCAGAGTGAGACCCACACTCTCTGTCCACTGCACCAGAGCCACCTAAAGAAAGAAGAAGGGGGGGAAAAAAAGAAAGCGACATATTTAAGTGTGAAAGGTCTATGTTACTGCTATATAAAGTAGGCTAAAGCCAAATAACTGTTGCTAGGGTGAAAATCTAAACTCTTGCTAGAATCTAGAGGGAAAAAAGTGAACAGCAGCAGACTGAGTATAAAAACATATCAAATTACATGTTTCCCTTGAAGAGCTTACAAAATTTCTTATGAAGAATATAAAACGAATTTTTTTAACTTATTGCTGAAAATGAGGTATTCAGAATATACTGTTCAGAAGTAACTATTCTAGTAAATGCCCCACATACATTCAACAGTACATCAAGGACATTGAGTACAAATTTTGCAAAATGAGAAGATGATTTCTGTATCAAAAAGACCATAATGTAAGTAAAAGAATTTGGGAGTATTTCCATATAAAATATTTTATTACATCTACAGTTCCATGCAAGTTGAGACAATGTAAGAGGTAATAAATAGGTAAGTTTACTTTGCTCGCTTGCATAATTTTAATACTTTGTTTCCGCAATAATATGACTTCTGACCTGTAAGATGTAAACCAAGCTTACAATACTGCACCTACAAACTCACATGAGAAAGTCCTATTTTCAAAATTTTGCTGCTTTGAAGTAGATGACACCTAGCTTCAACATTTTTCTGTATTATACTTTAAATATCTCCCACCACATTTGATTTATTCCTTCAAAAAATTAATATTTTAGGAAAACTGCTTTACTGATTTTACTGTTTTATATACAAGACACATTCCATACCTAGTTTTTTTCTGATAAAAGAAAACTCCTCCTCCTCAATCTTTTAGTTTTCCAAATGCTAATCACTACCAGAAACCAGATTTTGAAATCACTAGAAAGATAACTATAATGGAATTCACATGATTTTTATGGATTAATAGGCTCTATTAATCCCAGGTAAGAAGAAAAAAAAAAATCAAGCACTCAAAAAATCAAAAATTATCAAATATCAAGCACTCTGGTAAAAAATGTGAAAGCAGACAATTCTCTAGGTAAGTTCAACAGACATGATGGTAACTAAGAATTTCACACAAAGCAAATAAAACACCTCAGCTTCTACTAAAATCCAAAATTGTAATAAAATCCTGTAAGAAACCCTAGAAGTGTCATGTGTGTAGGCATCACCAGATGAAAATACAGTGAGACACAGTAATGGAAAAGAATAGAACACACTTTGAAAAGCACCATCTTAAATTCTTGAAAACTACAGGAAGCCTTTTTACAAACTTTTCTTCTTCACCAGAAGCAGCATATAAGCTGTAAACGATCCAGTACTTCCAAGATTAATTTAAAATTTTCACAGTGAAGGGTTACTATTACATTCTGACCTGTAAATTGCATCTTTCTACTAAAACCCTATCATCTTATTTGTGTCCCTGTGCAGCTAGGACTAAAGTGTTCTAAATTTGGAGACTCAAACCAGTTTATTATTTCATTTATGCTTGGCTTCGCATACCATTCGAATTAGCATTTTGCAGCACAGTCATTTTGTATTCTTATACCTGGCATATTTATTTTTTCTTTTAAACTGATCAGGGCAAATACCATACAAGAAACAGTCAATAAGGCTCAAGAGTCAAACAGATGCTACAAGGACACTGAAAAAGACTTGAGAGAAAGATGAGTTTGACTCCCGTAACTCTGAATCAGAGCAGCATTCAAAACAACACAGCCAGATTTTATCATTAAAATACCTGAAGCTTTTAGAATGTAGAAATTTTTTTTTCTAAACAAGTATTTCACAAATGGCATGAACACTTATATTACAAATCTCAACAAATACATACATACTGAAAGGCTGGCTACAGAGACTTCAGAAAAAGGATTTTTAGCCAACTCTCTCTTCTTGAGGTTTCCCCTCTACAAGCATATTCTCTTCTTTTCAATACATTTCTGAAACTCTACATTAAAATGGTCTTGCAATCTACTGTGCCTAAATCAAGAGCGCCTAGAATGCCAAGAAAATGTAGCTGCCGTGTCTTCTTGAGAGCTTGACATAATGGATAAAGTCAGATAAAGTGATTAAAGGTTGGACAAGCACAAGAGGCTTAGATGGTAATGCTACCATTTTGTTTTAAAAGAATCCATTGCAATGATAATATTTATTTGCTGGTAACCGTTAACATACATAGATGAAATGTGTCAAATTTCCTAAGTCCAGATAAGGGACTTATTTGAATATTTTATGGATCTTCCTGGCTTATCACAAAGCTTCCCTTCTATGCAAACCAGCTACCTGGGAGATACAAGCATATTGGTGGGTAAATGGTCTTCCCATTACTGAGACACAGGTACGCAATGAACCCACTAAGTGTGCAGTGCTCCTAGGGGAAGTAATGCACATGGAGGCAAAGAGACATTTTTGGTTGCTAACTTGCTGATTTTCTTCCTCTTCAGTAGCAACTCAAAGGGCCATCCACCTTTCATGTGACAATGTCAAAGCAGGAACTTCCAAATTAGGAAAGAAAGAAGCAAATAATTGCATTGTGAAACAGAAATGCAACAGATGTGATGTGAGCTAGTGAGAACACCTCATTTCGTGTTCTTACTCTAAATCTTTCAGATGCTTCCATTTACCATATGCCCACTCTTGAACTCTGGTTGCTTCTGTCTCCTCACTAGAGGCCACCCAACCCTCTGAGCTTCTATAGTTCACAGACCCAAATATCAAAGACTTCAACTACCAGGCCACAGATTTCCACTCAAAATCAAATTCAGAGATTTCATAAGGAAACTCTCCCAAATCAAGCAGTAACTGTGCAACCCACAACATCACCTAGAGCAGTACCAGCTAAGGAGGTGGAAGCAGCTTCTCCAAGCAGGAGTGTGTTTCTAACTCAGTCACCTGAGCAACAAGTGCATTTCTAGAGGGGTATGAAGAGGTGAAACTTCAAAAGCACAGTTGCTACACACCAAGGCCACATGTCCACATTTGGGTGATGTAATCATCCCATTTGTTTAAAAATGTTAATTTATGGAACCAAATTGAACCAGACAGCTTATGCACTGGGTTAGGGTTGACCTGTACAATAATACTCTTGACCACAGGTTTCAATCACAGACATGCTTTGCTCACCATTCCTGGATACTGTGGGGCTGTACACCTCATCACTAAGGCCACAGTCTCTAGCAGCCTGGCTATCAAGCCCAGCTCCTGCTTTCCTTTCCTTATGGCCCAGACTATCACTTCTGCTCCCTAGTAGAAATATGGAACTGCTCAAAATCTACAGTATTTGTTGCTCAAAACAGTTTATGAACAAATAATTGTCACTTTCAATGTACAACATTATCTTTTGAGCTAACATTAGTTTAAGAAAAGGATCCACTGCCTTGTGGCTGAAGTTGGCAGTTCTCCACCTCAGAGGGCAGTTTGGGCATTCCATCACATTGTACTCACAGCTTTCCTGGTGCCCTGCAATGAGCCTGACCACTTTAACCAAAAAAGAACCTGAATAAGTAAAGTCTTCAATGGTTTTGGCATATATATAAGGGAGCAATTTGTAGGGTGAAAAAGAAGGGCTAGAGATGGAAATTTTGTAAGCTAGTTTTGCTGCTTAGAAGAATTCTCATGTAACCCATCTGTATTTCTTTCAAAGTATGTAAGAGCATCTTCAGACAATAGGATCTGCTTTCAAAAATCACACTATTGTATAAGGTATACAGACATTGTAAGTGTGGTATTTTAAAGTTAAGGCTATTGCTTTGGAAACAGAAAAGAAGCAATGAGACATCCTTTCCCCACTGCCTGAGTGTTTCCAACCATTTCCATCAGGACTGTTCAACAACTCATATCTGTCTCCAATCAGCCCTACTTTGTTTATATTTATAAACAATGATTTTATAACTAACATTTGCAGTCCATCACTTTTCATAAAAAGCCCTTCATAATTAAAATTATTAACTTAAAAATACAGCTTGATCATGTGAAAAAACTGCCAATCAATATTCAAGACAAGCTATGGAGTAGTTATTCTTTGTGGGTCTCGAAGGTCACGCAAGTGATGGTTTTATGCTACTGAGTGATTTGCTTTCCACAATACATTGACAAAACAACACAATTAGTCTTGCTTCAATAAGCACACACAATAAAATGAATTAAACAATACAACATGTCTCATACATTACAGCTTCACTTTTGTAAACACAAAAGCTGCTTCACTAAGGGCATATAATTTCCCTGTCTGTTTTTAAATGATTGGCTTTGTATCCTTGTAATTAATTTTAGCAACTCTGTTGTCTCTGGACAGAAATGTTGGAATTAAATAACTGACCACACTTTAAGGTAGTATTTAAATATTCAAGATCCTGGAATTAGGAATGCTTGAGACTATAACAGTGCAGGACAAAGCATAACCAATAAATGGCTGGTTTATGAGAGTAAGCAGTCATTAAAAATCATGACTGATCAACCTTTTCTGACTAAGGGGAGCAAAGGTCTTCAAAGGCTCCTGTTCATAGCACGCCCTGAATTGCTTGGGTCTCTGACCTTTGAACTCTATCGCTTTGCCTACTTAGCTTATATCCTTTTATGATTGTTCATTACATTAAGGTAGCTCCTTTCTACAGATGAGCAGAACCCACACCTATGATGGCAAAGTTGAAGCTGGGTGGTTGTTTTGTTTTGGCTTTTTTTTTTTCCTCTAGTGGACTCTCAGTGAATGTTTATTGTTTGCTATGCTACAGCTGTAGAGGACAAGTGACAGACAAATGAAACTTTCCACTCTTTCAGAGAAAATGAAATATTGATCACTTATCATAAGAAACAAAGAGCCTGGCATAAGTAGGGTTTGCATTATGAATACAAAATCAGTTACTTATCTCAGGTTACTCTAACAATGGATAAATACATCTTTTATGATGAATGTACCTACTTCTAAATGTGCATACTTTGTTATGGTTATATTATATCTGTATATGGATGCACACATATACACACACAGATGTGAGGAATTTCAAAAGAGTTCCTCAAGTCAATTCATTAAGTGTGTTGTGTCATCAGCATATTACTGAGCTATTTCTTATACCTTCCTACATGGAAGAACAGTTTATACTTACATATTATTCTCTGCTCTTTACATCCTATGGTGTGATCATGCAATATTATATAATGCAACAGACAACTGTACAAATAATACCTTGTTTCAAAAGACTGCAGTCAAGCCAGATCCATAAACAAAATCTAAGAGAACAGAGTTGCAATGTTGAGAAAGTACAATGCATAAAACCAGTTAAGTCTATTAAATGATAATGTTGCTTATTAACCAAATATGTTGTGATAGGTCAGTGCTGAGGTTAAATAGAAAACATCAATTGAACCATTTCCCTAAATAAAGCTCCAGGGTGCAATATTCAAAGCACTTTATTCAATAAAAAATGCTTTTAAAATGGTACTTTGGTGATTGGGAAACATTGGCATCATCCGTCAACCTAACTGCAGGAAAGTTCAATAAGCTAAATAATGAACCATTTACATTATTTTCCTTAGGCTCCAGTGATTTGCAAACATTGCATCAATAGAAGTCTTAAAAAAATTATGATAAAGACCTGCTAGTCTTTCAACTCTTAGGCTTTTTTTCTGTCATGCTGCAATTTTTATGCTGTTTACATGCTTTTTGTAGCTTCATCTTTTTATAAGACTCCATTTAACATCAACTTCTCATTGTATTAAGGCATATTTATTGAGTATGATAATTTTACTAGTGTTTCAAGCACTGTTTGAGAAACAAAAAGGAAATTTAAGGCTGTTTTAGAATGGAAACATTTAATTTCACTGCCATATAGTTTTAATGTATGAGTTGAAATGATAAAAAAAATCATTATTAAAAGGATATCTGTGCATTCTCTCCCATGCAGCACAAACAGTTTATTTGTTGTCGATTTCTTCTTCTACCTCCTTTCCCACCCTGAGTCCCAGATCTATTATATTAGCACTTTATCAACTTTCCTTGCCTTCCTTTCATCTTTCCAAGGTCAAATTCCCTACTGTCTTCCCAGGGCACTGCTTGTATAATTCTCCAATCTTACAGCTGCTTTCTTTAGTAAATATGGGAGGAGAATTGCTCTTCATGGTAGCATTTTCAGCTTTCAAACAACTGAACAAATATAAAAAAGCCCACAGGGAGAGACGAGAAAGCAGGAGAAAAACTCAGATAGTCTTTCTCAACTGCACATCTCTTCACCTGATTTAGTAATACCTTTGGCTATTAAAGCAGAATGTTTACTTAATTTATAGTTGTCATTGTATCTTCATAGGCAGATCCTTGCTCATGCAGTCATTCATTATACTCAGTAGTACCTCACAGGCTCATTAAACGGAACCATTTAGTAAATATGAATGCATGTGCAGATGAAAATTTGTACACATGTGCATAATACAAGTCAAACACTATACAACTACTTATCATAAACAAATGCCCTTCTGGCGTAAACAAATGCCCTTGAAGCATTCTCAATTCATAATGTGCATCAGCTCACACTATATAACACCACATACAGTATTATGGATTATTTGATTTAGCCAGATCAGCATCTCAAGTACTGCCCAGAGTTTTATTTTTAAAACTCTTCTGACTCTGCATTCAGTCGAAGGAGAACCAGCCACTTCTTTATATTCTACAATCCATTGACACTATGAACTGTGTTTATGGCACCTGAAATGTATGTAATGTCTGCTAGTTTGTTACCACATGAAGACAGACTGAATTTTATTTCTTGCATTCCTAAAAACCCTTGCTACAGACTTGTTACTTTTAGCAATTATAACCTGCAATTTGAACTTCTACAGTTTTGTTAGCATTACACATGCTGACACATTAGACATGAAAACCAAATGTATACACGGATAATACACTATGTGGATGAAGCATGAAGTTTGTGAAAGACACATTGTCTTGTATGAGATCAACTTGAACAGCTAGAAAAATATTCAAGCTGTCAGATACGCAATCCCTTCTTCACATCTACAACAACTGTATTTTACTTACAACTAAGCTACCGGGGTTATAACAACAGTACCTTCAGAAAATGCTGGAAATTCTTTAAAACACAGATTCTTCTCAACCTGCTCACTTTCAGATGCAAACTAACCTCAAAACAGTCTATTTCTCCATTCTACTGTCCCAATTACACACATTTATATAAAATGAACTCTTTGCAGTATCCTGAAACATGAGCTTTGTCTCTCTCTTCTAGTATCTCTTTAGACTGAATTTTAGGCAATCAATTTAGGGACCAAAATAGGATTATTCAGAACAACAACTCAAATCCAATGAAAGCACTGGGATTTGTTTAAAATTTGGATTTCAATAGAAGTCAAAGGCATGTTTTTACTGAAATAGTGTTTTAAAGTTGTACTATACTTGATGCAATTTTGAAAGAACCCTAAAGATTATGAAGTTGCCTAGAATTTGAAGCTCAAAAACTTTTCTACAGAAGCTTTTGAGGTTTGATGGGGTATTTTTTAGTTTGTTTCCTTCTGGGGATTTTGTTTGCTTGTTTTTTCCTGTTAAAAATCTATATGCTCCAGTATCTGGTGGCATCTCTAACTAATGTACCAGATTGTCCATAATTCAGAAAAGTTTCCTATTCCCTTTAATATTATACTATGATTCATATGTTGATTAATATTTTGAGAATAATAACAAATAATAGACCTATAATTGCAACCCTCAATACAGTATTGACCGCAAAGCCCTGACTTCACAGATCTTTACGTCAAATAACTGAAAATGCTTTTATACAACGAAGAACTAGCAGATCTTTTCTAAGCTGCAGAAAAAAACCAAAACAGATTACTACTAATTTTAAAAAAAATTTCTGCTCAAAACACTTTATTTTTTTCACATCTCTTTTTAACTTACTGTATCCTCTTCTTTAGGAAATACAAATATTTTCAGCCTTGTATACCAACCTCGTCAGGGCTGGAAGCCTGGTAAGTTCGATTTTCATCGCTGAAGTCCTGATCCACTTCTGCATATTCTGTCTCTGCAGACACTCCAGCCCGGGATTCATACACAGGGGTGACGTTGTGGCAGAGCGCAATGGCCTTCACTGCTTCGTGTATACGACTGCTGACGCTCTTTCGGACTTTGGGTGCAGAGGATTGAGGTTTCCTGGACGGTGTTGAGCTCGTACTGTTCCCACTGTTCTGAGAGTGGACCTTTAAGAACCCCCATAACGAATAGTAAACCAAAGTTCAAAAATGGAAACAAAACATGAATACTTATCTATCTACAGCTGACTGTTCCCTTTACAAAGGTTGATAAATGATAAGGCTAGTAACCATCTATTTCTTTCTATATAACCTAATGTTAACTCATTCAGCCTGTGATTCATAAAAAGCCTCATCTAATCTTTTTAAGAAATTATATATAACTATGGGCTCAACACTCTGTGTTTGCAGTCAGATTTCAATAACAGAGCCTGAAGACAATTAAAAAATGTGAAATCAAAACAAGTATATTGGAAAAGGTCTGAATAGGCTCATTGGATTCTGCAGAAACCCCTACTACTTCACTCCAGATTTTACATTTTTCAATCATCTGCCACAATAGTCCTTTCTTATCTATTGCATTCAATGATTTTTTTTCTCCTTTTCCTTTTTAAGCAAATTTAAACCAGTCACCAACTGGATGAGTTTAGAAATGCTGATACAAAATTTCAAAATTTGCTGTTTTGTTGTTCTTCCTTACCTGTGCTGAAAAGAAACCCTTTTCTCTAAATCTTCACCTAAATCTCTGTATTTTAAAAGATCACATTTGTGCTGATCAGAAGAGATCAGAAGAAGAAATCAGAACAGAAGAGAAGAACAAAAGCTGGATTATTTTAAAGTATAAATATTAAGAGTAATTAAAATACAAATATTGCTGATTTAATTTATAACTTGCAGAATTTCTGTATTATTTGTGAAAAAATGAAGTTTTACACTTTTGCTGAGGTTGAAATGTTTTTGTCCTTACAAGAATGCAATAATCTAATAAAATAATCATGCAAAATAACAGTTTGACACATATTTGAAGATCACATTACTGTTGCATAATCATTAAACTAGAACTGTTTTAAGTTACCCTTCAGAAATGCTTGAGTGCATTACAGAACTAATCATCCTCTGAAAAGTATTTATAAAAAAAAATAAAAGTAATTATAATTATTTAAAATTAGTTGGGGTTTTTAGGGGGGGTTATTGGTTTTTGTTGGTTGAGTATAGTTTTTTTGTTTAGAAGTCAGCACATTAAATATATCAGCAGTACCAGCACAGGCTCTTCTGTTCACTCCAATGTAACTCAGAAAACCTTTTCAGAATCCACGCTTTTTTCCTCCTGACTGCAATCTGCTGAACCGTGAACATTCTGCCCATCAAATTACAGTGTTGTCTAATAAAGGGTTTAACTTTCTGCTCATCTGGCACTGCTTTTCAGCTACTGCTTTAAACCTCTGCATTTGCATTCTGCTAACGCTGATGCCATTACAGTCACAAATAAATTAAGCTGATTTACTCCTTCTGAATTATGTTATGTTTATTGATGCTTGTATAATTTAATTTCACACAAATTCCATTAAAGATTATGCCCTCTATCACAAAATGCTTCCAGTGGGGAAATATAATCAGGTTATAATAGATTTGTGTGTTACATTAAGATGACAATAGTCTAGTAGGTCCACTGTAATAATAAAACAGAACACAAACAAGGGATAAAATCAATGTCACACAAGAACCACTGCCTAGCTAACCAGCAGCTTTTATTATCATAGATTAAATAAAAAACTTCACCATACTTTTTCAGATTGAAACAATTGTTTCGTAGTTGCTTGGTTTGTTACTGAGACTCCATCACTGCTCAGTTTTGACGAGTTGCTACTAACACAAGCATAATTTAAGCATTATTTAAACATAAAGTATTGTTATATAAAGCTGAAAAAAAGGATGCTCCAAGAAGGTTCTTTTAATCATCTACTAATAGCGAACCTACATTTTGGAAACCTTTTCCCACACCTGAGAAGAAAAGCTTCCCTCACATTTGTTTTAAGTATGTTACAGTTACTAAAAACCTGCAACCATGGTTACCACTCATTACATTTTACAGTAAATTAGTAAAAGCTTTAAGTAGTAAGAATTCCAGGAATTGTGCAGTTCTTTTCAGATAGCATATTTAACTGCAAAACATAAAACCATTATTTGGGAGTTTGCCTCCCCTAGAAGACTGGTGCTTAGCTGTCAAACTCAGTCAGACCAAGCTGTGCCAGTTCAAGACTGTCAGTTAATACCATTTATTGCTACAGTTGTTACTGTGAATAGCCAAATGACACATTATAGGAAAGCCAGGTTTGTGTGATTTTTATAAACTTAGTCAGTAGCAGTTAATTTCAGTAACAGATTCTGAACCAAATTTGGACAGCTGATCTTTAGGAGAAAGAGCTCCATTTCCCATTTCCAAGGCATGATTATTGTATCTCACTTACTATTCATGGCTAGACCTACTAAAAATTAAGCTGAAATAGATTTATCCAAGGAAAAGAATTCAAGAAGGGGATTTGTTAAATTGTAGAGATAGAAAATAATTAAGAATTTAAGTTGGAAACTTAAAATGTAGTACACATTTCATCACTGTCTTCCCTCCTTTCTCTCCTCCCAAAAGCTACAAAGTAGCTGGGTCCCGTGTGGTGTTAAAATAAATTTTTATTTTAAGCAAATAAGAAGGGAGTCATAATTTACAACACAGCACAGTTAGATATTCCAATCAATTGTTGATCCTACAGTCCTTTCACAAGAGAAAATGAGGACATAGACAAGGTCAGTCTAGAAACTTAACTTTGTGTCCTAGGGTGACTTTATGATGCTGGTATCCCCAGTCCTCTGTTCTGTTTATGCTGGATATTAAGTTCTGCACATTTAAGACTGGTTCAGAGAGTGAAGCGGGGAGTAGTGCACAGTTTGTTTGCAGGGACTGCACTCACTGCTCCACACCCTTCTCATGGACTGTGCTGTCTGCAGTGGACAGTGGGACAAAGCTCTCCTTCATCTTTAGTTAGTTTCTTTAGTTAGCTGAGGCAGAGAAGTTCCACGGACTGTGGATTTTCTTTTTCTTGGAATTGACTGGCCCTGGATTGAAAACCCAGAAAAGCATCAAGAGCTCACGCCTGTGTCCCTAGGGCCAGCATGCAGGAGGGACTGAGAGACCTCGGTGAGCCCAGAAACACCCACAGAGGACTCTCTGAACTACAGAAGGACTTTTTCAATTTGCCATCTCTTCAGAACAGTGAGAGCTTTATTGTTTAATATTATTAATGTTTTTATGCTTGTGAATATTTTGCTTGTTAAATAAATTGTTTTTTCCACTTTTCTCCAAGGAAATATTTCTGGAACTGGTGCTGGGGGGAGAGGGGAAAGAGCTGCTTGAATTCGCTTTCTAGAGGGACCCCATTTAGAGGTTTCCTCCCAAATTTGCCCTAAACCAGGACACTGGGTCAAGCAGTCATGTTTGTGCATCCCAGTTAACTATGGGAAAAAAAATTATATAAATTTGTATTATCATATCGTAAACATGGAAATACTAGTTAACTTTTCATTTGTTTCCTCTTCTGTCAATTTTCTTATGTTTTTTGTTTCAAAGAATAGAAATAAAAAATAAGGCACAAAGTTCATCCTAATCTCAGAGTAGAATCAGGCGTTTAGGAAGGTTTGCAGCAAGCACCCAACCAGTTTATGTACATGGGAAATGCAAGTAATGATTGCAGAATCCCATAACTGAGCCACACAGAGACAGGGAGTCACAATCCTCTTATACACTTTCAAGACCAAGCACTCTTATACATCACAGGAACACTTTGTTCTCAAGCAATATGGAGTTTTCCATTTTCTCTCACTTTCTCCCTGTCTATTTTATGCTGTTTGAAATCATCTTAATTTTTTAAAAAAGAATTTTTAAATATACCTGTGTAAGTTTTATTTTGACAACTACTGTTATACCACTTGGTTATACCAATTAATGTGGCTTTTAGATGTGTATTCTTGATGAGTAACTTCAAAGACATAATTACTGTTCATGTTGTTCTGGACATTTCCTGGTCATTTGTAGTCTCAGTAATGAATAGCTTACTGTTAGATGATTTGGAAGGAAAAAGACTGCACTGCACAGACAGGTTAACAGAGATTTCTGATAGTGAAGAACAGAAAAGTAAATCCCTTCAAGTGGGTATTATGAGGAACTTTGGAATCAGGAGAGAACTGTGTACTCTATCATATTTTTCCCTTCCATCATATTCTTAAGAAATACGTACACATGGCAACTTTCACAGCATCTCAAATTCTATTCATTAACAACAATGCTTCAATGTCATTAAATACCCCCATATGAAATGTAAATGATTTATGAAATACCTGTGAATAAGAGTTTATAATATGACTCTGTATTTCATCCATTGTGTCTGTTCCATAGGAAACAGTACCTAGGTGGAGGCGCTTAAATATCATCTCGTTCTGTGTAAGTGTTCCTGTAATAAAGGAGAAACGTATTATGAAGCAGTGAGAAATACTGTGAGATGGCCACAAACACTTTTTCTCCCCTCCCCCTGCAAAAAAATCTTTCCTTTGGAAAGAAGGAATAAATCACAAGTTAGCATCAATTTAGTTAATTAAAGGAATGTTTGTGGAGAAAGATCAGGGTTAGTTATTCTGGAAGAAATCACTGGTTCCACCATCAAGCTGATTTTGCCAATAACTAAATAAGCAAACTTGAAGAGACAACCTGTATCAGAAAATCTAAAGGAAAAAACCCTACAGGAAACCCCAAACATTCATACAAGTTTTCCACACTCCATGTACCAAGGGAGACATTCTGGTAATTGAGCACACTTAGAGTCAGTGTTACCTAGGTTAAGTCATTAAGGCCTTATGTCACTTCCAAATTTGACAGATTCAGCCTCCAAGCAGAATAAGGCAGAATGAACAAAATCAGTGTTTTCTGTGCTCACTTCACATTTGTAAGAAACTACAGGGTGTCAGTCAGACTGACACTGTATCCACCTCTGCCAACCAGTCACTTCCTCTGGTTTGGAAAACCTCTAATTGAGGGGTGGGGGCTTCAGCCTTGCCTGATGGGGTATGTGAGGCAGAAAGAGGTCACTACTGCCTAGCTTTCCATAGTGAGCTCACAAAAATATTTTTTGATTATGGCCTTTCCTAAAATTGTTCCCTATGGCTACTCAGGCAGAGCAAGTATAAAAATAGTATAAAGCTATTCCTATATTTAACCACATAGTTTTGCGTCTTCAAAATGCATAATTCTGATCACAAAAAAATAAACCAAACATGGTACCAGAGTAGATGTTCTTGAAGCTTCTACAATATTTTAAAAATTGAGTATAAGAAAATTATCTGGAAATAAATACTGCAGAATAAAATATTTCATATTAATTTTAGTTACCTTAACTATTTTTATTTAATGTCTTTATCCCAGTATTTCATGGCTTTATCCCAGCCAAAATACATGCTAAGGAACAGGAGAAGAAGAGACTAAAGCAAGATATATGCTATAACTATCTGCAAAACAACACTGTCTGGCTACTCAGCATCCAGTTTATGCACTTATCAGGGCTAGAACTATCAGAGATCTTCAAAGATTCACTAGGGTTGTGAAAATCTCATGTCTTTCCCAGTTGCATTTGAGATGTCTACCACTCCCACTTCTGGGTGATACCTGTACAGTGACAGTTTATCTCCATTGCTGGACCACCACACTGCACTATCAAACCCTATCTTTCTGTTTTACCAGTACAAGATGTTCATTTCAAATTCCCCCTTTACAATAGAAAATCTACACTTCCCATTTGGTTTTCCTTACATGTTCTTGAGGATTTTTCTTTCTATAGTCATATTATTTGAATTTAAAAAAAAACAATTAGAATAAGGTTTATGTGAAATGCATAAATTCTCTACAAAATATGCATAACATTACTAAAAATTTACACGAGAAGCTGAATATTCCCAAGGCTGGAAAACACCCAGGAAAACAAAGTTCCAGATCTCTATAATTAGCTAATTGGAAGTTTCTGGTTAGTTTTATACATGGGAAAATGAAATTATTTTGTTGTACAGTAATCACATAAACTCACTTTTTCTACTTTTAGAAGCTGTACTTTTACTGAGACCTTTTAATAAATGTCATTACATTTTTTACTTTAATTCGAGACTAGAAAAATTCAATCTCCAGTTTGCACATGAGAAACATGAAAATGTCCACCAATAATGAGAAACTTAAATCTCCATTTCTAAAGAAAGCAAAACCAAAACCC
>VRYO01001463.1:93759561-93767061 GCA_009812075.1 Sialia sialis | reverse complement strand
CTTTAATTCTCAAACAGGGTAGTAGGTATCAGAGACCGAATATAATTCCTGCATTGTAGAGTTGTGTGAGAAAACTGTAAGTATTTTATTTAGCAACACCTAGGATTCTCAGTGCAGTCTAACTGTAAGTACAATACTTCAACACTTGAACTTCATTTCCAGTTTGGTGTGGTAACTAGAATCTCTATCATCAAAGTTTAAAAAGTCTACATTGGTTTTGCTTAGAAAGCAGTGTTTTGTAACAAACTTTGGAATTCACTTTGTACGTGAACTCTACTTCATTGTTTTGAAAAGAAATTATTTTTGAACATACTTCTTTTTCCAAACATATGCTGTAAATTACATATTTCAAGTCTTCAATGTGACAACACTTAAAGTTACATAAATTATCATGATGAAGGGTGCAATTAAAATCAATAAGCAGTTTCAAATAGCATACAAATCATTAGGTAACTGAAATAAGACTTGTTAAACAATCATTCACTTGCTCTGAAGAACTGCCACACTATAGTTAGCAATATACTTTCCTTTTACAAAATAAAGAACAACATTCAGATGCATATAGATAAGATATGTTCCTATAGAAGAAAAAAGGAAAGCACGTTTCGAAAATGCAATGATATATTCTATATACACTTCATTTCAAATATGCAGTAATGGAAGTGTTATCATGGGAGGCAATAGAGAATTATTTCAAACAGAAGGAGATACAAATTGTGTATCATGCTTTTACAGCAGTACAACAGAGGCCAACCCCTGCCCTCCCCAGCAGCTTTTCACAATTTTGAACTATATTTTACTTAAAACCAGTAAAAGAATTCTTCAAGATTTTCGAGAAACAACTTTCTCAGTTCAGAAGATAAGCTTCTTTTAAAAAACCCATGTATATCTAACAGAAATTATTTATTCAACCTCAGAAAGAAACAAGAAAGTGTAACACAAGATATTACTTCTTCACACTCTCAGTTCTTACCTTCTGTTCCTGGTAAGGGCTGGGAGTTCCAGTAGACCAGGTGAGGTACAGTAACAGGTTACAGTTATGAAGATGAAATCATTCAGCAGCTCTAGAACTGATCTTGGTAACGTAAAGAGTAACTACCTTCACTGGGACAGCAGGTACCATTTTGGAGGCTGATCTTGTCACTTGTTTTGGAAATGACTTGTCCTCTCAAAGGCCATTCTTAACTTACTACCATACTATATTGCAGTAGCAATGAAGTGCAGAATAAACCAGCATCCTGAGCGCTATTCCACAGTCTTTTCAGAGGAAGATATATGGTACTCTTACTCATGCTGTACAGTGCCCTCTTGCTATTGAAGAGCTTTTCCCACTGGAATAAATCAGAGTACTACCAAATACTGACTTTAACATCCAAGTACCAGCCTACCCAAGCCTATAGATACTTATAAAAGTCCCCAAGGAAATGTGTAAAATTTTATTGAGAAACAAAAATCAGAAGTCTAAATCTACTCTTACATTAGCATATTCAAGTATAGAACTACATTTAGAAATTTTATAAAAGTTATCAGATTTCAGAATGGTAACCTGATATACCTGTTTTATCCGTTAGTAAATAAACTAATCGTCCCAACTCTTCTGGTATGGTGCTAGTTCGAACAACTGTTCCAGGAATATTGTCATCTTTCATAATCATCCACCCATAGGCTGCCTTACCCATGTCCAAGTTGACACGTAAACTGCAAAGGAAATTTATACCATAATCAGTGCAAATATTAGGCAAAGTGAAAGTTAAAACCATAAAAAAAAAAACATTAGAAGTTATTTTTAGTGTATCTGAAAAAAAGAAAGATCTTAAACCTATGGATTCTGAAACAATGCTTTTTTTATATGTTTGTAGAGTACATATCACAGGCTTCATCCCAGACATGTAGAAGAAATGGGAACACAAACAAATGTAGTATCATGCATTCTGCATGAGACAGATTCCAATACTTTGTGAAAACTCTTGACATAATTACATTACTACTCTTATACAGGTGGGTAACATATAGCAATAACAGATTACTATTCGAGTCATAGCTTTTATCTACTAACAAACCCAAACACTATGTTCTCTTTGACATAAAATTACAAATATTTTGGTACCTTTTCAAGTCACTGGGGTTTTCTTGTTTTTCAAACAAAACATTATTACTTTAGGATAATAAAACTGTATTTGTCAATTTCTCTTCCCAACAAATCAATGATATTTTTGTTCTTCCCAAACTGTAGATTGAGAGGGTCCATCACAAAAAGAGAAAAGTGCTGCAGGAGCAAAATGTATGCTCATGATGGCATGTTAGCATGAAGTAACCTGTGGGTCACTCTCTTATAGAAAATATTCAATTTGAAGCAAGTCTTACTGATTATACATAGAAGTCCAAAATCAAAAATATCTTTTTCTAGTTAATTCCATGCATTCATTTTTTAATATTTCCATGTTTACATCATACAAGAACTAAGACACATCTTGTATTCCTATGTTACAATAATCATTTAACCACATTGCTCTTCCCCATAATAAAATGATCCAACACAAAACTCTATCTACCTTGTTCTAAACCATTAAGATGCTACTTTTCTTTAGCTAGTCACCATGTTCCTGCTGCCACGTCAGAGGAGCAGTGACTAAGAAATAGGCATGTTGATTTCTCTTGACTCAGCTCTAACAGAAATACTGAAAAAACAGGCAGGAAAGTAGCTACATGAACTACTGATGGCACTTTTTCTGCTCAGCCTGGAGAAGGGGAGACTGAGGGGAGACCTCATTGCAGCATACAATCTGCTCATGCAAACACTGATCTCTTCTCAGTGGTGATCAGTCACAGGACCTGAGGGAATGGCCTGATTTCTGTAAGGGGAGGTTTGGATATCAGAAAACGGCTCTTCACCCGAAGGATGGCTGGACACTGGCACAGGCTGCCCAAGGAAGCTGTCACAGCACCAGCCCTGACAGAGTTCAAGGCGTGTGCGGACAACGCTCTCAGGCACCGGTGTGACTCCTGAGGATGGTCCTGGGCAGAACCAGAAGTTGGACTCGATGACCCTTATGAGTACCTTCCAATTCAGCATATTCCGTGAATCTATGAACTATTTGTAGCTAAGTTGCCAACATAAGTTAAGCAACAGGTTTACAGTAATGTAACTCTTAGAACTGTTCAAAGGTACCTATCAAGGTCAAAAACTGTTAATGCACTCCAGACATTTTTTGTAACAGTCCTGACATCATCCTGACTTAACCGCGTAACAAAAAGAGCAGCTACCAGTAGTTTTCATCTGTCCTCTTTGAATCACAGCAACAGACTGTAAATTACCGGAGGTAACAGTGGAGGGAACAGTGAATCACAATCTGCACTATCCTATAAAGAAGAGATGCATATAACTAGAATTGTGAGAGTGTCTGAAATTTTGATACACACTAAAAAAAGTTTATTCTACATGCCCTACCTCCTGAATTTGTACAGCAGAAGACAAAAGATGTTGCAGTGTAAAAGGAAACACAGGTTTTATATACAAGATTTACCATTTAGGATGGTATTTTGTGCTTTAACTACATCTTATTTTCCTACTGAAATCGTCATCATCTGAGAACCATCCTTCTCTCTGGTGATATACCCCAATTAATCCTGCAATATATTCCCTAATTTCACCTGTCTTCAGACACACAAATATATGTAAAAAAAAGACAACAGAAGCAGGACTCTACAGATTCCTTTTACTGAAAATGCTAGAGTATAGTGAGAAAAATATTGGAAGTAACTTGCCTCACACTGGTTAACTACAGTTCTACCCAATCTCATTCAATCCAGAGCCAGTACTGTGCAAACTGCCTTCTTATTATGCCTGTCTGTTAACTTTCAGAGTGAATATAAAAATCAAAGCAACACATGTCACACTGAAACCAAAGGAAGAGCAAAAGATTAACTCCTCTTAGGGATGTGAAACCTGCTAGTTAGGCAGTCAAGTACAAAAGATTCCATCTAACTTGACAAGAGAAACATGAACAGACTTTATTTTAAAACAGATGGACATTTGCTCTAGCCAGGAGCAAGTAGACTAACTGAATGATGAAAGCTGCTCACCATCCCCCTTCAAAGAGGCATGTAGGCCATATTGTTTTTGTGGCTGGACTACCAAGACAGGAGTTCTGAGATGGACCCTCTATTTAAGCACTTTAGTCTCAGGTACATGGCACACACACAGAGACATCCACATGGCTGCTCTAACAATGGAGATCTACAAAGTTAGGAAACTTTGTAGATAGGAAAAACTGCTTCAGTAAGGTAGAATCAGAAAAATCTATCTCTCAAAGCTGAACTGCAGTGTGCATCTTCACTTGCACCTTTTATAAGCATGTATATCATATGTTTTGATGTTGCAAACAGAGCATTTAACTATAATATACTTGAATACAATTTAAAGGTAAGAAAAAAATAGAAATGAAAATGAGACTCCAACTTCTCTTACTGAGTAGTGAGAGAAAAATCCATATTTCAAATCATTAAGGCATTTTAGGAACTACTCTAGCTTTTCAGCATGTACTGCTAAGTAGAACAAAATATACCCCCTTTATGCTGATGGACCTCATAGAATGCTGACACTGCTGGTCACTGGAGAAATAATGTCTCCCCAAAGACTGGGACAGTCCAAGACGGCTTTCTGGCACACAGAAAGATATTGGGTACATGCTTGAATTGTTAAGATGAATAAAGAATTAAACAGTAATAAAAATGAGTGCTATAGATTATTTTTTAGCATTAATTCTAAAATTTGTACACTGTATTATTCTCTGACATCCTTCACTTGGTGCTTTTTGTCTTAGAGGAAATATTTATCTTTGCAATCATTGCAGCTATTACTTAGCACATTATGGAAACTGATGCAATATTAAAAATGATGATGGCCTATTAATTAGTGAGTTTGTTTTTGAAACTAGAAATCTCTCCCAACAGAGCTCCACAGGAATAAATAAAAATACTTCACTGAAAAGCCCAATAATTTTTACATAATAAAACAAGGAGACACTAAGCTTACTCAAAATAAAGCTATTTTCAGTGCCTGATAATATTAGCCATCATTTCCCATAATTTCTTTACAGACTTTAGGAAACCTCATTATATAACCAAAACATTTTAAATTCACCAGTTTTCAAACCCTTCTCAATTTAATCCAATAAACAAACTCCAAACACATCAGTTACTCATGAAAACACATGGAACAGCATCCAACATAGCATTAGCGACTGTTGCATTAGTAACACTAATTTTTAGCAAACCAATTAACATGCAAGATTTAGGCAGAGTATGTTAATATAGGAATTTGAAGACTGCTGCAGAGAATGAGCATATTTAGCAAACACAGTAATACATTTCTTGTCTCCCCACCTCAGCACTAGTTACCCTAGAACAGGCAATCCTAAGGTAATTTTTATCCAACTTGGGGATTTATTCCATTAAGAGCCAGGATGGCAATTCAACTTCAGAATAAATAAATAACACAACATTTCAGAATTCACACTGCTTTTAATGTTAAAAACAAATAGTTCTTCTCTTACTCCCTCAAAAACAACACCAGTATTTTAGATTAAACATTCCTATTTACAGGATTTCTAAATTTCTTATTTTTTTCCCCATGGATTGTAATGACGTAAGGCCCCCTTCTAAAGGTGTCTGATTTGGACTTTTTTGTCAAAAGGACATTTGCCAATAAGCAAGGGTCTTTCCTAAGAAAGTTTGACAAATACATTTAGAAACTCCAGAAACATTCTACCATTCATAATTAAGTGAAAAGCAATCAAGACTTAATGAAGTTAGCAAGGACAATTTTGTGAACAAAGTGATAATGTGCCAAATAAAATCCAAGTATGACTTTGACTAAAAATTAGACGGTAGATTTTTTTCCTAACTTCCTGAGCTGTTCTGTATAGGCATGAGTTTTGTAACCACAAAATCAAAGCCTTGTCAAAACTCCAGATACAGTATGAGTATCCAAAGTGGTATCTACTCTTTAAAATAAATGAAGTAATTGAGATGTACAATTTTATTTTCAGGGCTTCCTTCTCTGTGAAAATGATACTGAAAACGATATTTGTGTGCCAATATTATCCAAAACTGTACCAAATCTCCTATGGTTACATCCCCTAATCTTCTTAACATATCCTTGCTTTCTTGAAACAGCCATAAACCATAGGCTGATATATGCATTATCCAAAATCTAGGTTAAAAAAGTGGAATAATTTTTAAATTATTGGTCAAGAAACAGCCAAAAATATTTTAAATTCAACATGCCTACGAAGTTAAATCTTCATAGAAACAGATTTTTAGGAGCCTCATAACTGGTATTAACTGGCACTAAACAAATAAAACCAGAACAAAACAGAAGTTACTTCATTTAAATACAATATCATATGAAGATCTAAGCAAATAAAAATCAACCTATAGATCATCCTTTAATTTCCCCATCTCTCATATTTCATTTGGTGAGGAAACTGGAATATAATATTCCTTTGTGTTTTGCCCACTATATATATTTTTTATTTAGGTATTTTTGCTATCTGTTTGGCACTCCCAAGAAAAGCCTCAGAACTGTGTTCCTGTTTGCTTCATAACTGTTCTCACTACTTCTCCTGCACTAATTTTTATAGATTTTGTCTACTATGTGAACATATAAAAGAGAATTAAAGAAGGTACATGTTGCATTTTGCATGAAACCCTGGGAGTGCATGTTATGTAAAAGAGAACTCAACTCCACACATTTATGATTAAATATTTGTAGCAAAAAAATCGTATCAACCCTGTATTACTGTAGTGACTGTGGCACATGCAGTTTTTCAAGGCCCAAATGCAACCCAGATACAGATCATCACATGTTGTAACTTAAAAATCCAGGAGGAAATCTAGGAAATAATTAATGAAAAAATTAACCTCTGAATATCTTACGGGCTTGAAACACAGAAGAATGCAAAAACAAAACCCAAAAAAACCACCTCACAAACCTTTGCCTAAGAGAGCATGCGCAGCTCAGAGCGACAATGATTAAAAATATTTCTTTGTTATTATCATATTTAACTTTATCACAATTAACAGGTCAGATACCATCTTTTGTTCAGTCTCATACAATAGTGACAATATTGACATTAGAGGTCCAACACAAATAATATTTAAAACATGGGGTGGTTTTATTGTGTATTCAACAGAAATTCAGCATTATTTGCTGTAATATCATAGGTTTAAAACCATTAAAAAAAAAAACTAGGAGCAAATAGATAGTTTTGCAAGATTTGAAAGAAGGAAGATTTACTTCAACAGACCAGCTTAAAAAGTTGACTGTGCTCAGTATTGAGGCCAGTCCTGTTTCATAGTACCTGTAATAATGGATGAGGGGATCAAGCACCCCCTGAGTAAGTTTGTGGAGGACACCAAGTTGGGTGGGAGTGTTGATCCACTGAAAGGAAGGACCTACTGATGGGTCTGGACAGACTGAACCAATGGGCCAAGGCC
>VRYO01001463.1:93687419-93758561 GCA_009812075.1 Sialia sialis | reverse complement strand
AGCTGGGGAAAGGTCTGGAGCACAAGTCCTGTGAGGAGCAGCTGAGGGAGCTGGGGCTCAGGGGAGACCTCATCACTCTCTACAACTGCCTGAAAGGATTCTGCAGCAAGGTAGGGGTTGGTCTAAAGAGGAAACAGCTTCAAGTCACACCGGGGAACTCTAGATTAGATATTAGGAAAAACTTCCTTACCAGAACTGTTGTCAAGCATTGAAACTAGCTGCCCAGGGAAATGGTAGCGTCTAGATTGCTGGAGTTATTTTAAAAGACCCACAGATCAGACTAGCACTTAGGGAAATGTTTTAGTGGTAGACTTGGCAGTGCTGGGTTAATAGTTGGACTGGATGATATTAAAAGTCTCCTCTAATCTAAATATTTTTATGATTATGTGCTTTTTCTAGGTAGCATGAATATCAGACATTTGAGAAGCACAAAGCTAGCTCAGACAGTAGTACAGCAGAACACTGGACAGTGTAAGACAGTCCTAGCACAAGACATACCATAACTTCTGCTGCAAAATTAATTAGTAAAATGTCACAAATCATGACATAATGTTTTTCAGTCTCTATAGAGATTGCATTATATATCCTTATATGGTATTAAAGTACAATACACTAAATATGTATTAAACCTCTTCCTTAATCCATTTCGTAAGCAGCTCTTTAGCCCTTCCACACTGAAACATTTGCATCATGTATCTATATATATTCTGTCTCTCTGTGTGAGACTTCATATACTGATACTCTCACATCTATAGATTATACAGATTAGAGCTCTGACACAGCAGAAACTACAGCATGATTGAAAGCAACATAGCTGCTTGCTGCTGTTAGACAGTCTGCATAGTTCCCTGGATCTCAAGAAAACACAGAAATTCATATCTGTAGGATCTGGGATTTGAAGGCTATTAATGAATTTCAGACACAAGACCTCCTAGCAGAATTTTCCTCACTGCTCCTGAGAACAGACTGACATAATTTGGAAGATTTGATTTAAGTGCTTTTCTTACAGACCCAGATAAAAACCTGGCTGTGAACCATGTAGTACCCCAAAACTTTCTATTTAAGTGCAAGGCAGCTCCTTCCAGATATTTGGGACAGCTTCTTTTTGCAGAACAGCTTGGTGACTAGGAGCCTTGGGGTGTCCAAAGGAAAGGACAAGAGACATTTCTGCTTCTATTCACACTAAACCTAAAGGATCCTTCTAAAACGATGGCTAAGTCCCTGTCAATCCAGTTTTAAACTGCTACAAAATTTAGATACACACTTTTTACACATGCCCAGTCAACATTTTATAATTTTATGGTAAATCCTCTGAAGTTCTCAACAGATAAGTAGAAGCAGGTATAGCTACAAGACTCACATGTCTGTACATAAGGCAGTAATTTCACCAAACGCTGTTTGGCTAAATCTAAATTATCTTGAAAAACTTTCCTGCCTACTTTATTTATTTATTTATTTATTTATTTAAGCAAAACCCAAACATACAGAAGACCTCAACACAAAGTGCAACCCCTTTCACCTTTTGAGGTGGTGAAGAAGACTGGACAATGAATGAACAAAGTCCATTGGTGGTGGAAGGGATCCAGTTTGTGCAGCAGTGCCATCACTGAGTCTTTCCTTTGGCTTGAACTTTCTGAACCATTTGCTATGATAGCTCAAGTGAACTGATAAAGACAAGATAGTATTCAAGGCCAGGGAAAAGATCAAAATCATTTTGTGAAAAGACTCTCTAACAGCCTTAACATCTTTCCTGCACTCACATACACACGCACTGGAATTTTCATCTCAGTAGTAGCTGGCATCTTGCATCCCATATTGATTAAATCTCTTGTATCCTCTTGCACTTAAAATTAAAGTATCTTCCCACACCCAGGGTGCTGGCTTTTCATTAGCATGACTGTTATTGCCCTCTGACCCTTGATATTCAGAAAACAGACAATCCAAAAAATACTAGTTGTTCAACAAAAGCACCTTATTAAAAAAGGTGACATCACAGACTTAAGAACTTCCTCACTAGTATCACAAAGAGCAGCAGGATGGACATGCCTGAGGACACATGCTCCCTGTTGCCTTGCTATGTGGCAACTGTACTAGGTGATACAGTCTAGTTGGCTAGAGCCAACTAGAAAAAAAGCCTAAAAATGCTGAGGAACATGTAAAAAACTCAGATAATGCATGAAGATTATCCTGGAGAGATTTACTTTGTTTTGGACAGACTGTCAAGGACTTACTTAATATTCTCCTTCCCTGACAAATCTTAAGAAATTAAAATAGCTTGACTTTATAGGGCAGTAGATTACCCATGGGGGTTCCCTGGGCTATGGTTTCTCCATATGGAAAAAGAAAGCATCAACAAGAGAAACACTTTTAAGAGCCAAACATTTCAGGGAGTGTGGGGATGTTCAAAACATTTTGTGCATAATAATTCTAACTTACAGTTTAGAGATGGACTAAGCTTTCAATATCTGTTTATTACTACTTTTTCTCTATTTTTCTTGATTCCTTGTATACCACAGAACATGTGCAATGTTGGGGGTTGGTTGATTTTTTGGAGGTGAGGGATGGGTGCTGCTTGTTGGGATGGTTTATATTTTGCTGCACTTTGGGGTATTTTTAACAGTTGTTTTATGTTTATACTTCTTAAATATTTTATATGCCACAGTAATACCCTGCACAAAGCAAAGCAACATTGATCTAAACAAGTATTTAGGATGCAGCTGAATCACAAGGAACCAGCTTCTTCCTGAAGCATCTGAAAAGTTCCTATTAACTGTAGGAGAGGCTGCACAGAGATCAGTTAAACTCTGCTAACTCTATCATCACCTTCCTGATGATCTTCATCAAACATGTCTAGCCATGAAAAACTACTTTTATTGCATACCTGGAAGTTCTGCAAAACAAAAGCCAAACAGAACTCCAAAAAAGCTCTGCAATTAGAAACTTCCTGAATTTTCTAAAACTCAATCAAGCAATACATTTCACTGTGTGTGCCTGAGCCCAGATATACTCTACCAGTGAATCCTAACCTCTGACGTTTTGTTTGCATCTGTAAATTCATTATTTCCCCCATACAGTTATTTTAAAAATAATGGGAGGATACAACACTTAGTGCTTCAATGTCATTTGCTTTGTAATTTTCATCTTTGAGAGTTTACACTCAAAATACAGCCTAAAAATTAAGTCATTTCCATGCTTAACATGCAGAAGAGAGGAAGGGAAGTGTAGTCATATTTGAGGACCAGCATGATTAAGTCCTTCATTTTGCTGACAGTGTGGGAAGCAACCCTGTATTTATGAATATCCTGGTTGAAAAAAATTGGGTAGAGAAACAGATTAAACTCTGTGAAGGAAAGCATTCTCTCCTAAATTCCTGTCTGATGAACGAAACCAACCATATTCTCTAACACTTCTAGTATATATATTATCTCCCACAAACAATTGTAGATTGGATTAGATGCATGCTAGAAATTTTGTTTTGGAGAAAAGCTGTTCCATGAGTCCACTAAACAACTCATATTGAAAATGAGCTGCTCAGTGTCTTTTCAATGGCATATGTTGAACTTCCAATATAGAGTAAAATTTACTTACAAACCTATATGGCCTTAATCCTCTTGCATCCAGCAACAAAGATTAAAATGGCTAAAAGTTTTCCTTTAGTTAGAAGTGATCCTTTATATCCTTAGCACGTTTTTCCCCTCCTCTGAAGTTTCAAAGTGCATCTTTTAGTAAAACATAGACTTAACCATTTGAATGGAGGCCTTTTTGCCTCTTCACATGGATAAATTGCTTAATACTTAGTAACTGTGTAGTGGGGGGTGGCAACATGACTGAAGAGCATCATACAAGCAGTAAAGGAATTATGACAGTGTTTAGAGAAAGATATCTCAAAACTGTGGTTCCAGCAGATTTGCCAGAACCTTCTTCAACTTCCCACAGAATCAGTTTCTCTTACAATACAAAAGTACTATAAAAATATAGTCCTTTAAGTTATAGAATGTTAAGACAGAGGCTTCCTGAGTATCCTATATGTCAAATATGATAAAATTTCCTTCTATGTACTTAAAAAATGTGATCACAGTAATGTGCAAGTAATGTAAGCTTAGATTAAAAGGCCTAATGAAATCCTTGTGTTATTTTTCTTTTCTTTACTATGTGAACTTAAATATTGTGTGCATGCCTGAGGGGACAGGTCTTAAATCTAGCTACAGTTTAGATGTTGCTAACTCTGGCTAATCACTGGGCTTACTGAATGATGTATGTCAAACTGAACAGTTCTAAAGAGGATCTAAAATTAACAATTACATTAATCTAAACACTGGGTATTTTAACAGGAAACAATATTTCCATTTTGGAAAGGCAATACCCATGCAAAGAAAATTATTCATTTCAGAGTCAGTGTTCTCACTTCTGTGTCCACAGAAGACTTGATTACACACATGGATATTATTTCGCGTTCCAGTTTATCTGCAATTTGAATATACAGTACTCATGCTTAATGAATTAATTAATTCAAGGCAAGTCTCTACTTGGTTACACATGTTAAAACTCCTCTCATTGTAAAAGAGCACTTACATTATTCAGCCATCCAATTTAAATTAATCATTATTGGGGTAAAACGTCTGTATTTTAACCAGGCAAATTGAACATTTTTAGTATTTAAGGCATTAAAAATAAAATTCCATAATGCATCTAGAAGTTCATTCACCTCCATGCTTCCTGAAACCCCTTTCTCATATACCATCATTGTATCCTAATTAATACATTTATGCTAGCAAAGGATTAGATATCCTGATTACTCCAGCAAGATGAACATTATACAAAAAAAATACAACGGTATTGTTTTCTGTACAGTGATCCTTCAAGAATCAGCAGATTTGTTGGCACCTTCTCCTTCAGCTTCCTGATAAGATCAATTTCCTTTGCAATGAGAAGCAAGTATAAATTTCAAGAAAGCCACATACAGTGAAATTAGACAACTGTATTTTGCTTTCATTCTCACACATACCTGATTGGGATGATATAGGAAAACAGGAGGAGGAACCGGAAAAGGTTGCGATACCATGGGCCTACAAATCCTTGCAAAGTTACCATAACAACTGATAGTGCAACTAAAGCCAAAAACAGGGCTTTGGTCAGTTGATTCAGCTCCAGGTCCAGCAAGCCAACCTGGAGGAAGAAAAAAGAAACCAAGTTAGTCAGGAGTGTTTCTTAAATAGAAGTAGAGATTATTTGCTTTGGTTATTCCTACCTATTAAAAATCCATACACTTGTAACAATTAACTGAATTTTGACAATTGCATTGATTGTTACTCCTATGCTTGCACACAAGAGAAGTTCCCTGGTTTTAACAGTTTAACATTAACAATTCCCAGAACCAATGTGAACTGTCCCAGCCGAGCCTTTTGAATGCCTTTAGGTCTGACACACCTCTTCTCCATTCCTTGCTCTAGGACAGGAACACAGAAGGCCAAGGAAGAAAGACAATTACAGATGAATAAATGAACAGGGACAATTTTCTTCTGTCATGCATGCAGCAAAAAATACTGGCACTGTGTATTATATTTGTAGGGAGCTCACTGACTGCTAGAAGATCAAATCCCTGTTAGATTCAAAAACCAACAGGCACATGGGATGGAGCCTGTGACTTCTCATTCATGTGACAAGTGCACTGAGACTTGTCACTATGCTGTCATCCCACTCTAAAACTGAATTAATGCCACAGAAATGATTTTTAATTCTAGAAAGCTTTCACTTCTCCAATATATAATAAAAACAACAATCAAGTGCAATACTCATTTTCAAAGCAATATAATGAAACAGAGCTTCAGCTTCACATGAATAAAAAGGTATTTGCTTTAGAAACACTTTAAGTAAAACATTATGAGAAGCTATCTTTCATCCACTGTTTCTCATGAAAAAAATATATTTAAGCTATGTAACTAAGACTCTCACCATTTCAATAATGTATGATGTAAGCTAGAGTATTTTTACTCCACTTTTTGGGATGCTCTAGTAGTCAGTCAAATATGTGGGAAAATTATGTCAGGAAGAGTTTCCTAGGCCCCATCACAGATGCCCCTTTTATCTCCAAGTCTTGCCATTAAGACCAGTAAAAAAACATAACACTTCCTTAGATAACAAACAGTCTGCAAAAGAAGCACTTCAAATATAGTTCCTAAAAATTCCAGCAATCTTGCTTACACATGGGCTGTCCCTTCCCTAGAGAACCAGGCAGCTGAAGACCACAGCGGCTGATTTATCAGCTGCATTTAAAAAGCAGCACAACGAGGACAAATATCTTGCAATTTCCGCTGCTTCAACTACTACATAGTTTATGCTTGAATTATTGAGAAAAATAGGTTTTTGGATTAAAATGAAGAAAAATGAAGCCAGGGAAGTAGAGCATGTTTCAAAGCCCAGATCTTTTTGCGTTGACAAAGGCAGCCTAAGTTTCAGGCCTCGCTGAGGATCAGATGAAGTCATTATTCATTCAGTCAGGGAAAAAAGACTCAATTACCTCAACCTAAAGATGCTATCAATGAATGCAAAGTGCATATTTTACTCTATTCATCCAAATCCCATTAAAAAGTGAAAGGAATGATTTAATCTGGCCTTCTAGAGTTGGTCTTTTTTTGTAATAAAATAAAGAATCACTGTCTTGCAATATGCATAACTACTACCTCACACTTTTTTTTCCCTACATCATGGTAGTGAAAGCCTATCTCTCCCCTCTCCACCCCCGATAAAAAACCCCACCCCAGAACAGAATCGAATAAAGAGCTTCTTTGGAAAGAATGCCACTTTCAGGACAGAAACATTAAATTTAGTCCACTGCTCACTGATATATATCCAACTCAAAGCATTAATACCTTTCTAATTGATGAAGACAGATGTGAATTTAAGTTTGTGACCCAACAAAAATGTGTTTGGAGAGGTATTATGACAATAAAAAAGTTGATGCTGAAAATTTTTTTACACAATAAATCTTTTCCTCAAGAACACTTGATTTGCTACTAATAATGCTATTCTTTTTAATACAGATCATGCTACTGGCCATAGCAAATGTTAATATTTTTATTTACTACAGTAAATGAAGACAATTGCAAAATCCTACTTAAGAAGGCACACAAAGAAAGTAAGTTTTAGTAGAAATGCATTCTCCATTTCTCAAAAACTAGTTATTCCAATGTACTAAAAGATACTTAATTATTTTAATTTTGTGCCTTTCCACTTAAACTATTTCTGCAGTCAACTAATGAAACACTGTTGAACTATCAAGATAAATTTCATGTAAAAATTCATTGACATTCTCTAAAATTAATCTGAATATTAGTAAAGTAAATAAACTCCATTGTAACGATATTGTGATTTTATCAAAACATTTGTAAAATATGCCATCTTAAGAGAGCTATTCATTTTCTTTGGAAAATAGAACCTAGAATAACTATGAAAATATTAGAAATAGATGAGTTAATTTTCCACATTTATTGCTATTTGCCATATTAGTAAAACAAATTTGCTTCTACTTGTCATAATATTTGTTCTATTTGAAACAACTTAACAAAATTAAACACACCACTGAAAATTTTAATCTCCAAGGGAAAATTTGTACATAATGTCTAAGAAAGCCACAATAGTTTTGCGAAGGGGTTGTTCTACAATAATGAAAATGAACACAATAATTGCCTGTATAATTTAAAATGCTACTAATGACAACAACTGCAAATCCATTTAGCTCCTCTTTAATTTATGCACAGAGTTTTAAATAGCTAATGGTTCTCAATAAAGTAATGGCTTATACCATCAATTGTCTACTTGCATGGTAAAAAAGCCAGTAAGTTTTTAAAATACTTCATTTTTTGAATAAGGGAATGATTTAAAGTCTGCACTTCACATTTTGGGTATAATTCATTATCTTATAAGAAAAATCTTGATTTAATTAAAAAGTTGAAATAACAAGAACTGTTACGGTTACTGAAATACAATCCGAACAACAATATTGCAGTTCCTGCTCTAGATGGTGCTTAAATTCTAGGAAAGGTTATCTTCAATTGTAGCAATAGAACAATTCTTCTAGCACTATAAGATGTATACTACTTTGAAAACGAGAACTTTTAAAATGCTAGAATACTGAAATGCAAAATTTGATAATTAAATGCTATAAAATGGCAACAATTTCTCAAAATAGTTCTAGTGCAGCCATTTTTAAATTAAATTACTGTTTAAAGTGCATTAGAAATAATTGCTCATGAATAGCCTTTAAGTGCCCTGCTTTAATACTATTGAAGTATTAAGGTACAGTCTTAGGACAGACTTCCCCCTGCAACCAAATTCTTCCAGAAAGGTAATTATATTTCAGTAATCAGCCTGGTTCTGCACTGCCAAACACTACATTGACTACAATGAAATTTCATGGTATGCATGTTTGAGAGGGACTTGGGTTTTAATTTGTACCATAAACATAAAAATTTTCTTTCCTAGTCTTCATACATGCTCTGAAATTAATTTATTAAGCCCTGAATGCTACCATATTATATACATTTCCATTAATTGCAGCCTACACTTAGATGTAAGAGGTATGTAACAGTAAATATTTAACAATACTAATATTCAAATAATACATCTTTCAGCTGCAAGATGACAAAAAACAAGGTTTGCCTAACAAAAATTATTAGTAGCATTCCATCATTTATAAAAGAATTTCTATAGATCATACTATACAGTTGGCTGCATTTATCCAAACCCTCATGACTTCCTTCAATAATCTGTTAAACACTCCCTAGAGTCCCTAGAAAGAACAGATTTCTAACCTGTGTTTAAAAGCTAAATAAAGTAACACATCCTTATCTACCTGCCTTAATCTTTGACACTAAAACCACAAAGAGCAACTTTGGAATCTGTAAATGTTTCTTCCTTCAGAAGTCTTCTAATTCCTATGATTTAAAGTCTTGACTGCTCAGCAATCCAGGTAACCACGTTAGGCTAATATAACTATGAGTCAAAATAAGTAAATTCAGATTTAGCAAGCATCTTGCCTTAATTCCCTGTATTCAAGCAATGGTCTGCACAAATATGTGTCTCTACAAACCTGACTTGATTAATGTCAAACCTACCAAATCTTGCCTACAGTATGGCACACTGTTTAATCAATATCTTTCTCATTCTTTCGATCAGTAGATTCAAAGGTGGGAAAAGCAAGGAAAATACAAAAATATATAAAGCAATCATTTATTAAAAAAAAGTCACCTCCCTGTTTTTTCTGATATTGATTTTCAAACAGTCTCATCACTGGTTTAGCTGCAAGAGCTACAATGAGACCTTGAAAACATTTTCTATAGCACTAACAATCTTTTAGAGGTTTTGTTTTTTAGAATTGAGCAATAATGCAGGGGGAGGACTGGCCTACTTAAGTTCATAAAACTGAAATAAACTTTACTTATTTAGTCCACTCCATTTGACTTATGTAGAAGTAATTGCCAGAAAATAGTTAGTTGGATTCCAGTAACTTTTTCTGTTTTACCTGTGGCAAAAAAAAAAAATTTATTCTTCACGAAACTAAACTTTTGAGCAAACTGAAATATTTGCTATCATGTTAGTACTGCAGTTGTATGGAACTGAATTATGCCATTTCTACACTGATTTCAACAAATAATTTTAGACGGTGTTGATTGTATCCCCAAGGAAACAAATTACAATTACTTATCTGTATTCTTACATAAATCAGTCCATCTCCAATGCACAGGCATTGAAAACAGCAGAAATTTTAAAAGCCAAGAAAAAAATACAGGTTACTGTCCAATGAAAGAGAAGCTCGAGTACATTTTTGTAGTGTTTTGATGCATATTCAAAACCAGAGGTTTAACTGCTCTTAAAAGCAGAACACTTTTATTATGTTTTGAAATTACCCTTCTGACTTGCCTGGTCTTACTTTTACACAGTACTCATAAATGAATATTTATATATTTTTAAAATGAACTAATCCCTTTGGAAGCAGAATTTCCTTTTGTAAATACAAATATCTATAATGCTAAAAAAAAAAAAGGACTCCTACCGTTCTCTCTCTTCCCCATTTATTCATCCATTTTATGTTGCTGCCTTTTCCAGACTCTACATCATCTGAGTCTGGATACTCATACTGAAGCTCAAGAGTCCTCTCCAGGATTTTAGAGGTGCTTAGCTCTCTCTAGTTGTCTACTGCAATAGAAACTGTAAGTGAGCTATTTCCACAACTGCACTTCAGTAGGGCTCAGTTGCTTGAATTAAGGCACTCGTTTTGTCAAATGTCACAGATTTCATGAGCTTCCTAAGTGTGTCTTCTTCTTCAGCTGTATCCTGGTTTACCTGAATGCCAACGATTTACTCTATTTGTAGTAACACATTCTGTTTCAAAGGATTTTAACGAGAGAAACTGAACACGACTCATTCTTAATACCCTGCTGACTATAAATCCGGCTTTCATTAACACTTTTGCGGTTTGGTAAACTACGCTAGTGCCTTTAAGCATTCTTCAGTCTGATGTCTGCTGTTGGAAGGAGTCTTTAGGCAGAGCAATGAAGCCAAGCCGCGGATATTCATTCGGCTCGCCCAAAGGCGGGAGGGAGGCTGGGGCGGCAGCGCTGCCGGGCGCGCTCTGTCAGCAGAGGGCGCCCGCGCCCGTGCGCGCACTGAGCGTGCCGGGCCCCGCCGCGCCCGGGCGCTCCGACATCAGCATCGGCCGTGGCACTGAGAGCGTGCGCTCACAGCGCTCCATTCCCTGCTTGCAAAACGCTGCTTCACACACCTCCACCCAGGCACACACCGGCACCTTGGCGCAGCAGCAGTCAGATGCTGTGCGGCCATATGCTCTCCGACTGGGTTACGTACTTGTCACGAGCGCGGATGGTTAGAACGTTGACAGAGCACATTAAGAAAAAGAGAAGGTTAACAGCCTTAAATTCCGGCATCCATACACGGACTGTGCTGTATTACAAACATACTCTCCTCCGGTTAAAAGCTACTAGCTGAAAAGAATTTCTCAAGACCACCCATCAATTCAGAATAACTAGTCCTGCTGGAAACTTCAACAACCAAAAGCATTCACACAGTGAAACTAATTCATCGGGTATTTTTTTTTCTTTTCGCAATTTAGGAGAATCTAGGTACACAACACAGAAGACATTTAGAGTTTCTAAGCACTCGCAATCCTCTTTATATCTGATCAATATTGCTAAGACATGGCATTCTCAGAGGTGGGGGAAGAGCAGGATTTAAAGGTGCTTGATTTTACACTGGAACACTATCTTCAGATTTATATTTCATATGTACCTTTTACATGTGCTTGTTATATCTTCTTTAAGCTTGGCCATCAGCTTCAACCCAAGGCTCTTCTATGAATGCTGTCATGTAATCAGGTCTTTCAAGGGTCAGAATACAGAATAAGCAGCTTTACACATTACTCACTATTATTAAAGCACACTTAATGGAGATGGCATTTTTTCCAATCTGAGTCGGCTAAAAAACATGATTTACTCTCTCACAGATTAAGATAATTAGCTGTACCAAAAATAACTGCAAAATTAACACAGGAAGAACTAGTTCCAAGACTTTTATTGTGTAGAATTTGCTTATATATAAATAAATGCAAAAAAGCGAGATGTAAAAAAAAAAAAAAAAAAAAAAAAAAAAAAAGCAGCTTACTAACAGGTACTAGTTCCTTCAAGAAAAAAGCAATTACAAAAAGGACCTGACAAATTGACAGCACCAGCTAGCTCTTTAATTTCTATAAATTTTGGGAACAGCAATATATCTACACTTCAGACCGTGTGGCTGACTGATAGCTTTTTCAAATAGAAAACTGCACAAATGTAGTATTTTCATAGTAGGGACTGAATTTGTGGGTTTTATATATGGAACATTATGTTTAATAATATTTCATAAATAGTACGAGAACCTTAGAGGTTTTTCAAAGATATCTTTGAAATTGAATACTGGAAAATGTGTAACTAAAGAAATCCAAAATTTTCTTACTCCACATTCAAAATTAGGTGTTAGTAACTCATCTCCTCATAGACTATCTAGATTAAGCTATTAGCAGAGATTACTACACTTTGTAATGAGTTTAATCTCACATTACAGGGCTGAGGTAAGAGAGGTCAGACCTAAGGTTACCAAAACACATGGCAATTTTTCCATTAAGAATATAATTTAAAAAATTAAGCTAAGAACACAGAAAGTCTAAGCTCATTTTAAAGTTTCACATTCTCGTTTTATCCCAAACTGAAAGTAAGCTTAAAGACAGTTAAAAGGATATGTTTTCCTTCCATCTTAACTCAAGATAAAATGGAGAGATGCATTTCTAAAATTTATTTCCAGGTAAATTACATAAATTACATACATTTTATTTTATTACATTTTGCTATTTTAAAAGTTATTGAAAGTTGGGAAAAAAAAGTTCAATGAGAAGCACTAATACATTAAGTCGGTGCTTATGGCATAAGGTAGATAGAAATCAGAGCTGCAATCTTTCTTCATGGAAATGTAAATGAAGTAATACAGTAGATACAACACAGATTATTGAAGTGATTGAGGAAACTTTCAGAAGATGGATTAGCCAATAAATGCAAGAGAATGAATAAAAATTCTTGAAGGAGGAATTAAAATTGGCAGTATGCAGTGATTCATTAATTGGTGGAGCATTTCTACAACTTCCCTCCTCCTCTGCTATGTATACTCCATGTCTGTCATTAAACCTGTCTCAGCACAGGTCCAGATATAAACATAACTATCCAGGTATTCTTGCACAGGAAATCAGGTAAAAAAATTGAACAACCACACAACACAAAGTTTGTTTCAAAGCATTTATATCTGAATCCTGTTCATAAAGAATATGAATGTATATTCACATATAATAATATTCAAGAATGAATGGAAAACTGTGTGAGACGGGAACTGAGAAAGAGCATTTTGACTGCATTGAACTTTTGTCTCTTGTCCCTAGCTATTCCCAAGTATAAAATCCTGTTAGCCTGCAAACTGAGAAGAAATGTTTGAAAAAGCCTGATGTACATATTGAAAGAAAAACTTGTTTTTATATATACTTCTAAATTAAACAGGAGCTTGAAAGCTGCTCCATACAGTGGGAAATCAGCAGTAGTCCCCTAAAAGATAAATTAAATGTCAGACAATAGGGTAAAATGCCAAAGAAAGGGGACTGAGCCTTCTTCAAGTCTGAGTAGAAATACCCAAAATAAATCCAGTGCAAATGTCCACATCAACTTAAGGCACAGAAAAAACAAGTCTTCTTAATGAAGACTTCTAGATAAGATTTGATGCGCAACTTCTTACTAGTATGATGTTAAAAACATCAATTTTCTGACTCAAATACATAGTAGAAATTATGACCTGAACTCCAGAATTTCTAGCTCAATTTTAATGCATTGATGTGTTTACAAATAAAACTATCCTTCTGAAACATATATCAAACTTTTTAGATGAGGAATATCAACGAAAAGGTTTTTAGGATGGTTCTTAAGTTTTTTTCTTAATTTTAAATTGCTATTCATAATCTATGTAATACCTGTGTTACTAATGCCTCCTGTCCTAAAATAAACACGAAGTCTTTTTCAAGACAATTAACAGAACACGTTGCTTTGAAATTATTCTTCAGATCATACAAACAAATAATGTTCTAGAATCATATTTTCCACAATGTTGGGCATAGAGATTAGAAGTATTTAATTGTCTTTCTGGTCAGATATACAGAAGAGCTGTAAATATGTACAAATGTGTATACATAATATATATTTTGATTTTTGCACTTAATCACAAAATCCATTTTTACCCACAGAGACATTAATATTTCAAAAATTCTGCTTTCCTAAGGTTTAAGAGCTGAATTTCATTATCAGAACTCAGCAATCAAGTGGTGTGTGCATGTGTTGAAGATGGTGGTTTTATTAAACAAAGCCTCATCTCAACAACAAAAATTAACTTTATAATATCACTGCATTTTTGATGTTTTTTACATCATTAAATTTATCAGCTGAAATAGCTTTATTTCTATTAAGCAAGCAACAACAACAAAAAAATCTTACTATAAAAGTCAACTCCTCCTTTTTGTGTTTATATTCTTAAAGACATTTTATGAACCATTTCATACTTAATGGTTTACAAGCAATCCCAACAGTTGGGAATTGTGTGAAAAGTTGCACAGATTGACAGATGAAGTGAAAAGGTCTGTATTAATTTTCCAAATAAAGAAATGCACGGAGTGGTATTTCACTATGATTATACTCTAAAGTACCAATTAGAACGCATATCAGAAACTAGAGCAAGTTGACACTCTACAATAAAGCAAATAATTTCCAGTTGGAGGGGCAGAAAATGTTAATATGCAATGTTCAAGACTACAAGAATCTTTGTAAAAGGAAGTAGCTAATAAGGTTTAATGATGCATGTCAGGAAGCCACAGTATGTAGGGAAACACAGCTGGCTTCATTTTGTAAACTATTTGATATACACATCTTTCTAGTTCACGATTATCAGCTGTGCAAGTGCCACAGGGGACAGTTTAGCCTTCAGATCAGGATATTCTTCTTGTTCTCTAAATTACAAGTAAAATACATTAATATAATATGGTGCTGTAGGCTAGTGCCCTGACTAAAGCTTATCAGCTTACAAAAAAGATTAAAGAACTCTTCTGTAAGATTCAGTTTGAACAATCTCAGCAGAATAAACAGGCTGAAGAATACCAAAATAATAAATAAATTTATAATACAAATCTACACACATTTTTGAATGTCAGATTAAACCCTGAAAGTTACTAAAATAAACATGAACTGTCATTTATATTAAACCATACCATTTCGTAAGGCATGTACTTCTTTTATTATTAAATTAATATTAATAAAGAAATCATGGGTGTTATGGATAGATGCAGCTATACAAAGCAGTATGCCTCCTGCTTTACTGCACTCCAAGTTGCTCAGTGACTGCAATATGCAGGTGACAGCAATTAGCAGCAGATGACAGAAGCACTTTGAATTTGTACCAGATGGCAGCTAAGGGTCATTGGAAGCCAGTAGACCTTCCACAAGGAAACTGTTGTGTAGCACAACTATAAAACTCTTCAGTACTTAGAATTAAATTATTCAGAGCCTCAAAGAAAACTGGAAGGTCAAAACAGAATATAAAATATTATGCAAGGCATTAAAAGCTCACCTAGAGTTTACAGAATTAAATACATTTAAAAATAAAACAGTGCATACAGAGCATATCTGAACCTCACAATGGGGAGAGTCATTACAAAACAAGGAGGAACATCAGCTAATGTATTTGCTAAACAATTCAAACCTGTGTCCCAAAGGAGGGGCTACATAAATACACTTTTTCTTCAGTGCAAGAGTAAGATACTGAGTACATGGTTCAATGCAAGAGGATAAAAAGACCAGGGAAGATTCATACATGGAATGCAACACTCTAATGGATACCCCTCCACACTTCTGCCAGTGCCCTTGAAAGCACTGTTTCGCAGCTCAGTCAATTTAGTGTATGTCATTTGCAATAATTAATTCCCACAACCTCCAAATTTATAAATACATCCAAATTTGCTTCAATTTTTTTTTTGTGCAAATCGAGAGTGATATCCCCTTAGATGGGGGATCTAGGTACTGCATAAACTACCTCAACAAGCCAAGGAACAGACAAATTAATTTGAGTGCAAAGGAGAAAGTAATGATACAGTAATAGCTGAAACAAAAACCCATAAGTGAGAATAAGAGGTGGACATACAGCCAGAGAGCCTTTGAGAATTTCAAAAGTATGTATAGATAAGGTCCATGAAATGGCTACTCAGCTCCTTATGGGGAATCTCTTCCATGCATAAAACTGTTAAAAAATCAACCATGCATTCACAAAGCTGAAGCCTACAACTTGCTAGCAGAGCAGATGAAAGATACATGAGCTGTGATGAAAGGAGCTTTAAAAGGAAGGTGACAAGGCTAGATAGGCTAAGGGGGAAGGAACACATGGAAAGATGCAGGTAAGAGCTGAAGAGGAGAACCAGGATCATCATCTTTCATCATTGCAAAACGAGTGCACACAAACCAAGACAGCATTTTTCAAGGTAAACAAACTGTGACAGATTATTATTTGATAATTGCATCTTATCAAAGACTTAACTTTCTTCTTCACAAATGTATTACATTGTCAGAGAAAAAACAAGAGGAAGGAAGGAAGGAAAGGAAGTAAAGGAAGGAAAGGAAGTAAAGGAAGGAAAGAAAGGAAGGAAGGAAGGAAGGAAGGAAGGAAGGAAGGAAGGAAGGATGGAAGGAAGGAACTGGTAGAAGTATTAGACAGACCAGAGTAACAGGATGGAGAAGCAGAAAAAGGCAAGGGGAAAGGAGTCAGAAGAAAGGTATGTTGAATACAAAGCAGAGGACTGGTGCTGGCTGTATCTCTTCCAGAGACCTACATATAGTAGGGAATCACAAAAAACTGAATCAGAAAGTTTTTCAACATTTTTTTTCCAAAAATTCAAAATAAAGAACTGTCCAACTGCTGTGAAACTGAAACTAGAGCTCTATGTGATAGGCAGAACAAAACAAACAAACAAAACAAAACAAACAAACAAACAAAAAAACCCAAAAAAACAAACAAAAAAAACCAAACCCCAAAACCCCAAACCACCACCAACAAAAAACACAACAAAAAACAAACAAACAAAATCCTATCCCTTACACCCAGTAGGCATCAGTAAGAATCTTATTTTCTTTCTTGAGTTGAGTCACAAGTCATTTATCTTTGCTTTTACAAAAGAAAATATTTAAGTGGATTCCTTGAAGACTATGAGATTAAGAAAAGATTCCACAATGTCTCCAAATTGTAAAAGAAATAAAACTGAATGCTGTTTTGTATAAACAGTATTTTGGGATACATTCCAAAAGATATGATGGGAAGGGAATGAGCTTTAAGAATATGAAGAGCAATCAACTCTATAAACTATCCACAATCCAAAACACATTATTTTCATCTGGTACAAGCTGGAATGCTGATTTTAATGTGAAATGTATCCACAGGCTTGCTCTTTGAACTGAGGGGAAAAGAAGGACAAAGATTGTTATGAATATGACAAGCTCATTACTTCAAGACTGCAAGCACAACTCAGTAGTAAACTATCTTAGTTATGATCACTATGTTCAACCTACATCAAAACAAATACTATGTCCTGATATGGAGGGAATTTTCCTTTCCCTCTAGATATCCATCTCTGCAGACTAAGTCACGTATATCATGATGGTTTCTGAGCCTCCAGTAATTACAGAAATACACGAGAGTTCAACTGCATGAATTATTGAGTCACATAAATGAAAACATCAGAAGATGGGTTTTTACACTTGCTCTACACAAAGAGAAGGCTATCCAATAATAACAGTAAACAATAATTAATGCTTGTAAAACATTCAAATACAAGTTATGAAAATCCTATGAGCATCTATTCTAAGAATGCTCTGCAGGTCTTAAACATCCTAGTTTCTGACATTTAGGACATTCCTCTTTCATAATAATTGTAAAAAATAATAATCAATATACTTTGAACTTACCCATCACTAAAACTAACATGTCTATTCCTTCTTATATAGTTCCTTTCCATATTGGAAAAAATTGAGCTTTTTCAGAAAAATATGAAGACAATTGCAGAAATCATAAAAATCTTGCAAAAGACAAATTATACAGGCTTTTCCTAATAACAATTAGAGTTCATAAGGACTTTAGGCACACCTGACTTTCTACACAGTTGCAGCATCAAGGTTTTGGAACTGTATGTTTCAAAAATGTATTTGCATGGATCTTAGCTATAATTCAAAAAATAAGGTTTCAGATTTCCAATAAAATACACACTATAAGGGAAAAAAGCAAAAAAAAAAAGTGCTGACTGTGGTACATTGCTCTTATTAACAAAGACCTAGTGCACACAACATAACCCTAATGCAGGAAAACACACAAGAACCTCCTTCTACAACATCAGTATTTTGGTTGCCACCACTTTGGCTCACTCACTGCCACCAAGGCCTTGCAGGTAGAGCTTTCCAAAAATGGTGCAGTTCTAAGCCATGGGATGAGCTTCCAAGTGCCCTCTGAGAGGCCATGCCCTTTGCCCCTACCCCCTCCACCCCCCAGCAGCTGCCTTTTGCCAAGGGCACAATTAAATTCTGAATGGCAACAAAGCCATACGGAGCAATGTAAAGGTAAAAGCAAACTCCCTCAGCTGATCAGCAGCAGTGGAGGCAGCAGCTGAGAAGAAATAGACCTCAGGGTCTGCCTCTTTGAGAGCTTACTGGGATATTCCACACAAGCCAAATGTGCAGAGAATCTCCCTTTTGCACCGTCTCCTGTACAATGGCAACATTTCAAATTATTTGTTTCACCACAAATCATTCATTTTAGCCTAGATTGCCACAGATAAAATACATGTGATTTCTGATGAAGAAGCTGAATAGAAGGCTGCTGCTATTCCATAACTTGATCCATTTAAGGAATTGTTCTATTTTGTGAGGGTAATCTATTTTAATAGATTAATAGAGCACTTCAGAAATAATATACTCCACCACTGATCCTTCCTTAAACACCAGTGTGAAATGACACTGAATTACTGAGACAAACTCTAACCTTCACATGTTCTAAAAATACTAAGATGCCAAAATCCAAACAACTTTTGAATGGGAGCCTCCAAAATGGGAAGAGAGAGATCACAGAACATTCTTCATGAAAATCGCAAGAATTTAGGACTCCAAATTAGACATGGCTTGGAGCTTGCCATTCATATTCTGGCACATAACAGTTTTTATATTTCTATTGCATTATAATAGGGAATAAATTTAATGTTGTGGGAATTTTACAGCTCTGAATAAATTATGTGGCTTTGCAAAATCAGTGGGAAAATTTGGCATGAACTCTAAAATACACAGTAAATTCAGAAGTTTACCCTGAGTACAGTGAGAATTCTCTCTCACTACCAAAGAGCCATTCCCCCACTTGTTCTGTATATTGCTGTTAGGTTTGAAACCTAAGAGTACTGTAAAACATTAAATTAGGTTGGACGAGAAATTAAGTTGAATACCTTAAACTGACCACTCTCAGTTCCGGCTTCTTTTGTGACTCTTCCACTTTCCCCCTACCCAACCTCCTTTATCTTTCATGCCTCAGTTGTCCATTTGTAGTACTACCATTTTATTTCTTTTGAGGAGAACAATGTAAAGAATAAGAGCATAAAAAAAACCATTGGTAACGTGGATAAAAGTGCCCCACCAAGTCTCTGAAAGAAGCAGCATACTGTAAATAAAATACTTGAATGTACAAAACCTCCCAGCACAACAGACTGTTTGCATAAACTGAATTCTGTCTACCTATACACTCAGGGAGTCAATCAAGACTTCAGTCTTATTGTTATCTTATTGTCTTAAAATGATGGTATAAATCTAGCATTCTTCCATTTCTCTCTCTATATATAAAAAAATGAAAAACCTCAGCTCCTTTATGTGGAATTAAGCTTTTTCCACAGTAGTCATCTAGAAATTGAAATTCCCACTTTGACACTGATTCTATTTCAGTTAATGGTGTTAAAGATAATTATAGTAGGTAGATATTCTCACTATCTCAGAGTAAAAGACACACAAATTTTGTCTTTGGTTTGCCAAAACACTGCTGACTATTTCCAAGCATCAACATTCCTACGTTCTAATTTTGGAACTACAAAGATGCCTCCTCTGCCATTTAGCCCTTTCTTTCCAAACTTTTAAAGAAAAATACCTTTTGTCTTCCTCCTTACCAAACACTGTTCCATCCTTCTTGCTGAGACACTCTAGGATTTCAAGGTGCTACTCTCCTTCCTTTGCTCAGAGATGACAGCACACAAAGAGAAAAGCATCAACAACACTACATTATATGTATTTCCCTGTGGCCCATAAATGTTCTCCCAAATTCTCCTGTACACCAAGGCAGGGATTCTCACACTTCATGGGAAGCTGGTAGTTAAGCACTTTCTTGGACAGAAGCTCTCTGTCAGGGGACAAACTAAGTACGGGGACTACATACTACCTGGTAGGTGACAGCCTTCTCAATTTTATCCAATACAAAGAGAAGTTTTTAGGAGTATTGACTACAGCAGACTCCAATAAAAAGTGATGCATAAACATTTTTCACATAAATCCTTAACACTTGCCATGTAACGGTTTCCACTCTTCTACTCTTACCCTGACCCTTCTGACATACAGCCAAAGAAAGCCATTCTTGTAAAACAGATTTAGAACATCAAATTATCAATTTAGTAAAAAAAAAAAAATGCAAGTGAAATTACTGGGCTCTTGCACAACAATGCAGCAACAGGACAAAGTCAATGCTTTATGAAGCTCTAAACAGAAATGCAAATTGGACTTAGAAATGTCAGCCTTTGGGGTAGAACAGATAAGAATGACTTACTAATGCCACTAACAAGATGCTGGACAACTTAATTTAGTGGTGCTCCAAAAAATGTGTCAAGGCAGAAGCAGCATATATTTTGAGTACTGAAAAAGATATGCTGAACAGGGAAATTGGTGAAGTGGCATCAGTTTCCCGGAACACATGGATATGCTTCAGCCACTCCATTTGACTCCAAATAAAGAACTGGGTGTAGTTTCCTAGCAAATATTTTTCAAAAATCATCCTCATAAAAATGGGAGAAAGAGCACAGATAAAAGCCCTTTAAACACAGAAAAGTAAATATGGTCACAAAACACCAGGAAGAAATTCTGTGGGAGGAGAGAAGGAATGAGAGACTGAGAGAGAGAGAGCAGCTAAGTGATTTTGCCCCAGCTTACCAGAATAGCAAGGCCATTTTCAAATAACCAAGGGCAACACATACACACAAAAAGGAAAAAAACCCAACAACCCTTTTGAGATTTTCATTTGTTTAAAAAAAACAAATCAAAATAGCAAACAAGCAACAAAAGCAGATAGTTTTCAGGATAGTTAAGAATTAGGGATAAAAACAATATTACTATTTTGATGAACACTAAATGGTTACTATGAAGTTTTACTTCTGATATTAAAATTTAACAGCAGATGTAGAATTCCATAAAATAAGGGGGGGGGGGAAGTGTTTTGAATGCCGCTTGTAAGGATTAGCAACATTAAAACTATTTTTATACTAATCTGAAGCACACTAGGCAGATTACATGCTGTAGCTTCTTTAGAGAGGCTACTGATTTCTCAGGAGTTCCATTTAAGATGATTTCTACTAATTTTGATGCATTACTGTGTACCTTCCCCGTGTATATGTATTGCAAAATCCAAGAAATTTTAATGTTTCAGTATTAGTACAAAAAATACATTCCCTTGAATTTATTTCCATCTTCTGTCGAGGATACTGTGGTTTTTTAACTTCACCCCCAAAATCTGTTTCCATTGATGGGAAACAGTCACATTTGCAGAAGGGCTGCACCAACAGTCTTGCTTTCTATGAAGACCAAAGCTGCAAAAGCAACTCTGAATTTAGATAAGAAAAAACTGTTCTGCACTTTAAATAGGTAAGAATGAGAACACTGCACAATGCCAGGCAAAATAAATAAATAAAGTTAGTTTGTTAATTTCCCTCTTGGTTAATTAACACCTATAAATGACCTTTAGCATTGACAAGTCCAACTTCATCCAGAAAGCCAAGGTTTAAGAATATCTATCCAAATAGGATTGATTACTGATTACAGCATTGTGAGGAGCACAATTCAATCTGATTTTTTTTTTTTCTTTAAAGGCTGGAAATGCATTCCTGAGTAAGCTGATGTGACTGCCAATGAGGTAAAATGCAGAGAGTCATTACACTATAATGTTGATGTTACCATTTCCACATTTATCTGAAGCACAGAACATATATCATTTTAGACTGAAATTAAACCTTGCCAGAAATAATTTTTCTTTATATTGTTGGAATTAAAAACATATTGAATTGATCTATTAAGAAAATTCTACGCTCTCTATCTTTGTGTTTTTCAGACTGTCTGCATCCTTAGGCAATGAAACAATTTTTACAATTGTAATAAAACAAGTAAGTGTTGACTTTAAGTTAAGAAAATTGTTGCTTGAATGACTAAATACTTCAGCAAACACAATAAATCCTTCTAAGTTTAACATACAGATAAATCCCATGCTTGAACAGGTACATAAATTTCACACTTTTTCTTATGCAAGTTTTCCTAAACTTATTTCAGTTTCAGTCTTTTGCTGAGTGTTTATAGAGCAGGCCTGCATCTCTAAATTTTAATATTGGTATATTCAAAAAGCATCTACCATTAAGAAGGAAAACTAAAAATCTACCATTAGAAAAACTAAATTTACACTATGAAGTACAGCAGTAATATTATTCTCCAGCAAAAATACAACTTATCTGTAACACTTACCTATATTTCAGTGAAGAGAGGCCTGATAAAAGAGTCAAGCTCATGTATTTCTTGCTTATTTCTGGACATGTGAGTTTCAGTTTGACAGTGTAATTTGGGAATCACAGATCTCAGTCTTTGCTTTTTCCCAGAGAAAGAAGACACCAGCATCATTGAACTATGTTCCCAACAAGAGTGCATCAACACATTGTAAAGGAAAATCTCTAAAATGTTATTTTTACTTGTTTTCAAAGAGCAGCAGAGAAAGACAGTGTGCTTTTTAAAACTGTTTTCAAACAGTACTTCAAACAATTCTTTCCTGAAGCAGAAAAGGCTGCAGACTCATTTCCTCTTAAGTTTGCAGCAATAGCACAACTGATCAATTTAATTTTAATTTTGTTTCATCAAGCTGGATGCAAATTACTTTTTTAATGTTCAAATCTTTCATCTCTCAAATGTAACATATCTTCTACTGTCAAAGGCTATTTTAGACTCCCTGTGCCCTCCTCTTGGGTCCTAATGCTATATACCCTACCTAATATGTAACCATAAGCTTGATAAAACCCAGGAAGATTCTAGAATACATAGAGGAGGAATAACTGAGTACTGTTTGTCTATCTTGTGCATGGCTAGCTAGCACAAAGTATCACCTACAGACAGCAAGTGTCTTATCATACAAAAATATGCAAACCAATCTCATCCCATGGTGGAAGATAGACAGTAAGTTGCAGACTCCACAGAAAGGTACAGCTAAAACTACATCTTAAAAATGACATCTACTTTTTTTTTACAGTGCAGTACTCCATTTTATCACTTACACAGCTGTGAGAGCTGCAAGTGTTTTCCTGTTTTCAGTTCCCAAATCCATTCTTCTGACCATGTTACATGTTGGTTACTGCTTTAAACATGGTTGTTCAGTCCACAGAGACAAAATCTCCATGCGAACACCATTGTTGAAATAGGCACATACAAAAAACTTAACATTTACTAAAAGCCTGATACATCCCCAGAATCTGTTGAATTTAGGTAATGCATGTTATATTCATGCATACTTCCCTATCAGTTTACAACACTAAATAATTTAATTTTAAACACCTGTGAGAATTATTTATTAGTCCTAAGTTGTTCAGAATTCTTAAGAGAAAGATTCTGTTACTAAAGGGCTCATCTTTGTATCAAGTAGAAGAAAAAATAACCTTACACCACAAACATTCTGGTTCCATTTTACTCTATTATTTTAAAATGCATGTTACAAAGATGAAAATAATAAAAGGCCATTTTAATCCTGGTAATGGTACATATCACCTGTCTCTGTCAATGAGACATTTAAAAGCATCTCTTTATTAGAAACACAAATCAATACATTCAGGGGACTGCAATAACTGCTTCAAACAACTTGTATTATCATTTCACTCTTGATGTTCCTACTCAGAGCAACTTATTATGAATGGCGTGAAAATGGCAACCTGTCACAGTTGATTTTTTATCTAAACCTCTTGCAATAAATTTTGCCTTTCTTAATATAATTATGTTCTTACTAAACACAGGTCTAGGTTGTAAGGTACAGCCCACAGCTGAAGTTTTATTTCTTTAAAATTTAGAGTGCTCCCCAACTTACATTAGAAACATTACTGATTAAGTGAAGAGCTATTTGAAGAGCTTTGTTTAGAACTGAAAGAATCTTGTACAGAAGGAAGCACTGAAACTTCTGGTATCTGCTCAAAAGAAAAATCTCTTTAAAATGTTTTAAAATTACTTGCAAAAATCCCTGAAAGAGTGTTCTGGGTACTGACTAGAATATCACTTCTACCACCACTGGTAACCTGAATCCACTTCAGTCTGTTACAAGCACTCCTTAAAACTACTATGTACCTTTAGCCAAATACTTTAAAGTAAAATAATCTTGGAGAAGTGAAAATTAATATTCAGCTGTGAGACAGAATTATAAAGGTCTGAAGATGAACACTGATACTTCAAAGATCCCCGTACTTCAATTGCCCCCATTACTACCTGCCACACTCCTAGCTAAAGGAAGATTAATTTTACTTTCAAAAGGAAACTGGCAGAATTCACCTCTTGAATCAAAATTCAAGGCAGCAGTACACATGAAAGACATCACAGTAAAAACTAGATTTTTGGGTTTAGGTACATCCCTTTTTAAGTTTTCTGAGAAGAGAAACTCGCAATCCCAGAGTAACTCTAACTTACCTTATTTTTTGGATTGGACGTGTTCATTACGCTTCGTGTTTCCTTGCCCGTGTAAATAACAACACCAATTACAGTTCCTGAAAAACAAACAAAAAACCCAGAGGTGTCAAGTAAATGAGAGAAAATTTTCTCGAATTAAAACTTGCACTAATTTAGTTCCTTAAATTAATCAATTGTATGAAAAAACCCCAACATTTAAGCTGTGAGTGCTGTTTTTCAGAATATAAAATGACGAATCAATTTAATTTCTGCAATAAACATCCATAAAGATAACATGCTTTCTTTGTTTTTTATGGAAACAATACTTCCAATGGAACTCAGTAGAAAGGTGTATTTGAACTTAAAATTTCCTCCAACTGTTTTCAGAAGTTAGGATAGCATAAATAACTGCACAGGGAATAAAAAAATGAGGAAAGTGGTGCTGAACAACAATTGCCTGCTATCTCTGTCATCTATAATGATGTAAAATCTGGTTCAGCCAACTAATTACTTCAATCAAATGTTATACAGAAATATTATCTTTATTAGCTCACACAATTTTTAGTTTTTAAATTATCTTTTAGGTTTAATTATCTTTTAGTCATTTTTTACAGCATGGTATAAGAAAATTTGGCTTCAGCATCACTAAATAAATTTTCATATTAAACAAAATTTTATTATTTTATTGATATGTCATGTAACAATTTCTAGTATAAAAAAACTCCCCTTATTTCTATTACTTCTTTAAGTCACCTGAAATGGATTTATGGCAGTATAACCAGTAATACAATTTTTTGGTGGTCACTGTGCTATAAAGAAATAATAAACAAAACTATTTAAAAATTCCCTGCACAGAAAAAAAAATTTAAAAGTAGGAGTATTACATGTTTGACATCAACTTAATTTGTCTTTGGCAATTAGAACCACATGTAAGATCTGCTACTGCTACTCTTATAGCACAATAAGTTGTAAAAAATTAAAGAAAGGAACACCCAAAGACAAAAAAGATGATAGTGAAAGATGTCTGCATTTACTCAAAAATAAGAATGTGTTCTGGTTTAATCCCGGGGAACTAAGTTTTATGCAGCTGCTTACTCACTTCCTCCCCAGAGCACCAACAATGGGATGGTGAGGAGAATAAGGAACAAAAAATTAAAAAGAAAAGAAAACAAAACAAATGAACCAATCCCTCCCACCCCAAAAAAACCCATCACAATTCATGGGTTGAGATAAGAATGGTTTAATGATTGAAACAAAGTAAAATGTAACAACAATATCAGTAATGCTTATGATAATATTAATGATTATAAATACTGTAATGACAAAAAACCAAAACAAAACCCAAAACCAAAAAACAACCTCAAAGACCCAAGTGAAACAAGTGATGCATAGTACCATTGCCCACATTCCCTGATCAATGCCCAGACCACCCCAAAATTCCTCCACTAGTCACTAATCCATAATTTCTGAACCCTTTCTCATTTCCAACCATTGTTCACATATCCCTGCGGGGCACTTTATTTTGGAGTGATCCTGAGCTGACCTCTGTCTAATAGTCATAACATATGGGACAATATGCTGTAGGGAATCTCCTTCCCACACTATGGCAACCTTTGCCTTCACACCTATTTAGTACAATAGAAGTTGAGGATGACTCTACATTCCAGATGGCACATTTCTACAAAGTTTCACTTGGCTAGGCTGCTGCAGTTCAGAAAAAACAAACTGTCCTACTTGCCACATATTTTGCTCCTTGAAATGTTGATTTCAAAGGTGAAAGTCAGATAAATTTCATTTTGACTACTGAACTTAGAGTAGAATTTTGGTTAGATCTGACTAAACTGCTTCTAAAAACCAGTTGTTGATCTTAGATTTTAAACTTTCCGGCATTAGCACAGTATCAGTGGTAACCACGTGTTCCTTAGATCTGAAGTACATTGGTATAGGGAACTCCATCCCTAGTTTCATTGTTGTCACACAGTAGTTGCACCCGGGACACTTCTGGTGTTCAATAGCATGAACTGAATCCAGTCTGTGATTTTTGGATGCACAGGTGTACTGCTTATTAAAAGCAACCCACATATTTTTATGATGGGGACTCTGCAAACTGGGTCTTGTACACTAGTGGAAATACCACTAGGAAATACCACAAATATGGGCCTAGGAAAAGAAATAAAAGCAGACTTGTGATAGTCAGGAATACTCTGAATCCAGTGTGTGATCATATCAATTTTGGTATCTCCCAAGCACTACATGAACCATACAAAAACTAGGGTGTGCTCAAATTAATTAAATGTTGTAAGTAGGAGCTGACAGCTGTGCAGTTATATAAATTCTTCTGATTTTATCTAAAGTGACTTCACAAGACTGACATCTGCCAAAACGATGATGCAATTTCATTAATACAAATCTTCTCTTAATGGGTATCACAGCAGGTTTCTCAGAAAGCTGCATTATCTTGTTCAGCATTTGAACCACACTGGTCATTACCACATGTGGAGAACAAAAAGCTGAAGTCTATACTGTAGTGGACCTTTTGAGGCTTTTTAAAATTTAACTAACTTTCCTCTCTCCCTTTCCGAAATGAAACCTGCCAAAGCTTTCAATAAACACAATCATTGATGCCACCAGCACAAATGATCTGAAAGATAAGAAATTTAATTGAGATAAACTAAGAGGTTTTCAGAATACTTAGTGGTTTATTTGCTTATATTTAGAGGTGCTTCTTCAGGGACAGTAGTTTTGCAAGTCTTCACTAACAAAAATTCCCTTTCCTAGAGGCAGTGTTATTAATTCCACAGCGATAACACAGATATTAAGAATGACAGAGACTCTGTGCCTTAAAAAAACCTGCTAGAATATTGCCTGTAAGTGGAAAAGTCAGAATATTTTTCCTATCTCACTTATTAAAGAATAACAAAAGGATGACTGCATGCTTTGGACTTGTAAAGAAAGGCTTTGGATTTCCATCCCTGCCAGAGGTTTCCAGTCTGATCCAGGCATGTTAATCTTGTCCTTTCTAGGGTTGGGATGAACATGATACAGATGGCCACCAGATCTCTGTCAGTTTTACAGCAAAGGGCAGAAAACTCTGCAGATTGGATAGCAGTAGGAAACTCCACTTAGATATCTAAACTACCAATTTTAAAAAGGGGTATATATTAGGTAAAATGAATTTTTCTCCCCATTTAGCTTATTGTTATTCTAAGGAGTAAAGAGACATACTAAATCCAAGGAAAGTAAAAGCCTTCCAAATGTACAAATTTGAGTAATCTCACTCTCCTGAACATTATATTTTGATATAAAAAAATGACATGGAATAGTTTATTCTTGAGTTGTTTGGAATGACAATTTTGTTGAATCAGTTTTTTAGTTCCCAAAATTCGTGAATAGAAAGTCTTAAATTACAGCAAATACTTTCCTTGTCACTTCTACCGCTTTAGCAACAGATGCTTTTGTTTCTCTGTAGAATCCATTATTGTAGTATTCTGATATTCTCATGAGCTTTGGTAATCTGCATTCAAGATGCAGTTGATAAGATTTCTTGAAACCTTTATACATTTAAATTTACTGTTACTGATCTGCAAAATAATTGATTTGTGGTCTCTGTCTTCTAGAATTGTCAGGGCATCAGCAACCAGAGCTAAAGTTTTCTGAGGTATTTCCCCACATAATTCCCCAAACACTTTTCCCAGCCTAACCTTGACCCTCTGTATCACCTTGACAAATTAGCAATGGCATCTATACTGGAGGTAGTGGGCTATCCTACCTTATGCAATGTGCTGTTTGTAATATGTCAAAGAGTAGTATCAGGAAATTCAGCATCTATTAATCACTGAGAGGAGATCCCCCTCACCCAAAAATTGTCCTGTATGTCCTATGCAAAAAATTTTTAAAAATGTTTTAAAAATTAAATAAGTCTTTGTATCTGCAGCTCAAGTACATATTCCTTTCCTGGATGTCAGCGATGCAGCTCTCTGTCTCCGCTCCTGACACCATCAGCCAGTATTGTCAAGATACTAGTGCTAGGTTGACTGAGAGCATTTTGTAATAACCTACAAGGGATTGAAAAGGGCCTAACAGGCCCAATGAGTCACACATTTGCTTGGCTTAAGTGACAGATGATGTCCAGGCTGCTTAGAGAGCACTGGAGGAAGCAGCCTTCCAAGCTAGACTGCATTAAAGACTGTCATACCAAAAAGTCTTACGGTAAATAAAAAGATGTACAGGAAACATTGTAGGGATTAACTCTACTCCCCACTACCTGGACTCAGGCCTCAAACCACCTGTCTTGAACCAAAGTGGAATAGTAATACAATTATTAGGTTTGCACAGACTTTTTTGGTGAAAAATACCTGTCTGCAACAGAATCGTGAACTTATACAGGAAGGACACTGAAATCAGATACAAGTGTGGGTGAGGCAGCTGTGTAGTGAGTAGGAAGACTGCACACTTTCACATGCTGTGAGTGAGCTGTTTATTCTCCTGTTTTCATGGAATCCTAATGTCTGCAAAAGCTGTGCACAAGCATATTCTTCTGCTAGATTTTTCAGATATAATTAAGGGCTGTGACTGCTTATACTAGGGGAGAGAATGCAGAGGTACCTGAAATTTGTGTAGGCAGAGTCCACCTTTGATATCCTTCCATGGCAGGTTTAAGCAAGTCAGCTTATATGTGTTTATAATGTAGTCAGACAGTAACCAGCATTTTTATTAAGATTTTTAGTTGTCACAAATCTTGGAAATTCAGTTTAGAAGTCTACTTTAAAAAAACAACCAAGCAAATTTAATTAGCTCAGCATCAAGTGTTCTAACTTAATTATGTGCAATCAACTTGAAAGTGAATGGAAACAACTGAATGATATATCGGTTATCAACTAGATCTAGAACATCTTAATTTTAACAATTTGATAGATGTTTTACCTCATGATCTTCCTCATGACTATATGCACAATGTACCACTAAGACCTTACAAATTCCTTATTAGATAAGCAACAGACTGAAGGCAATAATTTCCTACTTTTTTTCTGAAGGGCTAATCCTACCAAAATGCTAAAATTACATCCACAGAGGTCCCTAGTAATTCTTAAGATCTGGATTTTTGCCCTACAGGACAAGGAGTACTTACATGAGAGAAGCACATTACCATGGTATTAAATTGTAGTTAATACATGAAATGAGAAAAGCAAAATGAGTGATATGCCAAAGGTTAGATATAATTAATGTCACAAAATCAGTTACAATGGAAATTATTTTTAATTCAAGCTAACTTATGTATGCACACCATGACACCATTTTTCATTTCTTGATCACCTTATTTTTCCCTTCAGAAGAGGTTGCACAATTGAAGAGCCATTCAATATATTTAACCTTGTATTACCCAGTGAGTTTGCCCTTAGTCTGCCTTAAAGTCTTATTCCACCGTTAAAAACTATGGTCCAACAAGAGAATTATCTTTTCTTAAGTTTTTCCACTGTCATCATTAATAATGAGCTTAAGTCCTTCATAAATAATTAAACGTTCACAATACCCCACAGTAGTAAAAACCTCAAACTTATCCTAAGATATAAATTTTAAGGAGCTGTTTACATTAATATGGGTGCCAAATTTAGATAGCAGATCAAGAGCAATCAGTCAATAGCTACGCTTCTAAACAAAAACCATCTACTGTGGAAATGAAAACAATTGAACAGCTTTCAATTAAAATTCAAATGTACTGATTCAGAATTACTGACTTTGCAAATGCATAGTCTTTGAGTGTAGTTTTCCTCCATACATAGATTTGAGGAAAAGGAAACTGAACCAAGTTTACATAGTATTGAAATTTATAATTCATGAGTAGCATCTTTTTATACAAAGTTAAAGATCTTGGCTAGGTAAGTTAAAAACCTAACAATTTTAGGCATTTGACCAAACAGTTTTAGAGAGAATCGTCTTTCAGTGCAATCAAACCAAACAACACTAAGAATCAGAGGACATGACTATCTTTTCAGCACTCAGGAAAGGAGTGTTCAATCACAGACTCCTTTGCTACCTCCTCAGAATTAATCTCTGCCCCACAGCCTTCCAGCAAGCCTCTCACTGATGTAAGTCTTCATACTAGGGACTAACTTTACGATTTAGCTGGAGACTGTTTTACTTTCTCCCACTTCTTGGCTGTTCCCAGTTGTTCCAATTCCCCATCTGAAATTTTAGTTCTCTTCAAAAATCATGCTCTCTCAATTCCTTATTCTCACTTTTAATGCAGAAGAATAAACACAGGCCTTTTGACTTTTCTTATATAGAGCAAAAATGAAAGAAAATAAATTTCTACTCTAGAAAACAAAAAGTTACAATGGCTTAAAGTCTGAATACAGCATCTAGGTATTAATGTGTACTCATAATATCTGGAACATATATGAAACAGCACTAAAATTTAGATCCCAGTATTTTAAAATTGCATAACATTGTAACTTATTTATTCTTTCTGATTAAGACTTTGCTTAATAGATCAAATACAGAGTATCTGCCAAAGAGTTTACATAAAAGAAAACCTCCTAAAAAATGCAAAACCACCCTTGCTTCTCAGCAGAGAAAAGCATCCACTGTGAGCTGAACAGAGCACCTTACAACTTAAAGTCTTAATTGAATCAAAAAGGTCAGTGACTTCAGTGGGCTACAAAGGACTGCACTACTGAAGGATCAAAATTTAAGTTAAAAAACCCCCAAAGCTATTAGGGAGGATTAAAAATGTATGAAAATATTTTGAGCAGCGTGATGAAACCAATGAGAAAGCAGAAAAGCAACAGTTTAATAGTCTGGAAGATAAAAGTATTTTACAATGTGAAACATTAATGGCTTTTGGAAAATAAGGATGCATGGAAGTATTTATGTACATCAGCAGCTCTGTACTGTACCACTTACCCGAAGCAACAACAGTGCTTGCCCATAATGTATTTTCTATGCTTAGGCTTTCATGAACTGCAGGATCACTGTCTTCCTGTAAAAAATAACAACAGCTAATAAGTAAATTAGCATCACAAAAAGTTAAGAACCATGTCAAACCACCTGAATAACTGACGTAGGATTTTTGCATCCTTGTATCAATCACTCTGTAAGAGCATTCATTGCACATACAGACAAAATAACTTTCTAAAAAATGAAATAATGTTTGAAGTTCATATTACTTCTATCCAATCATATTAAAAGAACTAATCAAAAGTATTTTAAAAATAACATATTTTTTCCTCATATGTATCAAACTGCAGAACAGTATGTTACAGCATGCAGTTAAAGTGAGCTATGAACATTTATTTCCAAAAATTAATACCTTGTTCTCTATTTAAATAATCTATAATTCATACAGTAAGTTATGGTCATCATCATTTTGCACCTGATCAACATACAAACTTCAGGGAAAAATACTTATATGTTTAAAATGAAATTCAGGCTTGTATTATCTTACCACATGCTTACAAAATATATACTCCTTGGGAAAATACTTCCAGTAGAAAACTGCTTCCATGATTACTTTAAACTTCCCCTTTTTTTCCCTCCCCTCTCTCCTCCCAAGCAATAATGATCTGCAGATTGTAAACAGACAATCTCTCATAATCAATTTGGAGCATGTACAGATTTGTTACTCATTAGCAGCTGTGAAATGTGCTGTTTACAACTAAAGGAAACTTTAGGAGGTAGGATAATCAAGTGTATTTGATCAAATTACAGATTGTCACTAAACATTTTGCAAGAAAGGGGAGATGACTTATTTATCAAAATACACAATAAATTCAGCATGCTGCCAATAATCAAAACCTACGCCCATTTTTCATCTCTATTTTGAAACAACCACTAAGCACAGGATGAGCTGCATAGGAATTTCTGTTTTTAAAAAAAAATAAAAATCTCCAGCTAAACACAGAAGTTTTTGTGTATAGATCCAGAGGTCCCTAAGTGAGGAAGTGAGGAAAAAAATTTGTTTAAAAGGCATGGAGAACCATTCTGTCAAAAACAGGGGAAGAGAGGGAGGATATGGAATTAGTCCCAAGAAGAAAACCATAAATTTCAAATCAGGGTTATTCTGACAATTTGGGATTAGCTCAGTCGGTTATGGCACAGTGCTAATTATGCCAAGGTTATGGCTTAAATCCCCATTATGGGCCACTCACTTAAGAGCTGGACTTGATGATCCTTGCGGGTCCCTTAAAATTCAGAATATTCTGTGATTCTGTGAAGAATCATCAATGTTCTATAAGAGTAGCCTTAAATTAAGAAAAATGAGAATTATTTTTTGATTCTTACCACAGGAATTATTATTGAAAGAATTATTTGCTACAATCCTAAAACTTAATGCTCAAATTCCTGGTTTGAGTCACAACTGTTCCCAAATTATTTGGGTTCTGTGATTATTTCTTGTGTTTATTCCAAACAGAAAGTAAGAAGAACTGGAAAATGTTCAAAAAGAGCAATAATGGAGGTCAACATAGCTTCCATACTTGATATGACTAAATAAACCTGACTTTTAATGGGGAATATGACAGAGATCTATGAAAAAGGCACCTAAAAAGGGAGGATAGTTACCAAAGAAGAAAGAAGTCAAAAATAAAGTCAGCAAAATTAAAATAGCAGGCAATCACTCTTGAATATGTATTAAACCTGTGCAACTTCCTCCCATTTCCATGTTAAAAGGTTACACAAGTTCAAGGGTGAACTGGGTAAGTTTAGAGAAGTAAAATTCACTGCAGGTCACTTACAGAAAAGAGCTCTAACTCAGGAATTTTCCCACATCTTGAGTTAAGAAATAGACAGATCTTTTGAGGAGGTACTACTGTGTCCTTACTCTTGTACTCTGCTTCCCAGGACTCTGCTTCTGGCTTTTGTCAAGAATAGGATACTAAGCCAGGTAAATCCTTTGTTTTCCCTTATTCTTCAGTTAGCGGATTTTAAGACTGAATTGTGAAACTCTTCCATATTAAAAGAAGAAATAAAAAGCCCTACAGTGATTCTGGAGAGCTGACAATAGGGTCAGGAGAAAGTCACTTGTTCACTACTACAAGATTTAGTGAAATATCTTCTTTTAGGTCATTCAAACTAGGAAAACATCATATGAGCTCTCTCTCTTTCCACTGATGCTAATTCAGAGAATGGTCTGGCCAAGCCCTTATCTTCTGCTTATGTCATTATGATACTTTCATCTCTTTGTACTCTCACCTAACATTTTCAGTTTCTTACAATTCATCCCATTTCCCAAATACCACACCTTCCATGCCCAAACAGATGATGACTTACCCTTTTTCTTTTTTTTTTGTCCTAAGTTACTCAAATGAAAAATATAAGGAACTTTTAAGGTTTATGACCTTAGCTGTTTCACACTATTTTTATTTGTACTTCTGGAGAGATGGTAGGGATAGGGAAGGCTAAGAACTAAGAACTGCAATTCCTGAGTGAGACCAGACCTGTGTTAAGGAGAAATTTCTGCAAATTTACTGACACTAACAGAACAATGTATGTTTTGGGGTAAATGAAATCCATCACTCGCTCTCCTAGCAGAAATTTGACATACAAGGGCTTCTTTGTTCAGCTGACAAAGTTTCCGCTTAAGGTCTGCTGGGTTGAATTTCATTTGGCAGCTGTATGTTTCTTGGTCTTTGAGTACTGAATTAAGTTCATTACCAGAATAATGCAGTTCGGTATTATATTCAAGCTTCATATTCAGGCTCAGTTTTAAAATCTGTGAGCAGTATTGATCATAGATATTTGAACTGTCTATAGTTTTTTTCAGAAATTAGCCTGTAGCTCTTGCATGTGCAGAGAGAAAGGAAAGATGATCAGTGAAATAAAAATTGAATACAACGCATTCTCAGTCCTTCCATAATTAATTTCATAAAGTTCTTTCATGAATTCATAGTACAGCTGACCAAGGATCATGACAAATTTCAAGGAGTCATTTTAAAAAGTTTCAAAACTATAATTTTTTAGATTTTTTTTTGGTAAAGAACAAGAGAGGTCTTTGAGACTACCTAATCCTTGAGTGAACCAGTGTACCACTTGTATTTGACCTTTTCTATCTCTGTTCCTGCATGCCAGGATGCTGTACAACAATCCCCATCAACTTTTGAAAAAAAATGGAATACACATTAATTTTCTTGAATCACTGAAAGAGATTTTTTTCCCCCAACCTAATCCCACAGTTCATTTTTCTGGCTGTGTTCCTTTTACTGACGTGTTTTGGACAAGATCAGATTAGGTTCCATACACATTAGCTCCTTGGTCAAGCTGTCTGTATAGATATAAAGGAAGAGGGGTCAAAAGGATTTCAAAACATAATGCCATTCCCTTCAGTGGCAACTGAGAAGTAAGCCAGATTGAAAGGAACACAACCATTCCTTCAAAACAGGTAATTCCTTAACAGAATACATGAATTTAAAAAATGACTTAACATTTTCTCTACTAAAATGCAAGACATATCCAAGAAAAATCTGTATAATTATCATCAGGCCAGAGATTTTACTCATAAATGAATACAGTTACATGCAGGTTTTGCATCAGGGTGGGTTTTTTTTAAGCACCTAACAAGATGTTGTATTTTAAAAAATGATACATATTATACAATAGAGTTCTGTACCATAGGAAAAACCAAAGATTATTGAAGTAGTTGAATCAAACTGAATGGCATTTGTTTTCTAAGATTGCTATTAAAATACAAAAAAATTAAGATATATTTCCAAAGTAAATGAAGAGATTATGGGGACAGCACAGAGTTGCAATATAGAAGAGATAAAAAGAAAATATTCTTAAGGTTAAAAGCAATAGAGACTTTCCATGTTTCTGTACAGAAGTGAGTCAAGGCTAAATAATACTGGCTATGCCAATGCATACTCATGTAATGCTCTAGAATACCCTTTAGGCTCTAACTGATAAAAGTTAAGAAGTATGGTTAGCTTTTATTGTCTTTTTACAGATTGTCAGCATGGATAAAATAGCTCCCTCATTTATCAAGCCTACAGAGGAGCATCAGACAGAAGAGAAACTCTAGTAGCTACATCTGTTTACATCCTAGTTCTGTACACCACTATTTAAAAATAAGCTCAGCCAAGACATGGATGATACCCTCAGAACGAATAAAGCTATCTCATAAATTTCCACAAAACACTAATTTACCTCATCTGTTGTTTTTTTGATAGGCTGTCTAGTAAATGTGAAAGGAGGAGAGAAATTAATTTATGCCATTATTTAAGGGCCAGACATAATCATTCAATGACACATACCCACTTTCATGTACTGACTGCATATAACACACCAAAATCTACGGAGAACAATGGAAAATAACTTCATGTGAAGCTGGCAGATATCACTAGAGTACAGCAAAGCTTTTATGCCTCCTGACACAATTATGCAGGTGTTCTGAAAAAGGTATCTTCTGTCAGCTCTCAGGTTTTTCATGGATAGATTTTTACTTAGATCTTGCTTGCTCATAAAAACTCCAGCACTGTGCTCCCAAGTTTCTGTTTTGTTTTACGGACACACAATTTTTGAAATTATCTAAGTTTGTCTTTTATATTGTTAGTACTCTGTCTCCATAATAGGGAGAAAAAAGAAAAAGAAAAATCAATGTGCTATTACCCTGTCAACCTACCCTTGCAAGAATTCTTTGAACATCAATGCTTAAGTAGAAAAAATGTATGCATTAGCATCACTAAGCATACTAATTTTTTTTTGCTTTAACATAAAATAGGAATTAGATGCAAGAACTGATTTATTTTAAGAAGCAAGGGCTCACAGCAAAAGCAGAACGATAAATCAGTAAACAAGTGTCCTAAAACATTTCACAATGCAGAAGGTACACGACTAACAAAAACCAACCTTTGAAAAATCTTTAGCGCGATTCACTCTGAACCAAATTTGAGGGAAATGCCCTCAGATGCTTTACATATTTTAAACTATCCTTGCTATTGAAGCACCTGAAAAAACATATGCAATCCTGAAATCATAAAATGCACCACAGTTATTTACACATATTGGGGTGTTTGAATCATACAGCAAATGATTGTGATGATTTCCCAGTGTCTCAATTACTTATACCAGAGCTGTTAAGAAGATTCCAAAGAGTTCAATATATATGTAGGAGAGTACACACTTAACCACTGAGAGGAATAATACGAATTTACAGTTGGTAATAGAAGTTTAATTTGGACAATTGGTCAATACAAGGTTTAAGTAAATACCGTTGCTTACTGCTTTAGAAGGTATGAACAAATGACATTTACTTTGTAGGCAGCATGGACTATGGAACTGGTATAAATTGGTCATCGAGAGTCAGCAACTGCAATATCTCATTCATCAGAGTACAGTAATTTCACGATTATAAGCTGCACCTTTTTCATTGAAGAATCCAGACTGCCCCAGTAGTGCGACTAATCATCAGGTGCGGCTTATTTATGGACGAATCCCAGTGAAATGCCAACCCGGAAGTGAGAGCGAGATGGGAAGGGCACCAGGGGCTGCCTTTAAAGGCTTCACTGGTCTATGAAAACTGTTGCAACTTGAGCACCTGACACCAAACCCCATGCTGGCGCAATTCTGTTACTAATTTGTTACTTTGTCACACATGGATCCTTCCTTAAAAAAAAAAAAAAAAAATGGAAAAAAAAGGTGCAGCTTATATTCAGGTGCGGCTTATATATGGACAAATCCCGTGGTCTACCCGGCTATCTGGATGTGCAGCTTATAATCAGGTGCGGCTTATAATTGTGAAATTACTGTATTTACAATTGTGAACTGGAATTCCAATTACAGAACAAAATCTATTACCAATCTGAGTCACGGCAAAAACCCTTCTCTTTACCTCTCCAGCAGTTAATTCTCTCAAATCATTTTAGAAACAAACAATCAAAAAGAATGAGTCTAACACCACTGAGTTTGGCTAAAGCAAACAGAACAATCACTGTATCTGCTACAAAACTGTAAATCTATTTTAAGAAAAAGAACTACTACCTATTAGGACACTGCTTACAGGGGTCAACTTTAGCAGGCCACCTTTTGAAAACAACAGAAACAAGTCATAGATATTATTGCATTGTTATTTTCAGAATCAGTTTTGAATATAATTATCTCTGGAGAAGAGATTCAACAAAGAGCCCCCATAAGTACCTTTTAGTTTTATTTTTACTTTCTGAGAAAATGGAACTTTGGAAGTACAGCAGAAAAGCTGTTAAACAAGGAACACTTTTATAGCACATAAACTAGCAGATGTGTTGTCTCAGGCTACTGTTATTATTCAACTTGTCAGTTTTTGATGTATATGAACAATACATCAGATGCCTGGAAACAAAGTTCTCCAAGAGTTTCACATAGAAAGATTAAAATTATGTCAACCAACAAATATTCAACTTCCCAATTCCTTATGCATTAGTTTTCTGCAATACACGTTTAACAGGATATCTTTTATATGAAGTATTGCCATGGCAGGGGCATAGGAAAAAATACTGCTGTAAAGACAAGGAAAGATCTGATACAATGTTGACACTACGTGTAGGACTGAGGTATTAAAGAGGAAAGTAGAACCTGTATTTATATGAACTACTTACCCTTGTGAAAGTACCCTCAAAACTGTGGATATCAAGCTGTGGCTTCTGAGCATAAACATATGCATTGATTGAAAACAGATCCTGTAAAACAGAATAATGTACTTACTATTACTTAAACTTAAATATAATCCTGTATTTTGAAGATCTGGTAAAGATTCCAGTTTATGACCCCCACCAACCAACCCTAAACTAAGCTTGCACAACTTTTACCCAACTATGAAACATTGTGTTTTCTTCCAGTATATCTTGCTGTAGAGGAATCAGTTTCAAGTTGATATCTATGAGTTAGATATTTTATCTAATTTATTTTCTTTTGACAGCCTCATTTTAATTAATAATAGCATAATCTTAAAATATTCTCCAGGTATTTTTCCTTTTCAAAATAAATTAGGAGAAGGAGAAGGGTTGGTTTGTTTGTTGGTTGGGTTTTTTAAATGAAACTGGAAAAAAACCACTTTTCTAGCAAGGACAAATCAACTGAGTACAAGAGGAAACAACAAAATGGATTTGACTTCTCTTGAATGCTCTAGTACCTCTGTGAAAACCCGTGAGAAAGCCCTATCAGCTTCCGGAAAGCCTGACCACATCAACAGGATTACTCAAATGTTTAAATTCAGGGATACATCAAAACTAGTCTGATAAAATTTGGTCTAATATATGTGGTACTACTACTCATGACAGCCAACAACCCATGAATGTTCCTACCCTAAAACTAAGAAGAATAGGAAATTCCTAAGACAGTACAGTAGCAGTCAGTAGAAACAGATGGCAGTATAGTATAAACAAAAGAAAAAAAATCTGATAAATCTGATGACAGTTAGATCTTAAGAGCTGTCCCTAGAGGCCCAGGATGGTTCACTTTAAAATTCTGAAACAATTATTACATCAAATAATTGTTCTAAAATATCCACTTTCCACAGAAAAAATACTACAGTCTAAAACCCTGATAAAAAGGAATTTTTCAATCTCAAAAGCAAAATTTTTGGTGCTTTTTAGATGGTCACAACCAACAGCAGCAAAGGGATTTCAAAAGGACTAGAATATTCATGCATGCATACACAACAATCCAATTTCTACTCTGGGGAGGAGCAGATGCTTGATACCAAGTCCCACCTAATCTAAAAATTTTAACCTCTGATCAAATGCAAGGCTGTATACCTTCCCACTCTATGTAGCTCCTAATTATTTGGGTTATCTCCATCTCTTATTACTAGATGAATCTTGCAAAAGGCTAATCAAACACCATCTCTGGGGACCAAATTACATGGGTACAATACCCTGTTCATGCTAGCTAGAATGTGCTGCCTTCCAAAGAAGAATTAATTTTACAGCCTCTTTCATGGACATATAATCGCACTTTGGCTCAAATGCTACTTTTAAAAGTAGGCCATTATTGTTTCCCATAATTTTGAATATAAGAATATTTCACTATTTGAACAGTACAAATATTAACTAAAAATGAAATTGTCTACCCATGTTTATGTCTTAAAGCCCAACATTTATATCCTTTAGTTTCCCCAATAAAATGGCTAGATTGATGAATATCACTATACTTTTGCTTTTCCTTATCAAAATCTTTTTTTTAAAATCTAAAGTACATTTATGAAATGTGTTTGACTTTAGTTTAAAAATGTGTAGCTCTATAAATAATGAATTGTGTTTATATTCTGCAGATAAGAAATCACTCATAGCCTGCAAAAAACACACACTTTATATTTCATATGCTTTTTAGAACATGAATGAAATCTGAACACTGAATCTCACAACTTATCTTTATCTTAAACCACTAGACATTTACTGAAGTCTATCACATGAAGTTCATTCATTGCATCCTTGTTCTTCCTACCTACTTTCAACAGGTTCACGAGAAATAATTCATATGAAACTAATACACACGTGGTGTCCTATATCTTCATCATTCACTTCTCTCCAATCTGTTATCACCTACAATTTAGCTAATCTAAGCTATTATGTCCTTTATTATGCAAGCAAAAATAAAGAGTCTTTCAGTAGTAGATAACACAGAAGGAAACTAATACCACACACATGCTCCTATACACAATAAAAACTGCTACTGAAATGCGTCAACTTCTCTCTTTTCAAAGAATGCCTTAGTGGGAAGCAAAATTCAAAGAAAGAAGAAATATCCACCTTTTTAAAGGGAATTGGCATTTGTACAGTAATATATTTTCCTTGTTTCAAATTTATTTTTTTCTACTGTGATCTCCTTCTTTGTTACATTTCAAAGATAAAAATTTCTATCTACCATAATCCTCTGGTGTCTTTTTATGTTTTAGCTCCCTTTTGTACTTCTGATTTAACACCTAAATTCGTGTTTTCTTTTTCTTCCTTTTTGAATTTCGACTATGAAACAAACTTATTTATCTTTGTGAAAAATGGAGATATGCACATTATTGACATTACTCTAAAATGCAACAAGCTAGAACTGGCATAGTATTCCGAAAGTGCATGGGGTTTTTTTGTAAAATTTAAACCTATGTTCTGTGGGAAATCTCGGGTTTTAGCTCATTGACATTTCATTCATGAGTAGCAGAAAGACATAAAAGCCTATTACCTGTGCTCAGTTGATTTCTGAAGAGTTTTTTTTCATTATTAGGGTAAAGAAAACACTTTAAGATTCTTATTTTCTGTGGTCAAGTGTTTTGTACTCCAACTCCATTCTCAGGCCAAGAAAACACGGCAGTTTTATAATACATGGTAAAGAAAGAAAAACTTTAAGAATTATACAGTTACAGGAGACAAATTTCCTATGAACTCCATTCAACAACCAGTAAAGATTACTGATGTTTCTTTATATTCTTTGCTGGTTTTCTTTAGTATGGAAGCTGTGCATTTCTCCTCTCAATGTCTTGAAAGAAATCCTGAGGGTGATTTTAACAAGGAGACATCAAGATTTGTACGCAAGAATACATGTAAATATAAAAGCAGGGGAAAGGGAAATTACCTTAAATAAATTATTTGATTCTACCATTTTTAGAAAAGGCAACTACTTTTTATTAATGATTTAACTGATGGGGGATTTGTGAAACTCAGTAAAGACTTATTTTCATACTAATATACTGAACTGCTGATTCACTGAAGCCAAATAGTTCTACTGATACCTTCAACAGAAACAGTATTCTACATCTAAAATTACATCACTTTCAGGATGCAATAAGGTCAAATGACCTCAGTTATTTTCTAACTCAAGACAAAAAAACAAGATTGTGTGGGGATTGTAACAGTTCTAGATTAAACAAAACTACATTAAAGACTTGAATCTCAAGTAAAAAAAATACTCTTTTATAACAGTAGATGAGTTTTTCTTAAATTGTTACACATTTAATTATCTCATATTTTAAAATAATATTTGAGAAGAATGCATTTCATTCTTCTACATTACAAGTCAGAAAATGACTTTGTGATGGTACAATAATGAAAATGTTCTTTTATGCATTTCACAATTTAAAAATCCCCACAGTTATCAATAACATAGAAAAACCTTCTCCATTAGGTCAAGGGCAACATTTGTTCACCTTACTTAAAGATCATTAAAATACATTCTTAATCATAACATGTAGTTCCTTGCAAATAAAATTGCCTTTGGTTCAATAAAACTAATTAAATGTAAATGGTATTGTTTACTGCCGTATGGATCTTCTGATATAAATCAGCAAGTCACCATTTATTGAAAATTACAGTGACCTCACTGCTGTTAATAAATACAGCTGATCACACAAGCTAGAGAAGAATGCCTCAGAACTCACGTACTGCCAGAACCGTCCCACCTATAACTATGAAACTGCAAGAAACCTAATCCAGGTGTTACCACATTTGCTGCCCAGCCATCATTAAGTGACTTGCTGAAATTTTAATTCTCTGATCACATTAAGTGCTTCAGAAAGACAACAAAATCTGTAGCGATCGTCTTGGCGGTGTCATCTGTTCTTTAAGAAAAATTCTGAAGGTCTGCTCTAGATTTGTTTGTTCTGGGTGTCACAGCGGGTAGGATTACAGTGCTGCTCTGATGACACAGCTGACAGCTCATGCCAACACAAGATACTCACTCTCCTACCTGAAAGGAGGTTGTAGTGAGGTGGGGCTCAGTCTCTTTTCCCAGGTAATAAGTGACAGGAGGAAAGGAAATGGCCCCAAGTTGCTCTGGGGGAGGTTTAGATTAGATCTTACAATAAATTTCTTCACAAGAAGGGTGGTCAAGCATTGGAACAGGTTGTCCAGGGAATTAGTGGCATCACCATCCCTGGAAGTGCTTGGAAGGCATGTGGATGTGGCACTTGGATACAGTGAACTATACACTTGAACACAGTGAGCTGTTTATAGGATTCAACAATCTTAGAGGCCTTTTCCAACCTTACTGGCTATGTTTTTACAACTGAAGAAATCAAGGTGAGTGAATTATGGAGAGTTTATTCTATCCAACACAAAAGTTAGCTGTTCATAGTTTATTTTATGCTCAACTTGCATAAATTACATTTTTAAATTATTAAAAATATATTTCAATATGGAAGTATGAACCATAGATCTCAGCTTTGAAAGTACATCACAAACACGTGGAGTAGCCACTGTGGCAAAGCCACTGTGGCAGGGATGTGTAATGAGTCCCTGGAGGCCACTGTGGGCAGAGGCTGGCTGAAGTAATGTGATCCATCCGGTAACACCCCAAAACAGCAGCCCAGGGGGAGAGAGAGCAGAGTCACAGGGACTGCACCCCGCTGCCCAGGTTGACATTTTGTGTAGGAAAGGAGCCCAACTGTAACTGTAAAGAAATAATTCTGGACACTGCATTCTGACTTCCTATAGGGCTCACATACTAATAGAGCTCATTACTCTATTATAAAGCACAAAAATTAAGCTGATAGCAAAATAATTTCATATGCTATTTTTCTGTTAGTTTGATATTCATAGCTTGCTTTGACCACCATACCAATCTCTGAAGTTTTCTATCCACAGAGTTTCTTTACATGACTGACAGTCCTGCATATCACTGTCATTTGAGTAAAGGTAAAGGAGTCTTCGCAGAAATCTAAGAATTACCAATGTGCTTTCCCACAGAAATGGAAACAGTATTCTGCAATGAGCACTGAGCATCATTTTTTGTGGCAGATACAAGAATCTCTTAAAAACCATTTACGTTTGGTGCATTAGGCTACCACTCCACCAAAGTAAGTCACAGACAGATGGGGCTTAGGAGCAAAGCAGATAGATGGCATGAGCACTGCAAACAGTCCAAGACTTGCTGGGAGCAGCCATTTAAAATGAACTCAATGAAGAACCACCAAGTGTAAGAGGATTGACCAAACTACATAGTACAAAAATTTGGAAGATTTTGAGTTTAGTTCGCAGGAAGTATTACACCCAGCATCAGTTAGTTCAGGATGAAATGTCAGCTTATGCAGACAAGGCCTTGTCTAGCACGCGGCAAGCACCAATAACTGCGTTGTGTGAGAAAGGGAAGCGGCACAGCAACTGCTTGTGGCTTTCATATGCTGCTGGTAGTCAGGAAAGGTGTTAAGTGGAAGTAGCTCTTGATTAACTGCACTTACAGTACAACTCAGGTCATCACCCACAGCTCAAGAGGGAGAGTATCAAGATCTTGCAAGAAGCCCAGATAAATCAGAGGAGGTTAATAGTCCTAAGTGGAAACAACTAAGGAAGAAATGGCTACTATATTGCACAGTTCACTCCTCTATATTGTGTCCAAGATCCACTAATAATTTCTTGGGGATATCTTGCTTTTCCTCCCATTCACACCCAAAACAACCACCACCTGAAGTGAACCTTCACATCTGCTAGAAGATGAGGCTGCATGTCCTACCATTCAAATGCAGACATCCCAACTTCAACCACTTCTGATTTACTAGTCTAAAAAAGTACAATCATTTAGTTCTCCAAATCATACTGCCCAGATTTAACCATAATTTTGCATTATCTCCAGTGATGCCTAATGCTTTATTTTTCAAGTCTATTGATAATTGATTTTTAATTTTTTTTTAACAAAGAACATAGTATAAAAATTACAACACAAAAATTTAATGTTCCACCTAATATGAAAGCTAGAAAGGTAATTCCATGCTTTCTTCCTAACAAGAAGGGAAAATATTTAAACATAGATTTGGATTATTTATGGGGAAAAAAAAAAAGGTAATGTAAAAGGCTTTTTTCCTTTTCCAAAGAATAATGCAGAAAGCCATTGCATTGTAACTTACTTCAGACTTCATCAGCCTCAATACACAAAAACTTCTAAGCTCAGAAAATCAAAATGATAACCAACAAATAAAACTCTGGAGGCAGTGCTTTGCACAGAATTTACAACTGCAGTCAATGATGTTTCCAAAAAAAAAGATAGACAAAACATAGCAACTAAGTGGAACACAGGAGTAACTATTGGAGCAGTACTACTAAATGAAAAAAAAAATTAAAGCAAGATAGAAAGATGACTGTATTTTAGTCAAACACATTGCATGTGTTCCAAATTTGAATATGATTTTCTTTTAATGAGTAAACAAGAGAAGGCCTTGATTAAATGTTAAAAACTACAGGAGAAACATTATTACAAACGCTAAATTCAAATGCAGGTTATAGAATATTTGTCAAAGTCTGTTCTTGTACCAGAATTCATGACTTGAAGCCTGACTTGGCATCTCTGTCTGGCATGACCAACCTTTGTTTCCAAACCTTATTCACAATCCTCTAAAGTGCAATTGCAGTGTAACTACTTTCTTCTTCTCCTGTCACTTGTCAAGCCAGTAGTCAGAGAATATGAACACAGGAAAAAACCTCTCCTTTTTGCTAGTATCACTGTGGCAGCAACTATTTCTGTAAGTGTAACTGCAAAAGTCTGCTAAGATCCGGCAGATAATCTAATACTTTTGCCATTGAGATGGAATATAAACAAGCTTCTTAAGGTATATTTGCCTTTAATAAAACATGTAAAAGATTTAGTGTCAAAACACCAGAAATTCTGTAGAAGGGTATTTCCACAACCTTGTTACTTGAGTATGTTTTCAAAGGAGGTTTCCCAACACCAAGCCAACTTGCTGGGATAACAGAAAACTTACCAAATATAAGGGAAACAATTCAGTTTCTTGTAAAGGAGACATTTATACAATTTAGCATTTGCTTCTGTGGTATGTGTTTGGATGTACACACACACACACACCCACCCCTGTGTCCCTTTTCATGATTTTAGATTTACTTGTGACCCAACACATTTATGCACTCAATAAAAGCCCCATTCAGGCTGTTCTTAGAGAGCCCTGCTTGCAAGAACCTGCACATTGCACCTAGTCAGATCTGAATATTGACAATAAAAAGCACTACACCTTCCAGGAGCAGACTATTCTTTCCCAAGCTCACAAGTAAGTGATTAAAGCAATGGTTCTGGCAACAAGAATAATTTGCACTTGCAGTCTAACACTTGGTTGAAAACACTGTAACTGTGACTTGCTTCTGGAGAGCGTGAATCAATCTCTGTGTAGACAACGATGAGAACCACTAGGTTGAAAGATGAAAATCCAGTTCTGACTCAGTTTCAACTCAATGCAAAACCAGGAATATTTGTGTAACCAACTTCTTGTTCAGCATGCAGTGGAATATCTGTGTCTTGTTTATTGTAAAAACTAAGGTCCCAGTAACAGGTATTTTTCAACACTTACAGTAACTGTAACAATCTTTTGGATAACATATATAAATGCACAAATAGAAGATAAATTAAAGGCAAACAGTATGCTTACCCCTAAAGCTGGCAATCTTTGTGTGCAACTGACAGCAACCTTCAGTTTCCAGTCTGTTTCTCCATCCAGCTGGTCAGTTCGAATGAAACACGAACCTTGAAATTACAAAGAGACATTAAACTATTATTTTAATTTTAAAAATTCAGTTTGGATTAAAAGATGCAGAAGAGTAAAAACAACACAATTTACAACCATTTTAAGAAATAAATACGTAACATATAAAATTATTTGTATTTTGGAGAGTCTGTGTGCGCTCTTCCAGGAATGCTTTAGATATCACACAATTGCAACATTTTTTCCAATAAAATTAATAACATGTCTGTTTATGAATGGAGCTAACTTCTATTTTACATGTTTCTTCGAATTCCTAAATAGGTTTTCAAATGTTGTGAGGAAAAAAAGTCTGTAACATATACAGCATTCAAAACGATGTAGATTTGAAAGAATTATACTTAAAAGAAATATGTTTTAATCATCTGCAACCATCAATGATCCAAGACTAAAATCTTTCAACACATGCAAAGTACTTAAGATATGAGGGAAACTCAAGATACACAGTGATATACACTGAACAGAATCAGTGTGCTGTACAGACAGTATTGAAGAAACAGAAAACTGAGACCACTGCAGAGCCTACCCTCATCCCCATAATGACGGATATTATCAAGTCTGGAGTATTACATACATTACTAATGTAAGATTCAAAAAAGACCACACACAAACAAATCTATTCTTCTGCAAATGTATTGCCATTCCATCAAGCTTGAAGTCTTTTAAGAAGGTGGCAGAAGTTCAGCAACACTTCACGACTGCTATGTTAGAGAAGCATTAAATATTTCTGAAGTAGTAATTACAATTTCCTTTATACTACAGCTAAAAAATGTATACATTATTGTTACTGAGTGCTATGGGTGCACAAAGAATAGATTTTATAAGTTATTTATAAATTTTAACAGACGTATATAAACACACACATATTTCTGCCTTGTATCTCAACCAATCCAATAAAAACTAACAAAGCAGTTTTACCCCTAGAAGTGATGTGGTAGCAATTAAGTGGAAGGAAACACTGCAAAGGAGTTTATCCAGATTTGAGTCTTATTATAGACAAGAAGAGAGTCTGCTAGAATGTGTCAAAGCATTATGGCAAGAAAGGGTACCTACCAGTAAACATAAATTAATTCTATAGGTCAAGTGGACCCTGGTGTAAGTAAAGTCAAATAGAACCCAATGTTTTATCCATCAAAGCCTGAAAATTAAGCAGTTTGATGAGCTAACCACATGCTTGAGAGGGAAGCCACCTGAAATTGCACCTGACTAAAAGGCAGTGTTTTTGCACAACAGACTTGAAAGAAACTTACAAGCTTTCACATAACAACTAACTAAAAACTAACTACTACTACTAACTACTAACTAACAAGCTTTCATTTCATTGTGACATATAAAAATAGAAATATTTAAAAAAATAATTTCACTTGTAAAATCCTGATTAAATAGGTATAGCCAATAACAAGATCTGCTCAAAGTTATTGCTCAAAGCAAGAGCAGAAAAAATGAACGATAGAAGTGTGGAACTCCTTTTATAATGTGTCATTTACTTTGCTGCTTTTTAATGTTAGTCAGAATAAGTTGTTCCTTAGCAGGTTTTTGGGGCTTTTTTCCTGAACTGAGAATCATCTTGTGTCTCATCTCATGACTTACAGCTGCTTTCTCAGTCCCTCTTCCAGGCCAGAAGCAGGGAAATAAAAATTAAGTTTGGATACAGGAAAAGCTGGATAGTTTAGTTTGTTATGTCATGAAAATGATCTTAATTTTTCATGTTACTATTCGTCATGAAACATGGCCAGTCCTGGAAAGCAAGTATTAGCATATTTTCCAACCTTCTCTTTGTAAAAGCAAAGCCAGTAGACATCATGGTCAAGAAGGAAGTAGGGAGGAAGCTCTGTCTTTTAATCATGCCACTCTACCTAAACTGTTTGCTTGCCATTTTCAGAGTCTGATTTGCATGTAATTTCCGTGAATCAATGCATGCATTTTGAGTTATTTGGATTCAATTGTGCAGTCTAGGATTATTCAACAGTATTGCTGCCTAACAAAGAACATTAGGTCATACTTTTATAATTGGTAGGATATTCTGTGTCTGGCTGGTTATTTAAAGGCACTATAAGGCTGCTAAGGAAAGTATACAACAGAACAGTCTCTGCCTAAAGCATCTCTGAAAGAAAAATGTCTGTGATATATGTATACATAAAAATGTGTATGTGATAGGAATGTATGTATTTTAACACAGGAGATACTACAAATAACACACAGTTTTGATTCTGCAGCAAATGAAATAACTTCTCTAGGGCAGTTAAGATCTTCTTTCCACACATATTTCAAATATTAAATCTCTTTGTAATTAAGATAACTTTTTTTTTTATTACAGCTTTCCATTAAAATCACGGATGCAACTTTACATAGAATAAGTTATTCTCTTGTTTGGAAGTAATTGGTCTTAGTGTCAATACTGCTATTTCGGGTTTCTTGTGTTAAGTACACTTGCTATAAAAACTACTTGTTAAACAGGATGAATATTAAGCTAATTGTTTTAAGGAGAAGTTATCCATCTTTCTGCTTAACAGAACGAACAACACAAATAAAATAGGAACAAATAATTTAATTAATACACAGCAAATTTTCTTTCCTGAGTGACTTCTCAATAAACCCTGTAACTTAGAATACATTTAAGAATATATGTCACATCTCAAGTAATAGCTTGTTTTCAGAAGCTTATTCTAAAAACAGTATTTAATATTCTAGAGTACATATATAAAAATAAAATGGGAGTGCTGGATAGTAGCATAAGTTCATATACTTTACTAAAATTTCAGGAATTGAAAGATATCCACATATAAAGAAATGAATACATAAAATGTGATTAGCAAGTTTGGTAGTATAAAGAAGCTATGCTAACTGGTGATAATATATTAAGAGAAAGGAAATTATATGAATATAAACTTGATTAAGAAGCTTCCCTTTCTAGTTTGGGGAAGGATTTTTTTTTCCCCTGCACATTTCTTTTAGGGTGAAAATATAACCAGCTTTTTCAAAGGATAACCTGTATTTAGTTTGAGAATTTTTGTTCAGGGCTCTTTTCTTCAGGATTCCTAGAGGCAGGTAGGTGACAGATGCATATGCACGTGTTCACCATTCCCAGAAGCATTTGACACATACACATACTTCAGGTATGTTCTGCCTGCAGCCTTAAATCCAGCTCACACTAATTAGAATTGTTCTTGCTTACTCTTGATATTAACGATACCTTGGTCGACAAATCTAGGCCAGGCATATCATGGCCCTAGGTTAGTGCCATCACAGATGAGCTTTTTCATCTCTATTTCAAAACACCATAAAAGCTACTGAAGTAAACATTATTTTTCTTCAATATTCTATTAGCACACAAAATAGCTTTAAAAATATATATTTTTATCCATAATATCTCAAAAAAATAAGTAAGTCTGTTAATAATTCTCAATGTATAATTATCAATGTATCCTTAAAATGTGAAGTTATATAGTTATTTCAAGTTCTTAAAGTTATTTTCATCCTTTGAGGTCCGTCTGAGTGCTTCACTTCATAAAGTAGAATTTTTAATTTTGTGCATATTCTCATTTATATGTAGCCTTATGAAAATTTTTCATGTTTAGTGAAGTGTGTAATAAATTTTTCATTTTTAGATTTTTCTTTTTGTAAACAGCTACTTTTGACTGGTAAATACTTAAAATACTTAACCACATTTCCTTAAATGCCTCCTTTTCAAAAGCAGCATAAACTTTAAAAAATATTTCATTCTTTGTGTGCTATAAAATAATTTTCAGGTTCAAGAGTTATTTCTGTATTCAGAAGGAATAGTAACTCCTTGCATGTATAGAAGATTTTGGGATTTTTTTTTTTGTCTGGAAAGTCATATTCAGGTTAGAAATGTAAGAGACTTTTAATACTGTCCTAAAGCTTTCTGCGGAAGCATGTAACACAATTTTTACAACTTTTTTTGTGTGAGTTTTTTTGTTTTAATTTTGTTGTTAGAGGAGGAGGGTGCAATGCTTCCAAGCATTTTAAAATGGAAAAAAGAAAATACTTATTTTTTCAAAAGACATTGATTTTTAGAAGTTTTATGTACTGCCAACTCAAATACCTCTCAGAGGTAAAGTACTTGGGAAATAGATAGTTTTACAAAAATTCAAGGTTTTTGATAGGGTTAAAGAGTCATTTTTATACTTTCCAATTACATATTTAATCTTCTGTGTTTTTAGATTAGTTAAGCCAGGTTACCTTAAAGAATAGTTAAAATTGCTTAGTCAAATCTACTGCAATATTTGAGGTGGAGAAGAGGCTTGTATTGTTTCGGTTTTGCTTTTGTGATCACTGTTGAAAGCTGACTTGGCAGAAAGCAGTCCTTTTTTCTGGATAAAAGGGAAACAGGCTATGAGATAAGTTATTGATGAAATTAACTGCTGAAGTGAAGAGGAAATGCAGCTGGCCAATACATGTCATAGTGTGAGCTCTATTAAATGAATATATGTGCAGTCAACCATTCACAGCAGCCACACTGGTCTTGAACTGCATTGATCTATAGTATAATTCTAAATGAAATTGATGCAAGAGAGCAACCATTGACAGCAAGGGTAAAGAGAACCATGAAATGTCTTGTACAGGAAAAGTATGATGGAGAGTAGGCTCATCTATGCCATGGACAGAAAGTGCAGTGATACCATGATGTTTCTAGATGTTCCTACGTACTTCATACTTTATTATAATGCAGTGGATGTCACAGACTCTCCAAATGTGCTTTATAGTATTTTACTCTTAGAAGAAAATCCATAAAGAATTCTGTTAAGAATTTAAAACCAGCTTTTCAAGAACTTCAGACACAGCTTTGCAGCCTGCATCTCTGAGCTTTGGGTGAAAATTAGCTGTGATTATTTTCTGAGACCTGTCTATATTAGCATTTACCATGCACTTAATATAAATAGAGCTGTTACATTCAAATCCACAGAGCCTTGCCAGTCAACCCACACACGGTATTTGGTACAAACATTAATGTACATAGTAAAGAATAGTGTACAAGAAGTTAATCAACACAGGAGTTCTGAAAACTATATTTAATATTCTCTCAAAAAACATTAAAGTTAACAGATATCTGGTTGAAAATTTTTTGCCAATTATCGCCAAGCTGGAAAAGTTGACTTGCCAATAAGTGCTGAAGTAAACTTATAGGAATAATTCAAATATGCCATAGCACACAATTTAATGTTATACTGTAAGGAAGATGCATCAGAGGGAAGCAACTATTATTTAGTTGTATACAGCAGAGGTACAGGAATATGCATATTTTACAAACGTAATAAAACCAGGCACCCCAGTCTTGAAAAGGTATTGCTTTTCTGCATAAGTGCAGGATTGAATTCCACACTCCATTACAGATATCGTCAAAAAAGCAACTATGTGCACTTAAATTAAAAAAAAAAATAAAAATCACAAAAGTAAATGAATATGTAACTGATAAGAATTCCTGTCCGTTATTCTTAAACAGAGACACTGCTAAACCATCACACTACATGTCTGGGCTCTTCTCTGTCAAATCTAAATAAATAAATAAAATTATGTCTGCCTTCTTTCTCCAGAGCTGTATCCAATGAATTTTTTACAAATGGGAACAGCAGTACAACTAATGCCTTTCAAGCCTCAGTAAAACTGAATTATTAAATCTGTCTGCCTATATCCTATTACAGCCTACTTATGAATACTTGATTTTATTTTGTATAATTGACAACAGTTGTCAGGAAAGGAAGGTTTTAACGGCAATCAAATTAAGATCAACTGGTATAAGTGTCAGAGTGAAGAGCTTGTGTCAAGTGTTGATGAATTAATTGATGGGTCAGTAGGAAACAGGGCACGTGGAACTGCAGTGTCATAAACAGCTTTATATTTTTTGGCAATATTACCAGCCTTCCTGCTTTATGTGAAAAACATTGATATAGATGGGTTACAAGAACATAGCTAGCAAAAGAAAAACAGACTTTGACTTTGCACAATTTACCCCAGATCAACAACTTAATTTTTAAATCATTTATATTACTTAGGGGACTATGTACATGAAAATTTTAAACTGATGACAAGGTGAACAGCAGCACCAAGATGACATATTGGAGTACAGAGTCTCATTTACTACTCTAATGAGAAGCTTTCCATTATGACGGCTTCTAAAGAGGAACAAAACCACAAAACATCTGAAACACCTTAAACATTTAAGCTACATCACCATTCCAGAGCATGCACATTTATAGAAGACTGATTAAATTAGTTCAAAAGCATTCATTTCTCTTAAGACCGGAGAAGAACTGTGTGTACTTGAGATATTTGATCTGAATTAAGAAACTGATGAAGCAATTGATTAATTGCAATTTAAGCCATCAGTCACTGGATCCATGAACAGTTTCATTTACATTCTAAACAATCAGCAGATGGTCTTATAGGATACCATGTATTAATATACAGTCAATATGATACCCCTAAACTCATCACAGTTCCTTATTGACAAGAACTCAGAGGTTTTTTAATCCAAGCTTGATCACACTGCATCTTTTTTGAATTGCAGTATTGATTCAGTACACTTTAAGAATTTTTATCTCTATTAAAACATTATGGAATTTTCAGATACAGTGAACAATGTTCCAAGTTTAAAAGAAAGTCTACATTTGTATTCACATTCGCAAATTTTAGTTTACTGATTTATATTATTTTGAGATATACAGAAGGATACTTAAAACCATTAATCTTTTCCATTTAATACAATTTGATGCACCACTTTGCTCCATTATTCTTCTGATGCATACTAGCAATCTTTTTTTGCAGAAATCCAGTGATACAGAAAAAAGTTGGTGTGCATTATTTACATCTTCAGAGTAATGAAGAAATCAAAAAGTCTGCCATAGACAATGCTTAGAACACTGAACAAATTCTCTTTTCAGCGAAAAGACGAATACTAACTAAACAGCTCCATCATTTGAAAGCTTTGGCAGCACAGCAGAACTCACTGTCCCCATCAACCTCTCTTATGCACTTATGTATTCCTAAAGACCAGTAACACAAAAAATATTTATACATCTCAAACAAGAGTGCTTGTAGAAGACTGAAAGAGCATTTCCTCTTTTGTTGAAAGCAGAGGTCACAGAGGAGGTTGAGAAAAGCGTATGGTCAAATATAGCAGTATCCACTGAGAACATGTTTTGCCTCCAAGATTTTAACAGCAGCAATAATAATCAACTTGAAGGACATTCCATTAACTAAATTAGGGGGAGCAGTAACAAAAAGCCTTGTTATTTCAGAAAGCTTAAAAACAGACAAGTCTAAGTCAAAGGAGTTGACAAAACCATCAGGTTACAACGGCCATGTGAAAAACAAGAGGATAAATTTTTAGTTTAGCAGGGAAAAGTAAATTTTCCTTTACTATTCGCTGGTAACTGGGAAGAAACAACAGACTCAACTATGAAGATTTAACACTGGACTTTAGAGATACTTTACAGACAACATATTATAAACTTCTACACAAGGAATTTTTGAACCCTACTTTAGCAAGAGTAATTTTGGCTTTTTATTTTCAAACATACCAACAAGTCTGTCTGTTCTTAATATACACTTTTTTTTTTTGCCTGACTTGCCCTGCCTCTGGGATCTGCTTTGATGATTCTCACCTTCAGTTTCTCTACATTGTTTCCCAAATGGGGGGAATTGCTTGCAATTTTGGGACACTCCGACTGCTACCCAAACCAAGCCATCAAATCCCGTCAAATTTCTGGGAAAAAGCATTATCACTGGCAAATAAGAATGGGCTAATTTATGCCTAACACAATACATGGTCTCCTTACACATCAATTTTCTCAACTCTTACTAGTCTTTTATATTTTTTTATACAGAAAAACTGAAAAATATTTCTTTGTTAATGCCTGTTTTGCTGCAAATCTAACAAAACACATGGATTGTACTAGTCTGACAAGTATGCAGAGAAAATAAAAGAAAATATTAAGGGAATTGTATATATTATCATATCTTTTAATAATATTTTACTGTGTAATTTTATAGTTCTAACAGAGAGAGTAGAATATTATTGGGAGCCTAATGCCTGCTGAGACCACCTCCTTCCACCACATAACATTCATATTATCTGACTACATCTTAAACAAGTAGCTGATCACATCAAATCACCAGTACTCAGTGGCTTAAAGTAGATACCAAAACATTTCAAGCCTGAGTTAAATCAAATGCTAAAAACAGAATAGGAACTGAAGTAGAGAAACAGATTAAAGTAGTTTGGACAGATTGTTGGCAGCTACTCATGCCCTGAAGATAAACTTTTATCTGGCCGTATGTGCAAAACTTAGCTCTAGTCATTTATCATTCTCTATAGCAGTAGATTTTCAAAGCATTTTAGTTTCCAGACAGGTAGGTTTTACAACACTTGTTTTCTAAACATAATAGAAAATTCCAGAATGTGTGACAAATGCAACTCCTTCAGCCTTATTATTCTGCAGTAGCTGGTTTTATGAAGAAATAAAAAGTGACATCAGCTGCACAACAGAATTCCAAACTGACATTTTCTCCTCTGGTTTGATTTTCAAGTATCTGAAGTTCCAGAACAGGCTGGGGCCCAGACAATTAAGTTATTTGTAGAATATTTACTCCTAACCGTCCAGAATAAATAGATATTACTAGCATGACCTTTATTATATTCTCCCTTGCAGCAAGTTAGGAGTTTCATTCTTTGACATAAATATTTGACTAATATTTGCTTTTTAAGACCTACAAAACTAGATATTTTAAACAAGTAAAACATATTTGGTGGCACAATGCTCTCTTTTTGCATAGAAATGCTTAAGAACTCATCATCTGATTCGGATATATCAGAATTCAAACTCGTCACTTTCAAAAAGACTTCTTTAAGGAGCAGACTTTATTTGAGATGGTAGATTCTGGAGTATGCCTTTACTCACAGCACCTTCCAACAGAAAATCAACTTGTATGAATGATTATTTAAGTCTGTACTCGCATTGCAGAGTTTATGCCAGTTAAATGGTTAGCATTTAAAATAAAAATTACATCTGAGAGTTATATTGCTACAGAAATGAACTGCTCCAAAGCTTCAAAATAAAAATTATTTTCCTGTTTTATTCCCACATTTTACTTATACCATTGTTGTTAAAGTAATTACAAGTACAGAATCCTGAAAACTCTTAACTACAAATTTTAATGCAAGGGAGATTACTCTTTTTGCTGCAATTCTCAAAAGTATAAACATGTTTGCTATTAACTATTTTATGCCTGAGTAAATAAGCCATTTTTAAATAGTTTCATAAATGGAATTCAAAACACTGATCTGTGCAATGGGAAATGTGCAGGGATACCTTGAGAGGCTGGAGAAATGGGCTGATGAGCAAGCACCATAACAAAGTATCAGTTGTCTGAAAAATACACCACGTAGCAACTGTGCAACTTGCATTACCTTGCCAAGAATTAATTATTCTTCACATAGGCTTGTGAAAATTTTTAAATTATTTTCCAGTTCCTTACTGCTTGCATTGCCCAGCTTTAGAGGTGGACAGTGTTTTGAAATGTCCACACCAGTAAATTATTATGTATGGAATTTAAGAACAAACAGTACCAAAATTAGTTTATGATAAAAACCTTTGCATGAGACTATGCTCAAACAGCAGTCGAACTGATCAGCCACTGGAAGTTGCATTCTCCAGAGTATCACCTCTGCAATTAAAAAACCAAACCATTTAGTAGCTATTGTCGATTTAGTAGCTATTGAGAAATCTACAGTAGCTGAGGTATTAAAAAAATTTGTGACTTTATTTTACCAGACTTCTACATATACTTTTTTTTTTTACAAATTTTTACCAATTTGTTAAAAGAGAAATATTTGAATGCAGTACTCTTCATCTTGAAAAAAGTACTACTTTTCCAGAAGTAGTGGCTGCTACTCTACACAGAAACAAGTGTCTACCCAAAAATTTAGCTCCAGGCAGAAGATGTGCTAGGTTCAAATACCATGGTCAGGAAAACAGAAGTAGACCAGGAAAACTATTTCACTCTTTGGAAGTCCAGTTTCACCAGAAAAGGCTGAAGAGAAAATCCAGCTCTGCTCTTCATACCATCACAAAGCATTATCTGTGACAAAGAGGACCTCAGGAACAATAAAGAAGATTAAGCAGTTCTTACTCCATAAAAAGCTACTAAGGAAAGTCAGTATCATACGAGTGATTAGTCTGTCATGGGCCTAAGTAGTTAGCGGATGTACAGAATAGAAACAATTCTTTGCAGTCCTAGGAGCATATCACAAGATCCAAAGCTTTGTACACCATTTTAACCTTTTTACCCCTTTATCCTATTCCAGCTGCAGACATAGGCATTAGTTCCTTTAGCTATAATTCCATGTACAATGCTATTCTGCCATGCCATCTTTTTCCCAATAAATTTTGACTTGTGGCCAATTCCAACCTAGTATGACAGAGCAATGATCTCAAAATTAGGAAGTTCCCTGAGTTTTTGTGAAACAACAGAGGATGAAAGAGCCATACGAACAAAAGAAAAGCCAAGCTGCCAGCTCCAACAGTCATCTGCTCTAGGACCTAGCAAAAATTGATAGCCAAAATCAACCTCTGCTTAGCTCAGAACCAGCCACTGCATTTGCCAGCTTTTCACCATGAATAATAAGAATCTGAAGTTATTAGAGGCATGTAAATAAAAAGCCTGCCTGGAAAAAAGTAAGTTTCATTCATTCTTCTTTGACACCTTGTAGTTACCCTAAAAGTTTGCATTCGTCTCAGGATTTCACATTTGAAAGTAAAAAGCATAAAAATATTCCAGAAACACCAAGTCTTACAAATATATGCATCAGACTTTCAGGAAGGACCAGACCCAGCTCATGTCAGAGCATGTGTTAGCATAGGAATGCCTGACCTGGATCAGAAGCCAGCCACTGCACCAAGGCACAGCAGATGCGGAGTACAAAGACTGTAGCTCAGAGAAGGAAAGAGTTCATCTTTGAAATTTTTCTTGTGTTTTATACACACAGTATCTTTGATACTCCCATAATGAAGTTAACACTTCAGTTGGTAGTTTCTGTGGACAATTACAAAGCTACATGATGAAAACTGGAATGCCCTGTCTAGCCTTTGATTTTTGACTGAGATGACATACAGACAAATGAAATGCAGAGAACATACCAAACAAATTTAAAATGATCATGAAAGTTTTGTTAAGGGCCACTTAAGATCTAGTTTAATTTCAGCAAGGGAGTTTTGTGTTGGTGTAACAGAGATCTTGCATACATTTGCATAGCAGCTTTACACTAAGGTAGTCAGTTGCTTTTGGCATGCTGCCTGCTTATACAGAAAATGAATATAATCTTTAAAGCATCTTTTGCAGTCAGCTCAGCATAAACATTTCCTTTTATTTGGTGGAAGGCTGATAAATGGGACAAATCATCCAAATTGATTGTCACTTCTGCCATATATGATGAGTAAAATCAAGATTCAGCCATAAATAATCCCCTCCTACCTTTTCAAACACATAGAACTCCAAAATACATATTACTCCCTAAGTTTTTAATGCTTAATTTTTTAAAGCTAGTTTTACTTTTTTTGGAATAAATTAAAATCTTTTGGAAACCTCTGTTGTATAGGGAGCCAGACAGCAGCAAAGAATTCACATTTGAGGAGTGATTTCCACCTGCACCATCCCCCTGGGAAGTAATCCTAACTCAAAATACAACCAACCATCTACCTGCCTCCATCCATGAAAGAAAGGAATACAAATGTTACAGACTGTCACATGAATACAAAAGAAAGTCCCACCAATATGAGACTTTAGACTATAACTTCTGTAAAAGTCTGATTAATAAACACAGGAATCTTAGATACCAGCACACAACTGACATCAAGTTATTACATCAGATCTCTGAAGAGATCATTCTACCTAAAAGACAATGCATTTGAAAAAGAAATGGAAAAACATATGTAATAAGACATTATTTTTATCAAAATAAGTTTAGCACTCCAGAATGCAGCTGCTACAGAGTTAAAAGAATCCTAGAAAAATCCAAAATTGGAGTGGGGGTGAGTTTCTGGATGAACTTTGTAAACTGCCCATTTATAATTAAAATTGCTTCTTTTTTTGAGTGATGATGTAGAATATTGCAGTGCTGCAGACTACATTAATATGTAAATTTAAACACTGAAGTTGGAAATTTTTACTTTACCCAAAAGAAGCTTACAGGGAGGTTTGGATTTTGAGATTAGTTCAAACTCTCCACTTTAGTCTTTGGGGATTTATAGTAAGAAGCTATACTTAAACTGATTTATTACACAGAAGATAGAATTACATATAGAACAAAAAAACCATGCAAAAACTATTACACAAAGTACTTAAAAGTGTCAACTATAAATTAAAGCATAAATCAGTCAAAACTGCAACATCAGGAAGAAACAATTACAGATGTAAGTGTTCACTCTTTAGTCAAAAAACAATTACTGCCATATGCTTGAAATTTAGGAAGTTATTTTTTTGTGGTTTTGTTTTCTTGTTTTGTTTTTAAAGAAGTGTAACACCAATAAAACTAGTTAATCTGTTGCTTGTTAATAGAAAACTAGGTTTATTAATAGATTATGGTTCTGAGAAAGAATAAAAAGAAAAGCCCGTGTGTCCTGAACAAGAAGCTGGTCAACAAAAATGGAGCTCATATAAGACCACTAGGAGACTGTCACTCCAGGCCAGTTACAGATGATCACTGCATGTAATCAGTATTAACATTACAGTAATTTCTTCTTTTAGCTAATATACAGCTCTACCAGAGTTCCGTAGGCTATCAGAAATATTTTCTCTTCTCTTTCAAATGATGTCTACAAATTTAGGCTTTTATCTGAAATATATGATAGAACTCCAGTGCCACAGTGAAATACTATGTGCCACAAATACAGGGCTTACCAATATCATAGCTATTAGCTTTGTGAAATTTAGTGCTGTCTGACAAATGCCAGACAGTTCTTCAGGATCTGAAGAGAAATGGTAATTTAAAGGAGGAAAACTCATTTCAGTTATACACAGGGGCATCCAGCAGTAATTTCTAAACTTTACAAAACAGCTATAATTTATAGGGTTCCTATAAAGCAGATATTTGTTTCTCAAAGATTAAGAGTACTCCCCTATCACCATGTGAAGAGAAACAGAGCTAACAAGCAGCACTTCCATTTCCCTCATGCAAGAAAATTCCTAGTTTTTGGCTTTTTTTTTTTTTTTTTTTTTAACTGACTGCAAAGGCAGTATTATTTTGAATAAAAGAAAAACCCAAAAAAGTTATTTCAGGAGTTCAGATAATTGTAATGATTTTTCCAAAAAATAGTTATTTTAAACACATATTAGTATTAGTTCAGATTTGAGTTTTTTTCAATTTAATAACTGAAACACAATCAGATGACATTTAAATGTATGGTGCAAGACAATGATTAGCTGTGAATAATTTAAAATAATGTCAAATCACACCAATCAATTACAGTCTTATACATATATTTGCTAAATATTTTTAGCATTTTTAATATTTAAAGCTTTTGTTAAAACAGCTCCTAAAAATCACCCATGTAGAGAAACATCTATACAAGTCTCATTCATGTTCACAGTAAGATTACCCCTAGTTTACAGCCCAAGCATAATGTGTTTGTCACATATGGACTCTCTCCCACTAATATGATGAAGGTGAAGCTCCATCAATCTATTTATCCATCTCAAATTGGCCACAACGTATACTTTAAAATTTTACCACAATCACCAAATTATCATGTAACCAATATGAATTGTCAAAACATACCAGTTTTTTCTGAGGTTCTAAGAAACACCATGTCAGACGGGATTCGTTGATTCTGAGAGAAGAAAAAAAGGTACATTTTTGTAAGTAGGAAAAAAGTGAATTCCAATCAAAAGTCCAGTAAGATCTATCACCAAAAGGTCACAATTGGATTGAAACTCAATTAAAATAGGATTTCTCACAGTACTTTACATTCAGCATTTGCAATTCAGAAATCAATATTTTCAAAAAATTATACCATAAGCAAACAACAGCTAATCCTTTCAGATGTTCTTTATAAGTGAATCATAAATACCTGAAAAACAGATTAACATTTTCTTGACTGAAAACAGTACTTGAAGTATATAAATACCTAATAGAAATATCTTAAAACATAGTTTCACAGAGCACAATTCTGACATTCCGTTAGCACACATAAAACAAAATAAAAAAAGGTAAATTCAAAATATCTGTCTTGGCACTCAAGTCACAATATTATGTATACCACGGCTGCTTCTCTCTTCCAACACACACAAACACACACAGGGGAAATAGCAAATCAGGGAATAGCATTTTCCTACTCCACATATGTAAAATGAACAGAATTTCTTCCTCACTATCTAAGGCATGGAATCATATGCACAGTCAGATGTACCTGTTCTGTCATTTCCCTTTCCAGTACAGAACTGTGTGTATCAAGTTTCCAATTATTTGTTCATCACAGAAAGGCCAATCCAAGCTTTCACAGGTTAAACAAAATGAACAATACCAGTCTCCCACACACACGGTATCTGCTACATGACTACCCAAATCCTCAGTTCTCTCTCCACTTGTTCCCAAGGCATCTACCAGCACAGGGCCAACACAGGGCTTAGGAATGAAACACTGAGAAAGCAAAAATAACCAATATATCAAAATCTGCAAGATACAGGGCTGAAAAGGAAAAAAAGAAAGATTTTCCATTAATCCAAAGAAAGTTTCCCAAGATCAACAAGCGACCACAACAGTGCCATTTGGGAATGTGTGATCCGAAGAGATCTGCCGGAGTCAACAGCCAGACTATGGGCTTAGCTTCCAAAATAAGATTATGTTAACTGAATCTCTGGGAGACTGTTACTTCTCACCACTACTTCTAACATACTCTCAGCAACACCAGTTTGTAAATCGGATTGGAAGCAATTGTAACTATTCTCTATGGGAAGTTCAGTAAAGAGGGACCATAAAGGGCTACAGAGAGGGTTACTACCATAAGCAAACACAAAGCTTGAAAAATGAGGAAGTTGGGAAACACTAAAATAGATGCATGTTTTAGTTTCACTGAAAATTCTACATAGGTAGCAAAAAACTCACCACTGCATAACTTAAAATTATGCCTTTTTTTATCCATTAATATTTCCTCATTTGCAACCTTTTCCATTTTAACTCTTTATGCTTTTACAGATAAAATTAACTTGCTTGTATGCAACAGTACTCACCTTGAAGAGGCTGTTCATCTGTAACTAGTACAACTTTTTTTGAATCTTGCCTCCTAAGAGCTAATAATTAAGGATGCAGTGAAATTATCTACCATGAGCCGAGATTCAACTAGGAATATCTCATTCAAATTTGGAAAAAAATGCAGAAAAAAGATTAACCTTAAACTATATTATTTTGCACCTATTAGAAGGACAAAAGAGAAAAAGGAAAAGGGAACTTCAAAACTAAATAATCCTGTCCTGAAATGACAATAACGATTAAACAGATATCCAGTCTTACTATAGATTAGCTATACATTTTTGCAGCTCCCCTGCCAGCTCTGACAAAAATCCATTACACAAGTTTCAGGTTACTGACTTCATGCCTACAAACTTCCAGTTACTTGTAAACAAGCTGAAGCACTTCACCAACATCCAAAAATTTTGCAAAAATAACAGTCAAACGATCTAATACTGAGTTAAATAGAAGTTCTGGTAATACAAAGGCATTACCTACAAGTCACTACCAACTTCCACATAGGACACATTTCATGTTGAGTAAATGAAACATTCACCTGGCAGAGTATCCAAGACTCACTTTATGCTTGACAAAACCAGGCAGAATCACAGCATAGGTGAAGTTGGAAGGGACCCATAAGGATCACAGAATCCAACTCCTCTCTGCTTTAAGGTCTGTCCATGACTAAACCATTTGACTAAGAGCAACATTCAGATAATCCTTGAATGTAAACAGGTGTGGTGCCATGACCATTTCTCTGGGAATCCTGTTCCAGCAGCTGTCCAGCCTCTTAGTGACAAGCCTTTTCCCAGAACTTCCTCTAACATAGCTTCATTCATAGAAACACAGAATGGTTTGGGTTAGAAGAGACCTTAAATATCATCTTGTTCCAATCCTTTTCCATGGGCAGGAACACCTTTCACTAGACCAAAGTTGTTTCAAGCCCCATCCACCTGACCTTTAACACTTCTAGGGGCAGGGAATCCACAGCTTCTCTGGGCAACCTGTTCCAGTGTCTCACCACACTTGCAGTGAAGAATTTCTGGCTATATCTAATCTACATCTACCCTTTTTCAATTTAAAGTCATTACTCCTTGTACTGTCACTGCATATCCTTGTGGTTCCATTTCTTTGCGTTCTATCACTGATCACTAAAGGGTGACCAGCAACTCCTCCCCCTCTGTCCCCTAATAAGAAACTTATAGATTGTGATCAAATTGGTCATGTGAATATTTTCTCTTTTTTATACAAAAGTATTTTCACGACCATAAGGCGCACCGGATTATAAGGCGTACTTTTTTTTGCAACATTGATCTGCATGCAACTATTACCATAAAATCGGGAGGGAGGGACCCAAGGGATGTGTGCGTGCCTGCTCGCAGTCATTTGATTGCGAGCTTCACGTTTGCTGCTGCACAATGTGAAACAGAAATTGATTTGAGATCCCTTCAATACTCAAGGTTCATATATAAGGCACACTGCCCATTTTTGATCAAATTTTAGGATTTTCAGTGCGCCTTATAGTCTGGAAAATAAGGTACATATTGATTTTTGCCTTGTGTTCTGTCTTGCTCATTTTTCTTTCCTGTAAAATAATGAAACCTTTTATGTATAAATGTATCTGAATGTATCCTACCATGTAGGAAAGGCTAGAGACTAACTTGTCTTTAAAGTATTTAAAATTGACATCTTGTTTTGAGTTTTTTCATAATTTGGAAGTGGGCAGAAAGACACTGCAGGAGTACTAGGTACCAAAAACATCGTCACTACTACTGCTGACAGCAGATAGCCCTGCAGATACATACCTAGTCACTATAAAAGAGTGACTACACAGAAACAGATGGCAAGTATGCTACAAAAATCTTTACCATCTCATTATGGAGAAAATTAAATTCTATTGTACATTGTCACAGTCAAACAGCAGCAGTATGTCAATCACATTAGCCCTCTCATGTCGTATTTATCAAAGTAGAACAAGTTAAAATGATAACACATACAACTTCAAGTATTCAGAAACCCATGAAAAGACTACAAAATCTCAATTACAGCCGAGATGACACTAGAAATGCTTATTAACATATATTGAAATTTGAATACAGAGTCATGAAAATTACTTGAATACATTGTTTTTCTTATATCTGGGCAGAATTAGAGCTCCAGAAAAGGAGGGTTTCCATTTATCTCAGTGTTTACAGACTTCCAGATTCAGTCCTAAAGATCCAACTACAGTCAGCCAATGGTCAATACAAGGCAAGTGCTACACAGGGTTCCCGTGAATAACTCTATGCCATCCAGGAATACTAGCCAGACTGGTAAACAAGAAAACCCATAAAGACATCGTCACTTTCTTGCAACACAGGCTGTAATATTCACTCAAAAAATACTCTTCGCATGGCTTTCAAATTGCTTTTATATTTTTCTCATGTTATTATTATGAAATCATTATTTACATAGAATTTTCCTATTCCCTAGTCAGTCTTCTAACTTCCCACAATTGTGAATAGCTACAGACCCTTGGAAATTTGCATCTACTGTCCTTTCTCCTCCGTTCATGCAACAAATAATGCACTTTTATCATTAACTAAAATAGTGCCACTCACTTCTGACTTATAAACAGAAGAGGCACTTCCCAGTTGTCTTCTTGGATCTGCACACTGTGAAATACTGCATTAACAGCAATCCCTGTAAACACTGGATTAATTTCACTTTATACCCAAGATTAATAAAAAAAATATTGTACATTTACAGGTCCAAGAAAAGCTCTCAAGGTTTTAAGAATATACATTCTGTTCTCATGCTTTAAATCACTATTATGTTTTGTTATTGTTAAATGTTGGCCCATAAATGTGTCACTAATATTATTAACTGTGGTATTGAGTTTTATGCCCTCCTTGCATCTCCAAAAAGTGTTCCAAACAGTCAATAAGGTACAGTGGCTAAATAACAATATCTGAACTCAACTCATCTCTTCACTTGTCTTATTTAGGAACACTAATGTACATCTGTGCTTCCACAGGAAACTAAAAATGTATCTTAACACAAGCCAAGGACAACACCCAGAAGTGGCATGACTGTTCAAGGCAGGGGAGTATTTCTCAGCTAACAGATATGGATGTGTTTCAGCATTTAAAATTAGGCAATATTTTCATCTGCTCAGGCTTCATGCTCACTAGTAATAGTGCAATGTGAATTTTTCAGTTAAAACAATATACATATTGCTTGAAACTAAACTATTTTAAGCATATTACAGTCACTTAAGAAATACTTTGAAATTAATTAGACTATTTAAAAAAAAAGACAATAATCACAGGATATTCAAACTTTAAATCTAGAAAAACCTTTCACTTAAGTTGTTAGTATTTGTGATGCAGTCACTAGTTAACATATGGATCTTCAGCTCAAGTGAGTCATTAATTTCACTGCAGAAATGCTGTTGATGCATCTACCAGTCAAATACAATGTTAACTTGTTTCTCTGTCATTAGAGTGAGCAATTGAACATTTCACTCCTGACTGGTTCTTTGGCTTAAGAGTCATACTCTGAAATTGAAAACTGCTTGCTCCAACAAAATACACTCCTCAACAGAACCAGAAAACATTTAATTTCATTAGCCTGAAAGCACCCTCAGCTAGGTCAAAAGGAAAAAAGGCAGCTCTGCTGTGGCACTAGGGAGCTTGAAGCTGAAATACTACATTCCAACCATTATACGCATCTTACTGATATACCTGACTAAAATCTTCATCAAAAAGCACGCTACTAATACTTTCTGTAAATCCTCAAACATCACTTTTTTTCATTAGAAAATTCAGGTACTCACAAGCCCTAAGCTACTGCAAAGACTGCTCAAATAGATGCTAACGACCAACTTGCATGACAGAATGATCCCTAAAGTAACACCAGTTATCCAAATTTTAGTATAATTCAACAGATAAATGTATCACAGTGAATTTCAGGGAAGGTAGATTACCTAAGTAGCCATCAGAGACTTCCTTATACTCTATATTAATTCCAGGTTTAGAGTTTAGGAAGGGCCATAAATTTCCCTAATAAAAATGAAAGAAAATATCTGTGTCTCCTAGAAGTTCTGGAAGAGCAGAAGCAAGCATGTGCAAGCCAATTCCACTTGCACTCTAAGGTAACAAGGTAAAAAGCAAAACAGATGTAAAGGCCAGACATACATACCAGTGTCTACCTTGTGCAGTCTAGTACTTGCTGCTATGACAGGCCCAGAAAGTTATAAGGTACACAGAGCAGATCAAAAAAAAAAAAAAAACCCAGGAAAAAAGCAAGAAATGGTGTAGACCACATGAAAAAAAAAAAAAATTGCTGAGAGAAGCAAGCCAAATGAGACCTGGGCACATTGCTTTTTACTTTGAACTAGAAAAGAAATAGAAAGGAAAGAAACAGGAGTTTTCCAAATTAAGTAGAAGTAGATACAAGCTTTAATTTGAGGTGCCTCCTTCCAGCATCTCAGTGGATCAGCTCTCTAATACAAAGTGTGACGGGAATTAGTTGCAGGTACCCAGAAAGTGAGTAACCTTTACAGAAATAATTTAAGCAAAAATAGCCACCGCTGACATCAAATTTAAGCTGATTTCTAAGATCACAATAATTTGTTAGTACCCCCTGAAAGGCAACTGAAATAAGCAACAATGTTAATACAGAGCAAAGAATTCACAGCTGTCACTCATCATCTGCAAACAAACTGGAAAGCCTTCTGTACATTTAAAAACATATAAACTTTCTTATTATTTAATTATATATAGTTAGATACATATTATATTAAAATAGTACATAAATATAAATATACATGCATAAATAAATATTATCCTTGAAAGTTTCAGAGAAACACTGATTCAACCATCAGAAGGAAGGTATAAGCAAGGAGACATCTTAAAACATTCAGCTCAGCACAGTACATGTCAGGGAATTTAATTCTGATTTAAGCATATACCTATTCTTAGAATTCAATTAAAATATAATTAATTTTATAATAGACTTCCTTGAAGATTCTCCAATAGGAGAATACTAAAATACTAGCTAGTCAGGACTTCACAGATAAGTACCTTGATACACTTTTCTTCAGAAGATAATTAGCATGTTAATAATCTTTATTCTCTAAAATATATTTTAAAAGTATCAACCTTTTCCACTATGATGAGGTCTCCAACTTGTATGTCTGAACTCTTAACTTGCACTTTACCTTAAAAAAAAAAGAAATGTAATCAACATTAATAAAGAATAACAAAATATAAATCCCAGAATACAAGTGTTATTTATAGATGCTACTGTTAAGTGAAAACGTTATGATTTATACAAAACAGATATCTGCTGAACACATTATTTAATACATTTCAATTGTTTGAATAAACAACCCAGTCGTTAAAAAAATTCCAGTTTTGTAACCAGTTAGCTATTGTAGAAGTATTAGAGGAAAAAATACATATGGGAGAAACTCAAGTCTGATCTGTAGTATCTGTATAAGACGTGTAAAATTGCAAAAAGGAATATTTTACATCTACAGCACTTCTGTGTCTTGCAAGAATTGTTAGGTTTATATTCATGGAGGAGTCTTGCACACGAGTTGTTATTCACAGCCCAGTTACCAACAGGTAACTTTGCTTGACCACTAAAGTTCCTGATGTAATTGGCACTGATAATGCTGGCAATTGCAGTAGAAATGATGCAAATCTCTCTGAAGTTAAAGAAATGCCTAAAGATTTAATTCTAGAAAAGCTGAAATAGAAGTTTTTCATTCTCTAAAGCAGCCCATTCAGTAACTCAAAATTATACAGCGAACATTTTCCAATTTCATTTCCATATGTTCTGTAGAGTGTTAATATTTGTAAGACTGTTAAGTTTTAACATTTTCTTATTTGATGGACTGAAAAACTGAGACAGAGAGGTTAAGCCGTTGCCCAAAATATGTTATTATTGATCTCATTAGAATTCAGGAGTTCTAGTCTCAGGTCTACAACTCCAAAATAAAGTTGCTTCCTTGAGTTAAAAACAACCAAAACTCAAAATCCCCTGAGGGTATAAACACACACACATATTTGAATAGCCTGCTGAACTGAAACACACCTCCTGTATGATCTTCCTTCAACAGAAATACTACTATGATTCCAAGCAGCAGGTATAAAATGGCAAGTATGTCAAAACATAGTAAGGTGGTAGTGTTCTAAATGACAGGTGGAATGAATTGGAACAGAAGACACACAAAAGCACAGAAGGAGCAACATAAAGTTTGAACTTTAATCAAAAATACTATGAGTAGCAGATTTGTCAGTGCGCAGTTACATCTCTGTTATACTAAGTACAGCAAAAAAAAAAAAAAGGGTAGGATACAAATCCATGAGACCTTCTCATTACAATTCTCAATAGAGACCAAAATTCCTTATATTTACATTTAGTAAAAGGCAGTAAGAGTCACATTATGAGTAATTATTTTTAGTACTTGTTCTTTAAAATTTCATGCAAAAGCAGCAGTTGCTCTAATTCAGTCAATAGTAGATGTATTCCTGTGATATACAGCTAATATTTAATATATTTTTCATTAAAATAGCATTTCTAAAATGTGCAATGTCAGGAAAATTGCAATTTTTGTTTGACCTGTCTGCAAAGTTACTTCTGGGAGCCAGACTTCGCTGATAGTGACCTTTTACACTGGTTAAATTTTTCAGTTGCCAGAAGAACTTTGTCATCTGCTTTCAAACATAAGACAAAGGCTATCTTCAACAGATAAATTTGTGAGGGGAGAGGAAGTAGCTGAAGACTGCAGAAGGTATAAAAAGCTGTAGCAAGAACATCAGCAACTCTCTACAAGTCTGAGATACCTATGGAAATTAAATTGGTGTCAATGTATCAACAGCTTTTATTTTTTAAAATTTAAAATAACTAATACTAAAGCTCAACCACTAAAATAAGTCTGCTTTCTAAGTCTGTTGGCGTTACTAAAAGGATAGAATTTCCTATATTGTTTTCCACTCTTCTGCTAACAATTTTCATGAATTTATCAGTCAGTCACTTGATTATAGCAGTAACAGCCACAAAAATTCTAGTACAAGCTATGTCAAGACTCAGATCTACAGCACCTATACAGTCATGTAGGAGCAAAACTATTCAGAGGTACTAACCAAACACAACTACTGGCAATTTTATCCACTTTAACAATCAGATTTTCAACAGTCAGGCTGTAACTGCATCTACAGTAAAGACCAAAAGACACTAAGCCTGAGAGGCCAAGAGAAGATAGAATGCTTGTGTGCAACATGATGTAGGGCAGACATAAAGCAGAGATTTTTGGTGCCAAGTACTCCAAGGGAACCCACACTGTACCTTTGTTTGTACTTAATCTAGCAACTCCAAGAATTTCACTTAATGAATTGTAAAGTTCTCTTATCAAACTGATTTCTAGGCAGCTTAGTATAACAGAACAGAATGCTCTCTTTATTAGACATCAACGTGTTTTGCTGGATCATCCTGCACTTCCTCACACATAAAGAAAAGGCCTTACGTACATACAGGAAAATTCTACAATAAATTTGAATGGCAGGATATACTACAATAAATACTAAATGGTAAAATGTGGCAGTAATTTAAAAAATGACTTAAAATTCTGGAAAGTCAACATATAACTCTTTCTTTTAGGCTAGCAAAAATGAGACTCATTAGATACCATTTCAGAGAACATTAAAATAATGCAATACTACATCTTAGTGAAGATGCATTTAGAAAAGACACTGAATGTTATTCACTGCATAAATTATTTTTGCAAACTATTTTTTCTCTAAAAACATCTCCGTAGCAAAACACACTTTGCCATCTGTATAATTACCAATAAAAAGTCCAAAGCTGTCAGAAGTGGCTGCGCATCCAGACTTTATAGTCCACCAAGGCACAAGGCTTTCGCCTAAAGCAATGTATAAAATTACACAGAACAGGAACATTGAAACGTGTCTGTAGTAAGTCATTATACTCCCGAGATAAAGCTACTTTAAATGAACTGCAATGATTTGAAAAACTAATAAATATCTCATATGTGCTAACAAGTACTTCACACAAAAAATTAGGAAATGAAGTAAATAAAATGTGGGCATCAACTATGCTTCTTTTTAGTAAAAAGTGTCTCCATCACTTGACTGCCACTCTTGAAAGAACGGACACTTCTCAAAACAGCATTTTCAAATCCTTTGTAAATTGCTATTATACCTTAGTACCTTTAATACCATCTGAAGTACAGTTTGTGGAATTAGTAATAGCGCTTGTCTCTAACCCATACATACAAAACTCTTGTCTGATGGCAGTATAGATCATATGAAAGTTCTTCCTGATATCTATTAGCCCAAACTCTTAGCATAATTAGAGTGCACATAACATAATGGGGAGTTGGAGGAGAGCAGAGCAGACAGGCAAAACTTAAAGTTTTGGAACTTAAAGTTCCAGTGAGTCGAAGGTGAGGGTGCTGATCTTTCAGAGCAAGTGCTGCCTGTAAGTTGTTCTTTCAAACTCTATCTTACATAGTAGAGAGAGGTTAGTTTTTAATGACCAATAGTAAAACTCTACAAAAAAGCTTTTCCAGCTTCTCTCCTTGTGTCCTGCCTGCTCTTGGGTAAAATTCTTCCTTATCCAATCTGCTCAATGCTTCAAAAATGTGGAATAACAGTCCCCTTGAATTTTTTTTTCCTTCTGGCATCTATTTTAAGTTCTTTCTTACTTTAAAATTTCAAGTTCTGTTTCTGTTGTTAGTACCGATTCCCTAATCAGACAAAATTTAGATAAAGTTTTAAAAACTTGTCTGTTCCAAATGGTCAAAATACCCAGAATAAAGTCCTCAGTAGGTCTGAAATGTTACAAGCAATAAAGACCTAATATTGTACCTCTAGATTCAAAATTACTGTGGTTTCTTAATGCACTGGCCTTTCAAAGCAGAGAGACAATCTCTTCTGGAAGAGATTAAATTCTAACCAAAAAAAAAATTGAAATCACTGTAGGTCTCCAAAAGAAACATACTCGCTTTCATTTCTCTTGTATAGTAATTACTGGTTATTGATATTTTCTTAATCTTACCGTTTTAAATGTATGTTCTCAACTTCATTATACTCCTTAATAGCCTTTAAAGATACAGCCAAACTATCTTAAAGTGCTAAGTCTTTCTTGAATCCTGGATGGAATTATTTCATTAAACTAATCTCTCCTGACATTCAATTTTTCTTTTGCTTTTCAGGTTGCAGAGTGAGAGTTCTGCAACATGTTAAACATTATGAGATAAAGTGACAGAAGCAGGCCACTTCTGCCACTAGTAACTGTGACTATTATAGTATGTTATTTTCTTCTTGACCTTTTTTTTCTTGGAAACTTCAGGAACACTGTACAGATAAACCTAACTAGGTTCAGAAGGTTGTCAATTAGGTTGACAGTTCAAAACTGTCAACTTCAATAATGGAAAGGGAGAAGAGTTAAAATTGCTTTACAATGTTATTATCCAGTTGGTTTTTCACAGGCTAATAAAACAGATAAGAGCCTGTTCATAAACTTGAGGTGATTCTGCTTCACAACAGCAGTCCATATAAATACTTAAATGGTCAAACCTAAATGCATGAGAGAAGAAACTGTGTCAAAAGTATAATAGCTCTTTAGTTAAGAAAAACTGAAGACCTCCCAAAACTGCATGGCCAGGTTTAAATTTTTTCCCATTGCAGCTTTCTACTCAACAAAAATGATATGTAGGTGAGCTGCTCTGAACAGAAATTCCTCTTTCCAGCTTAAACTTGAATGCTGACTGAAAGCTGTCTACTAAGGATCTGTAGACCTTCATATGAAGCAAAGCAGATTTTGTGGCAAACATCTCAATAAGCACAGCAGAATTTCTCATACACTGAACAATGTACAGT
>VRYO01001463.1:93663466-93684387 GCA_009812075.1 Sialia sialis | reverse complement strand
CAGTACTTGACTTTTTAAATTTACACAGATAAGATAAATGTACATCCTTTTGAAATATGCAAAAAATTTTGGTCTAATACTATCATGGGAAGAAGTCCCATTTTTTTGTATCAAAATTTTATCTCAGAGTGCCTCAGTATGGAAAAACCCTCTATTAGGAAAAAAAGTGCAATTTATCACTACTCATGATTTTATGTATGGGTTTGTGACAACATTTAGTACAATTTTTAGTGGTGACTGCAGTAACGTTTTCACTCTTAAAATTGGTTGTTACTGAAAACCTTAGTTCAATGATCACACATAACTGCCAACATGGGATTCAGAGTTCATCATAAGCAGAGTTCTTGAATCTTTATTTCTGTAGAAGATCAGTCTTCAAAAAAAAACTGAGCAAAAATGAAGTATGAATTCATGACAGCACTGACACCAAAATCTGAAAGTCACAATAGACAAACACTCCTGTAGGTTAAGAGCTGATACCCTTTTTTTTTTTAAAGCGAGCATTTTTAAAGCTTCTTTTTAATAAGTCCCTGCTCTCTACGTGTCAGTTCTTGATGTAACTGCTGGACTTACCCATACACTACTGTATACTATAGTACTTTTAAATCTCTAAGGTGACCAAATCCAATTTTCCTTGAAAACTTCCTTATTTCTAGAAGCCACAAAATGAAAGGTTTTTCAAATACACATACCCTCACAAAATATTTCCTGAGCAGAGAAAGAGGAAATTGAAATTCCAAAACTTCTACTTAAATGCTGTTTAAATGTCTATTTACTCTAAACATAACTTTAAAAAAAAAGAGAAGCAGAAATGGCACCAAACCTTACTCTTGAAAGAGCAATGTCAGTCATGACATTTACATCACAAAGGTAACTATAAACTGTACATGTGCTTCCTGAATTAAGAATTTCAGATTACTAACACTTTTGCTGAATAGGGTAGGATTGTATTGTCTGTTTCAAGGTAGGTGTTCAGTTGCTGACCATATCAGATCTGAAAAAAATGAATAGGCCAGCTAGCAGTTTACATTACAAGTTTGAAACAAAAGCCCTAAGAGTCTATTTTCTAACAGACTGTATTAATGACTGTAAAAAGATCTGGATGCCAGCAGTTCCACCACTGTGTTAAACAAAATATAGCTATGCCAATGGTCCCATATGCTGAAATCCCAGATTTTAACAGTTGTACTTCTAAATGTTGATAACACTATTTCAGACTGTCAAGGAAAAGAAGAACATGAGATAGTTGCTCCCCTCAGTACAGAAACTCCAGAAAACAATGCAAGTATCTATACAGTAAGGAAGCAGCGTGAATGCCTCTCAACTGCTAGGTTATGCCATCACTAATGAGACCATTGACTATTTGTTTACCTTCCAGTTACATACTTGTGTTACATTACAAGCTTTTAATCCTTTTTTTCTGGAGAGAATATTATTCAGAGCTACTCCAAGAGTTTAGTTTCTAATCAAGATTCCAAGACCTGGTGATGTTGCTCTTCCCACTGAAGAAGTGTTGGGAAGAAGTTAAAAGAGTTTACATTTGGCACAATATCTGCCATATACTCTGCCTGAGGTGCAACCTCACATTCCTTTAACTTCCCACTTACAGTATTCTTATGCCAAAAAAATCCTTAACAGAGAGAAGAAAAAAACCCATCTCTCTATGGTAATAGCAAGGTTGTAGTGTAAGGTCATTCATTAGATTTAACAATAGGTTATCCATTGTTTTTTGGCACCTTTCTATGTGGCACTCTGTTCTGAATCTAACAGGAAAAAGTGATAAGCACATAGAAGTAAAGAGCAATACATAGCTCTCTCTTATGCCCATGCTTAAAATTTACAATATACTATCAAATTTCTGACTTCACATGTGAAGCGCTTCACTTCCTTAAGTCTTCATGAAAACCTGTTAAAGATCTTGAGTCCAAAAAAAGAAATAACTGATTTCTCCTTTCAATAAAGAAAAGTGGCTGCTCCTGATATTGCTTGATCAAACAGATTACAAATTACTTCAAAAAATTAAAATTAATATTTTTGATATTGAAGTCAACTCACAATACATCTTCCTTTTCTTATGCACAAATAGATCTACCAAATTTGAAAAGCTCTAGGAAATTTTAATTAGTTTAATTATTTTCTGCTCCCTTATTTCCTATATACGCTTGATACACAGTTGACAGTGTTGTTGAGTTACTATTCAGCATCAATTTCAGAGGTAAACTGCACTTCAAAGTAAGGATAAAAAACAGCAGAATTCTTAAACATATACAATTATATACATACACCTTTCTTTGACAAACGACCAAATATTTATTAGAATTCTTAAGCAGGCCAAATTTCACCATCATATTTGTCTAAGGGAATTCACATGCTGTATTTAGTCCAATGTAAGTTTCATTCTGAGTATTACAGCTTGAAACTATTAGTCATTTCTTTGAACTGAAAGCCTGCAAATGTATATATAAGAAAATTATGAAATATTTTAAGGATTTATACAAATGGTGCTAACCTCGTACTGTCAGCTTGCTATACAACTGTGAGTTCATTTCTTTGTCTCTCTTGTAACGTCGAAATTCATCAACAGCTTCCCGTACCACTGTGACCGTCAAAACAAATCCCTGTTAAAGATACAATTATGCAGTTCAGAACTCTCAGAGCTAGAATAGAAACAGACAAGTAGGAACACTATACAGAGTAAGAACATGTGCTTAAAATGTTTGCTTTTCTTTTCTTAATTTGGATTTGAGTCTTTTCTTCAATAAATTAAAATAGTATCTTGGTTTAGTTCAGGAAAAGCAAAATCATACTTGCATATTGTACAAATATAATTAGAGTAACTGCCTGTCCAAATACACATAATTGAGACAGCATTTCTAAATGCAAAAAAGGAAGATGCTTGGGATTACTTAAAGACAGCCTTTCCAGTTTTAATAACTGTATTTCCTTATCATCCAAAAAATTTTAGGGCTTTACCAAAAAAATTTCAAAAGTCTCCAATTCTAATGTTGAAAAACTGCCTTTTTCCTAATACATGGAAAAAGAAAAATGGATGGATAGTTTAACCATTTTGCATCTTAAATGCAGTTATTTAGCAACACATCACAAATATGAAAAAAAGAGGGGATTTGTTCTGAAAAACTACTTTAATTGTCTAAATGCTTTAGCTGCTCCTTTCACAGGACAATGTCACTGTAGCTTCTGCTGGAAGTGCACAGAGTGCTTCACTAAGCTTCACTTTCTGGCTAGAAAGGGTGGTAAGCTAGAAAACTCAGAATAATTCAAAGATAAGCACATAAATTTCCTCTCTACATCTCTAAACCTCCTCAGATCAGATCTTCTGGCTTAGTCTCAGCATTTGAGTTTTTCTCCATCAGTGAAAGAGAAAATATTGACCAGTACAAGGACCTTTAATTACTGTGAATAAAATGGATACAAAATTCATATTTTAACAAATTCACCAAAAAATAAGATTCTACATGATCTAACTTCAGACAACCACCATTACTTCACAGAAGAAAATTTATTCCATTAGACCTCTCCTGCAGAAGTCCACAGTTTGCCAAACTTCCCCTAATGTCCCAGCAATATGAAAGGAATTAAGGTGTAGAGCTTTCCCAATAGTCGTGACTAAAATCCTCCTACAGATTTCAGGGCTGTTTTGCAGTTCTAGACCAAAGTTCCAAGGTTCCAAAGTATTCAGCTGCGACCCTATAGCTAAGCACTACTTGTTTGTTCAAGTTTATATTGGCTACAGTTATAGCGGAACTACATAGAACAAAAAACAGCCTATGCAAAAGCATTCTCTTTTTACTCTCCAGGGCATTATTAAATGAAAAACTGGATTTTCTCACTTTCTGACAGCAGTACTTTCATATGCTTTGGCAATGTAGATATTTAAGCAGAATAAAAAAGGGCACTCCTGAAGCACCTTCAAACGTATTTCTCACTTGTACACACCTTGTCATTAGACAGTAGTCAAAACACAGAATGCTAGGTGCTACTTGCAAGAATTTCCTCTGGCAGCCCCCCACTGAGCAGCTGAGTACAGCTGACCATGACTATGAGGATGAATTTAAGAAAGACACTTCTCATTTTACACATTTGCTCAAAGGAAGTTGATATTCTTTCAAAGGAGAGCTAAAATTGTGAAGCCAGTTTAATGAGGGAACCTGTCATCTTTCTTTAACTGTAAGCAGGTAAGTGTCTTTAGTGTACTCCCTACAATCAAACCTGTATGCTTTAAAATCTTTGTATGGAAATGAGAAGTCCATTCCCTAGAGCAATTGAAAATAAATTAGCCAAATAGTCTTGTTTTAAGAACTTTGAGGCTTGATCTAAGTGCATCTGTGCTGTAAAAAAGCTGTTGAAATAAACCAAAGGCAAAAAACCCACAAAATCCATGCAAACCATCAAAAAAACCCCAAAGAGTTCTAGCAATAGTCAACTTCCAGTCATTCGGTTTTAAATATCAGGGCAAACAATTTTCCTTTAAAACTTTGAGAGAAAATATAAGCCATAGCTACTCCTCTGATTATTACTGAATATTACATGCCCTTCAAAAAACCTAAACTTATCCGATAAGCAGCAAAAGCACACCAATGGGTCAGACTTAAATGCTTTGTATTTTCCACATAGATGCTTAGCTTTGCTCAAGATTCAAATGCTGCCTTTTACTTGGAGGTTGATTATTAGTAGAAAAGCTGTTAAAGTAGAAACAAGTGTGTTTAGCAAAATAACATATTGAGATATTGGTATTTTAAAACTGTATGTGAAAACTCTGATGCGTAATTCAAAATACTTTTGAATAAGACAAACTTATTTATACAGTACAGACCACCAGTGTTCTCAAAATACAGTATTTTCTCCCTTCTTTAAGCAGGATAGAAATGGCTTGAGATGCTAAGGATTTACTGCTTTTTTTTCCTTACTATCCCACCAATATATAGTGCTGCACACAGCACATCATGGTTAATAAAGCAACTTCCAGACAAGGCTGACTTCTGTCTTGTCTTACTGTGTCAGTTACAAAGGCTTTGTAAATATCCATTTAAAATCCCACTGTTGAACAAGCTTTCTATCTTGAAACTGGTTTTCTGTTGCAGCAGAAGCAAATCTGGGAAGAGAGGTGGGAAGAACACGCAGGATGGTCTCTCCATTTATCCACAGTTAAAAGGACACATGTTACAACAATTAAAACAATGAAATCAATCCAGAATATTTACTCTATTGACTGGTTAAGAACGACCTTTACTCAAGCAGTCAGCATGTCACAGTTCTTCTTGAATACTACCGAGAATAAATGCTACTGAAAAATGCCAATTTCTAAAAAAAGTTCAAAACATAAGGCATTTGTTCTTCCTGCCTTTAAATGTAGCATGAAGGGATTGGGAAGAACATGAAAGAAAAGGCAATTATGTGGTTATAAATATGAAAATAATTCCAAATCATGGCAATACAGCTGGCAGACAACCAAAAGGGTCTCCTCTGAAGAGAATTCAGTTTCCAAACCACAGGAAACCTGAATCAGAAGTGTTTTGAATAGTTTCCCAAGAAAATACTGCAGAAAGCTCAAAAAAAAAAAAAGACGTATCAAAAGAAAGCCAGTGTGACTGGCAGGGTGATCAATTAGGAGAAGCATGTTTAATTAATAAATTATTTTCAAGGCACAATTTCCTCTTGATTTATCCACAGCTTAAAATATTTTATCTCAAGTTTTGTGATCAAAACTGATACAGAAGGAATGCAAAAAAATTTATGCTCACAATTCTGACCTAGTATGAAAACATGAAATAGTCACCAAATAACAATAAATGGAAAGATATTTAACACACAAATTACCTATGTTACCCAGTAAGTTTCTCTAGTAGCTGGAGCTTTTTTTGCTGGCTGGTTATTTCAAACTCTTGAGTGACCAGCAGGCAGAACAGAACACTACACACTGACACCAGCTGGTTAACAAAAACAACCTCACCTGTGGGGCAGAGGCATAGTAGGCAAGTGGAAGGGAAGGCTGTCAAACAATAGCTTTCAAATAAGCATTTTACTTTTGTTATACTCTTTGATCACTGTAGTTTACCAGTTGCAGATTTATGCAATGCACATACACATGAAAACTTCTAGTGAACAGTATTTTTCTGTTTACCAGAGGAGCCCAGTACGTGTACAGGTAGCCTATTTTCAGCGCTGGTACAAACTGTGAGCAGGACACGACGAGAAAATAGAGATTCAAGAAAAACTTGAACTGTTCATATAAAACCTAAAATGAAAAAACAAGTAGATAAATGTCTTAAAATTTGTCCTCATAATATACATAAAGTACACTTCTTCATGATAGGAGATATTAAAGCATTATATTTCACACTATTATAGATGGCATTATTACAGTAGTTACACAGCACAATAGATTACACATCATCACACACTACTACATTATTTTAATACTATACTGCCATTTTCATTGAGAAAAATCCATTTATAGTATTGCCTCTTTATACTCTGAAAAAGCAGAGTATTTTGGGTATTTTGAAAACTGGACTATGCATCAAGAAAACTGTGCAAAGATTTAAATATAGGTACTAAGATATATTTATTACTCAAATCCAAGATTTGGTCTAAACTCAGAGTTAATTATTGAACTTTTAAGTGAAACCACAGTAGACTTATCACAGAATATCACATTGTCCCATACTCCAAAGCAATGACAGATGCAGAGATTCCTTTGGTAATTAAAAGCACCACTTCAGCAGGCACATGCTCTCAAGATTGCTTTGGTTGTAATTACAATGCTAAGAACATTATCCATTTTATAGACTTTTGAATCTTCGAAGACTTCACTATTTCTTCAGGAAGCCAGGGTAACATGGCACCTCTAGCAGCATTAAGAGAAGTACAGTAATTTCACGATTATAAGCCGCACCTTTGTCATTGAAGAATCCAGCCTACCCCAGTAGTGCAGCTAATCATCAGGTGCGGCTTATTTATGGACAAATCCCAGTGAAATACCAACCCGGAAGTGAGAGTTGGCCAGGGAGGGTGCCTGGGGCTGCCTTTAAAGGCTTTGCTGGTCTATGAAAACTGTTGCAACTTGAGCACCTGACACCAAACCCAGCTGGCAGCGATTCTGTTACTAATTTGTTACTTTGTTACACATGGATACTTCCTTAAAAAAAAAAAAAAGGGCAGCTTATATTCAGGTGCGGCTTATAACTGTGAATTTACTGTAGTTATTGAACTTGGAGCACTGAGACTTAAGAAAATGAATAGTCAATTATTTCAAAGTTAAATCATTAAAAATAGATCAAAAAGCCACATTCAGAGATTGTCTCCATCTTTTAATCTAAGAATTCAGTTAATATTACAATGACTTCTGCATAAAAATCAAATTTATTTGACTCATATACTGCTCTTACCAGTCCAACATTATTACTTAATTACGTTAAAACCTATGTGCTAGATAAAAATATTCAGGAAAGTTCAAAGTGACTTTCTGGCAGCCACAACAAATTGGTGGTACCTCAAAGCTGTCAGTTCAGCTAGAGACGACCCAAACAGCCTCCAAGCATACGATTTTTTTTCAGAGCATGGCATGCTATTTCATGATTTACCAATAAAAGTGTAAATGCAAAAAAAGTGAAATCAGAGGTTGTCAGAAAGGTCAGAGCCTTCTTCCAAAATGCAAGTAGCTCAGGCTGAACCTGCACCAGATGCAGTTCATACACACATTTCTGCTAGTATGTTCAACTGTTTACGAAAACTTGATACACCAGGTCAAAGAAAAGTCCAGACAGTACTTTAGGAGGTACAGATCTTATAGGAGAAGGTGGAAGTTAAAAAGAACCTTCCTACAAATCTTTTGAATCCTGGCAGACCACTGACAGATCATTCAATACAAAGCTAAGCACTTCAGTCCAGTTAAGCAAATTGAAAAGTCTCCAGCTACATAAAACTAATAAAACTACTGCCTTGAAGTTCAGGAGAGATCTTTTCAAAACCTGCTCATCACAGAAGATATGTCTTATGGAAATTAATGCAAAATTCCTAAGCACCTGTACCAAGATGTATATGAAATTGCAAAAGGAAATTGAATAGACTGGTATAAAGGGAGATGCAGTAAGCATTTTACGTAATGTTCAGAAATTAGGTGATATTTTGGAAATGTTACAGCTCTTTTAGCCAGCCAGTAAATCTCTGTTAATCTAAACATTATTTTAAGTTAGTATTTGGATATAAAATCAGTGAATATTACCCACTGCCAGCCTCAATGTTAAAAAAACCATAGAAGAGAACACAATTTCACATGTTGAAAATTTCAACCAGAGTAGATCACTGGAGTCAATATTTATGATTGTTATATTTACAGGTTTGGAACCGATACTGTGATGTTCCCTACAAATTACTTCAGTTAAGCAGCATTAAAAAAAAGACAGCTGAAAAATATTCTACTAATGAAAAAAATCTTAATTTATATATAAAATTAAAATGTGAAAACATTTAATTTTCACCAACTATTGGGGTTTACATTTAGGATCTCACTTCATTTTGAAGTTACTATTGAGTTTTCAAATACTAGCATCAAATTAAAAATATGACTTGACCTACTGTGTAAAACCAAGATTTTTAAAAGATCAAAAAAGAACAAACATTCTCTCTCACAATTGGGAATTGCAAACTATGGCTGATCCCTATAAGGAACGTGAATCTGGCTCACAATTTGTAATCTACACTGCAGATTTCTAGTTGCAATAATCAATGGCTTACTATAGACTTAATGAATTTTGTGACCTTCAGGAAATCATATGTGGCTTAACCAATTTCAGTGTATTTAATAATTTAAACTTTGGAAGAAAACATTTACTTTGTCCAATAATGATGAGAATATTTTATCCACATGTGGTAAGTGACATTTTATTTTCCTGACAGGAGATCAGTCTTAATTACAAGGCCATTAATTTTTTTTGTTCTTTTAATAAGGAAATGCATTACAAAACACCTGCCAGTCATTGGACTAAAGAGGCCAGAGGAATAGAATCAATACTCTTATAAATCAGCGGATCACTTAAATAAAAAATTTAAAACAAAGCATCTTTGTATTCAAAAGTACAAGACATTCAGTTTTTGGTATGGGACACAGGACTCTTGGATGGCATTTGGAAAAATATGAGTAAAAGTGTAATACTAAAATTTATAATATCACCCTAGGATACATTTTTAGGTTTAACTAAAGTTTCAAAAAAATGTTTCTCTGTTGATAAATTTCATTATAACAACACATTTTTTCAAAAGTGAACTAAAGGCAAAACTAATGTCTCTTTTTGTCTTCATATACATGGTGTATAGTACAAACAAAAACCTGAAATTAAGACGCAATACGGCTTCTTAGGAAAAAAGTAACAAAAAACTTTCCACTCTACAACAAAAGTATTTGCTGAAGAACTGCATTCAAAGTCAAAAATACTTGCAAAAAGGCTGCAATAACAAATTCAACTCTAAAAAGTACTACACTAGGCCTACTTGTGGTACAGATTGAAAATACTAGTTGTTTTTGTCCTTCAAGGAGTTGTGCATTTTGGAATTAATTATTTATTGCACTTTCAATGGCAAGGAGTATGAGAAAAGATCCCCGAGACTACGTAAATTGTAATTTTAAACTATTTACTTCTCAACTGAATTCAATCTTTTGCATGCAGAAATGTTTCTTTTTCAAAAAGGATTACAAATTTCTAATGAATTTTTCAAAATTAAAAAAAAACTCTGAATAGAAAAGTACAAAGAAACCCATCTCAAATTCCAAAAGCTTCACTGAATTCTAATCCCTCAAACTGCAATTATGTACATATCCTCTTGAAAATCAAACAAATTAATAAAAATGCAATCTTGTTCTCAACTCTTAATTTTCATTGAAGACGTTGAGACAAATAAAGAAAAAGAAAAATCTGGACAAATAAAATCATCTTTTTGTGGGATAGCCAAAAAAAACTACAGACCATACAGTCAGCCCAGAAAATGTTTAGTGATCTTACCCCAGGTATAAAGGTAAAGATGTTGTACTTTTGATTTTTTATGGCATTTTTGGGGTATTTTTCTTCACACTTTTCAGGACACCCAAGCCACACTGTGCGAGCCTTCAGGTCTTTCTTTCTTCGACAAATGTTTATGAGCCAATCAGAACAACTGAAAAGAAAGACATATGTTTATTTCAAAACTACAAATGCACTATACAAGATCAACATTTCCAAACCTGGAACCCCTGAAGGCAAATACCTATGAAAAACAGGCTAAAAAATGTTTGCCACATCTAAATAAGCAAGTGTAATGTTAACTTCTAATATTTAGGGCAATTCAGAGTAGTGAACACATCTAGACATAGGCATATAGAAACACTTGCACATTCTTAGCAGAAAATCCTAATACACTAATGAGAAGTTTCACTACACCATACCCTGACACAGGTTCATGAAATTCTAGTTGATATGATTCTGCATCATACCCTATAGTCCTTTGACCAAACTCTTTATCTTGGATTACTAATACTCAGATTATGCTAATGATTGAAGAGGAAATAAGGCTTCTGTTCCATACAGTTCACAAGATTTCAGCAGCTTTGGATACAATTACCACATAATTTGCAAATCTTCAGTCTTCTCCATACCACTGCTAAAGCCATACTGTCAATTATTTTAAAATACCAAACCAGACCTAACAAACAAAACCAGAAAACTATTCAAAACAAGCCCACTACGTAAATGCGGATTGCACAGTGATCTGCAATGGGGAAATTCACAGAAGAAAGAAACAGCATTCTTGCCTAAGCAGCTTACAGATCTACTGAAGAAGTTTAAACCATGAGCAGTGAGATAGAGAGGGGCTCAGAGAACCTTTAGACAACTGCACTTTGGACAAGGATACAGGAGTGGTGGGAAGGGGAGGAACAAGGAGGAACAAAAGATGGCAAATGGAATGATGGCTCTGAGGCTCAACAGACTATTTACTAAGAGCTGTAAAACAAGGAACAAACATGGATGTGACTCAACTCACATAATGTAAACAGCTTAAGTACTTGCTAATACTATCTACAGGGGCAGAAAGACCATCCAGAGACCATTTGCAAAGAAAAGTAGGTTTACTGTACACTGCATATTTTTGCCCTACATTAAAGGAGAATTTATCTGTATTTATTTGTTAATACAGTGAGGAGGTGCCCCAATCATGTTGGGAGGCTGTTTTAGGCAAGGAAATCAAGAACACTGAGCAGACAGGCCTTCCATGCTCTTCACCTACTCCAGTTGACTGAGCTGATAACCTATTCATATGTATTTATACACACACCTGTAATAAAACAAATCACAACCAACATGTCAAGAACGATCTCTAAAATAAAACTAATTTCACTCTGAGAAGAACCAGTTGCACTACTGTTTGAGAGTGCATGTCCTCTACTGATTTCTGGGGCTTTGAGCATCCTGATGTGGTGAAAGATGTCCGTGCCCAAGCCAGGGAGGCTGGATTAGATGGTCTTTGAAGGTCCCTTTTAACCCAAATCATTCTATGATTCACATCTCTAATAAAATTTAACTCTCAAGACATTTATAACGAGAAAAGTAAAGGAACATATTCTTGGAACTGATGCAGTGGGAATAATCATAGTTGCAGAGTAGCTTACATAAAACTAAAGCAATTTCAGTGAAGGTCTGTAAAGCTTCATTTAGAACTTACTGGGTAATTGCCTGTTGAATATTTCATTTTTCAGACCACAAAAAGCTAGAAGAGAGAGGGCTACATGCAAAGAGCCGATCACAGTTCAAGGCTGTCTTGACAGATTACAAAACCTAAAAATCTACCTGGAAGACATAGAATGCAGTTGAACAGGTACAAGTACAGCACAGTTTACAGAGAAATAACCAACTACGGAAACACAGAACCAGGAAGTGCTCGAAAACCAGATGGCAGCTCAGTTACTGCATGAGAATGTAACACACTGCAAAAAAAGCCATCTGTTCAGTGTGGACATGCATACTTGTAGCAAGTCATGAATGTATTCCTTTCTCTCAATCAGCGCTAGCATGATCTCAGTTGTCTTACAGGACCATTCTGAATACCAAATTTCAACAAACAAGTCTATTGGGAAAACAGAGACCACACACAAGAGCAAGCAGGGCAGGCTGACTACTAGATACACCAAAAGAAATACAGTTGCTCACAGAAGGCTGACTGTAGACCTAATACGGTTTCAAGTATGTAAGAACCAGCTGCAAAGAGGAAAGGGACAATTATTTTCTAGGTCCACCATTATTAACTAATGACAGACCTTCAGCTGTGGCAAATCAATAAGCAGGGTGGGCACAACATGGTTACTGAGTAAACTCTGTTAATGACAGGGGTGGAGGAGACACTTAAGGAGGCTGGAATGGCTGCAGATCTCTAAGATGTGGTTAGATCAGACATCAGTGATAGATATAATTCATTCTGCAGAGACAAGGAATCGACTGGAAATCTCTTAAAGTCATTTCCTAGTCTGTTTATTTAGAATTACAGAATCATGAAACACACAAATACTGCAGGGAAGGAAGGCTGATAACTTACATTGCCACAACCCCTATTGAAGTGTTCTTGTGTGTGGTAACCCATGCTTATTACAAATTAATTTTGCCAAAGAATAGAATTCAAAGTTGTTAGTTCTTTTTAAGGTTATGCCAATAGCAAAATTATTCAAAGCAACAGTAACTTTGTTACGGAAATACCACTACATCAATACACACAAGCTGACCTTTAAAATACTTCAATTTTAAATGCTGGATTCTTAAGATTTTCTCCCAGAAACAGTGTCTTACTCTGAGACAGATGTAAACATGCATTTTATTTTTGTTACAAAAATCAAACGTCCTTTCATCAGCTTTTCCTAGTCATTTTAAAATAGTGACAAATAATTATTCTATCACAGTAATTGTAATGGTGTTAATTCAACTTCCAAAATTCAGCCCTGTTATTTAGTAACATACAAATCAGAAATATTATTACTTAAACTTGTCTTAAAAGCAAAATGAATAGCAGTCTTTCTATTTTATGATTCCACAATCAATTTAATGGCTGTGAACAGATCCTGCTGCAGCTGAAAATGTCCAACACCTCCCTTCCCCTATAACAAAGGTGTGGATTCTTGTTCCTTTACTTGTGCTGGCACAAATACCAATGCAACAGCATGGGAAAACCAGGCCTGCATATCAATCCAGCTGTAAACTAATGCAGAATAAAAGGGGATTATTTTCAGTTATATCCATCCCCATCCTTCAAAAATCTTAAAAACTGCCAAAATAGTTGAAACAATGCAGGTTACACGTTTGCAGCAGAAGGCAGAATGATTCCACTCAGTGCCAGCTTGGATTTTTACTTGATAAAACTGCTCATGGCATTAAAGCTTTAAACTTGTTAGTTTTCAGGGCAGCGGGGTAGAGACAGAAAAGACAGCTTAGTTATATAGGGAGAAATGTAGCAACAGTTCTGTAGGAAAAAAGTTCCAAAGAAAATAATGTTTTCCTGGAGAAAGTGAGCTAGCATGACAGCTCTGCCTACAGTTCTATAGACAGGAATTCCCTGACAATCTTTGAAATCCTGCATTGTTCAATCAGTTTTTGAATTTGAACTGTAAACTGAATATTTGATTAGGCACAGTCTCTTTTGTAGCATCATTTATTCAGACACCAAGGACTGCTAAAATTACACATTCACCTAAGGCAACATAATTACGCTGCCCTCCTTGCCTTGGAGTCTCCCCACCTTGAAACTGTCTTTCGCTACAGTTCAGCAGACACTATCATGACCATTAGTTTAGCAAATGCCAAAAACTACAAACACAAGGGTCCTGTCTGACTGGGAAACAATTGTGATACCTTTGATAAAAGGGATTTCACTGACAGGGAGCTAACAGCAGTCAAATTCTCACATGTGAGAAGTCACAGATGATGAAAATATTACAGGTTATGCCCAAATCAATATTGTCATGGTTCAGCTGAGCTTTACTACCACAAAAATAGAAATCAGTTAGACTCTGCTATTTAGTCTTAGCAGCAATTACTGTTTTAGCACAGAAAGAATACAAGCTGGATAAGCTGGCCTCAGAAATCCTAATAAATTTTTATTAATTCAAAAACATAACACCAATTAAGTCTACCCAAAATTTTTCTAACTCAGATTATCAACATCCAACACATTTCTAATCTGTTCTTGAATTAACATTCCCCAATGTTACAGAACATACTTTTGACCAAGGGTATAGACCCTTTCATGGGCTTTCTGTACCCAGTAAATCTGTATGATAAATGGGAGTAGCATTCTCTAAGCTTCAAAAAGCCTAGAAACATAACGTAAAATGGAGCATGATCAAGACATACTTCAGATTTTTCTGAACTCTTATGTAAAATTAAATATTATGCTAAGGATTCAGCAATAAAAAAATATAAAGTGCATCCTTGTTTACTGATTTAAGTTTGTATTTCAAATGCCCTTGCCTAGAAAATTCAACACATGCACAGAAAGCCTTTTCCTTAAGATAGCTGCAAGCTGTGTTGTATCAATATAACAGACTGTATATATGAAAAATAACCAAATTTATAAAAGAACTTCAAGGCATATCTATTAAATAGCATTTTACTAATCTGCTTCCTAATGTATTATATTAATGTGGAGGAAAAATAACCACTGTCTTCATATTAGTAACCAATGCCATATTTAAATTAAAACAACAACAAAAATCTACCAACCAAAAAGCTCCCCACCAACAAACCAAAACCTGAGGTAATTGTTAAATAAGAACCCTTAACGTTTTCATAAATGGAGTGTATCTCTGCAAGTCAAAAGCTAAAGTAAAAGTCTCAACTGACTCTGCAGCTCTAATAATACAGGCTTTTTTAATTTTCTCTTTTCATTACTTTTATCCTACAAGCTTAACTGCCAGTATCTTTCACAAAACAGGATTTTCATCAGAATGGAAAGATAATATAAAAGCTCTATATTGTCTACAAGGGTCAGCTTTTCCTTATTAGGTTTTAAGTAGCAGAAACTAGTTCTGCAAAGAAAACATACTGTAATTATTGTACTCAACAGGTAGCTTCAGTAATCAGGCCAAAAGCAACACAGTGGTCATGTCATTCTCAAAAGATCAGCATTTTCCCATGCTTCTGCATAACAAATGCGTTGCAGATTAATTGAAAGCGTACAGGCCATCTTAGAGCCCAAATTAATCCGAGCATTTGATATCCCCTTCACTTCATATGGAAATGCCATTCAATGGCACCATTTTCATAGGGACAAAGTGTTTTTTGATAACAAGTGGAATGTAAATCTCATGAGAAAGAAATCAATCCAGCCCAAAGAGCTCTAGAGTATTGATCTATGTGCATTATAATTTCACAAGCTTGAAGAGAATTTGTAAGTTAAAGGGGAAATGATTACTACCACAAAACAGCTGCTATATCACAAAGTTTTCTTTTAACTGTGCTATGAAAGCAAGAAATAAGCAGTTTCTGAAGTTAAAAGTTATATTGGTTGAATTAAGTCTTCAGTTTGTTCAAAATCAAAGACAACATTTGATTTAATTATGATTTTTTTCTTGCAAATGTAAAAACTCTTTAAAGAGCTGGAGATTTGCAAATAAAGTTCACACCATTTAGACCTGATCAACAAGTCTATCGTCTAAACTGAAGTTTAGAAAATTATATATTCAACTTATAAAAGCTAAATAAAAGATTTTTACAAAATTGTTTTTCAAGTACATAGAACTTTGTCAAATCTTCAATATTTGCTTCTACAAAGAAGGTGAAATATTTTAGACTAAAGATTTACAGTCTGTGATGTAGCAACAAATGTATGGAATATAAAATTCTAAAGCTGTAAAATAAGAGATGGAAAGCTTCCTCTCATGAAAATGAGATTAATTCTAACAATGCAAGACGGACAAAAAATTCCTACTGGATATGGGGCTTTTTGTTTGTTTGCAACATGTAAAGTGATTTTAAACACAAACACAATACTTTCACTGAGAACCCAAAAGAAATCAGGGCCCCCTGAGCTCGGTTCCAGAATAATGCCCAGTCTTTTATTGTGTTCATCTTTCTGTCAGAGCTTTGAAAAATTTACAGTTTCATTAAAAGTACAAAAAGAAATTCTGAATGTTGAAGCTGAGATTTCAACCTCACCCTGATGCAGGTATGGGGTACAGATTTCCATAAAAACAGGGTGAAATTTTAAATTCTATTTAACTGAACAGGTCTCAGACTGCTTTCATCTTACATTACACTTAAAAGAACTCTTGTTGTCTTCCAGAAACAAGTTTCAGTTGTTCATCTAACATGAATACATCAACATACACGAAAATAGTTTTCTCGTACGCTCCTCTCCATTTCAAGTGTGAAAGCATCAACACACAGTTGTATCCCAAACTAATACTTTACACTCCACAAAAACACTGTAACTAATTCTACTACACAGTGTAAGTAAATACTTCAGGTGTGAAAATACAGTAGCCTTCAAGTTTCTTGCCTGATTTTTTTGCATGATCCTAGTTAACTTTATCAACTTCAAATTGGCATTTCAAAAATTCAACTATTCTGTGGGCCCCAGCAAAAATTTGTCAAGTGCTATTATAATGAGAAACCATCAAAAAGAATAACTTACACTGACTGCACAACCCTGATTTTTATCAATTACAAAGCCTCAATAATGCTCTCAGCCCAGATGAAATCTCCCTACTACAATGACAAGTATTTACACACTCACTCAGAAATGCTCAGCCAAGAGGAGGTTTCTATACACCCTAACTAGACTAGTAGATAAGATACTATGGGATTCACCTTCCTCATCTAAGCAGGCATCTGCAGCTTTCCTACAGGAATATCCTCTGTCTCCTAATATCCAACTGAAATTTCAAGCTTCTGCTAGAGTTGGATGGTAATTTTTTATTATTTTTTCCATTAAAAATGAAAATGATCTGTGACAATGTTCTATTACAGAGAACACTAATGTGATTAAAATGCCTATAAATGCAAGACCAAATGGACTCTTTATTGTGTCCGAATTCAGTAGAGAAAATTAGCAAAACAGAAGTCGTACTCCTCTACAACCACTTTCTTAGTAAAGACTTTTCTTTTTACACACCTATATTAGCAGTAAAATAGCAAAAAAAAAAAAATATACTGCAATTTCCTTTCTCTTTTCCTTCTCAAAAATCCATCACAATTATGACTGAAGTAATTTAAAGAACAGGCTTGAAAGTTTCTAGGCTTGAAAGCTGAGATGTACCTCTCAATTTTAAAAAGCAGGCAAGAACATGAAATTCTGCAATCTTCAGCACTAATGACCATTTCTTGTGACATTATCTCACAGTTTTTAATTATTTCCAACATAAACTCACCTTGCAATTGCCTGTCTCTATAGAAACACTGTAAATTCCATGTCAGGGTGCAGATCCACCTGTTTTCATGAAACTTACGGGAACATAACCACAGTAACTAATAATCACATACTTACAGAACTGAACTCATGTAAAAGTATATTGTTTGAAAGGTATCTATATTTTAAGACATGTCCAAAAGATTAACTTCTCTAAATACTTTTAATTATTTTTTCTAACAACTAAAATGTAGGTCTGTTTCCAAAACCCGTTTACATGTACAAACACTACTGTAAACTTTTCTACCTTACTTCCTTCCTTCTACCTTCCAAACACTTAATCCCTCTAATAAAATTAATAAGCCATGAGTTTTTGTTAAATCATTACATAAAACAGAAATCAACACATATAATGTTTTTTAAAGCTTTGTAACAACTTTTTCAAAAACCTGAAGGTGTACAAACACAATTTAGCTTAGGCAAAACAACAGGCCTCTTAAAGTACCATGAAAACCAGCTGTGAAGACTTCTATCTAAATCAGTTCTAAAAACATCTGCCAAAGAAAGCATTCATCATTTAAATTCACTGAAAATGCTTCACTCACTTTACTGATTCTCAAGTTTTGTCACTCCAAATTAAAGAAAAAGAAAGATCCTTAATAATCTTAATGGCAATTTCTCTACTTAAAAGTTTTGCTAAAAAATCATTAGAAAATTACTATTCCAAGGTATCTGCATACAGTAGAGTCTGGCACAGAAAGCTTCTAAGTAAGAACCAAATCACAAGAGCTAACTGCAGTTGCAATTTGCTCCAAGACCACCAGTTACATTTATATTTTAATCTTTAAAGTTAACAAATCATTAGTTGATTAATTTGCTTCTTCCTTACAGCAACATAAATAAATTTACATATACCGTAAACTTAACACGTTAATATCCACAAAAGAAAAAAATTTAACCCCTCTATCCTAATGCAGTATTGAATGAAGTGAGAACCATGATTACATGGCAAATTATGGACCTCAGATTAATAAAAGTCTAGCTCATGATCTCTCTTGCAAGCCAGCAAAGCAGACAAGAGAAGCACAACAGCATCAGCTCTTCAGAATGGTTTTTAACCGGCAATGTCCTAGTAGGGAAAATGCAGGCAAATAAATCAAAAATTCATGACAAGCAAATTATTCTGTGTTCGGTACTCTGCACACATCACACAATTCGAAGTTACTATTTATTTAATTTGCTAAAAACTTTAATTAAAAGTATTAATGTGTGACAAACCTAGTGCAAAGAAACTTCCAGCCACCGCAGATAAACCATTCTAAGCCTCTTCTTCTCTGAGAAATTCTGGCTCTTGGTAAAGTATGGTAATCACTCTCATCATTTTCAAAGCCTTCTTCTGACATCATTAGTGGCATTTCATCCAAGTGAGAGGATTCATCTTCCACTTGGTACCTGGCAAAATGAAAAAAAGTACTACATAAATAGCCAATACATCACTTTTTATTATTGGGAATTTCCTAAACTAACAAGTATGGAATTTTATTAGGGAGATATTTTCAGCTAAGCATCTCATGCATTTTTGTTAATACATGAACAAGATATTCTGATTTTAGTTAAAATTGTGCAATACAGCAAAATGCCTTCAATCATTACCAATCATAGTATAAATAATTGCAGGGAAGTTCTTAGTTTTTATACAATCTGTGCATACAAAGTTGCAATTTCCTACTTTTCAAAGGATTCTTTGTAAGATTTTGTTAAACAGAAGTTACTTTGCAAAGCTTATAGCAGACACAAGTGACTGAGTTTTCAAGGAAGTACAGACTTTCTACTGTGCTTTTTCAACCTGCTTTCCCGATGCCTTTTCTTGTGTGTGCAGCCTTTGAGCCTCGCTTTCTACACCACTCATCAGTATCTTTGTTTTAATTATGAAAACATTATAGTTACTCTTATAATTCCACACAAAAAGATTCAGTGAGACAAGAAGATTTGCCTGTGGGACCCATCCAAACAACATTTAGCTGTTTAACAGTGGTCCTTTCCTCCCCAGAAACTATTATCCACTTTAATTTTACGTATGTGGTATGCTTTTTAAGCTAAGACAAAACACTGGAATATTCAGTAAGAGAATTCCCCTATGTACCTGCAGATTGACGAACTTACTAATTTCATACTTTTATACTTCTGGGAAGATGATTGAAAGAAGATGCACTGTTACTCAGAATTAGTAAATTTAATTTTTATGAAGCTGTATTTAAAGTCATCTCTTGCAAGGTGAATCCTGGGACTGTCCCATTCTCTCCAAAGCAACCTAAACCCAAACCATATAAAAACAGTAATTAACAAAACTGGAAATTAATTCCCTTTATGCAGGTGAGCAGCTGGAATGCTGGTGAAGGAAACTCTGCCTAGAGATGGATGAGGAGGCAGCTGAAAGCTTCTGGGTTAAGAGCAAAGAGAGAACAGGTAAAGGCAATGTTTTAGTAGGTGTCTGCTAGAGACCACCTGAACAGGAAATGCATGTGGGTGAGGCCCTTTACAGAGAGAAGGGCCTTCACTTTCCCAAGCCCTGGTTTTCAAGGTGAACCTCCACCATCCTGGTATCTGCTGGAGGAACAATGCAAAAGGACCTAGGCACTCCTGGAGGGTCCTGCAGCACTTTGACAACAACTTCGTCTTCTAATGGCTTGGGAGGAGCCCATGAGACAAGATGTTCTGCTGAACCTCATACTCACCAAGCAAGGAGGTGCTCACTGGGGATGTGAAGGTCAATACAGCCTTGACTGCAGTGACCTTAAGATGGTGAAGTTCAAGACTCTGAGAGCAGGGGGAAAGGTATCAAGCAGCTCACAATCCTGGAATTCAGAACAGATTCAGCCTTTTCAAGAAATGCTTGAAAGAGTCCTATGAAATAAGGTCTTGGGGAGAAAAGGGGCTGAAAAAGCTGGTTATATTCAAGGATCAGCTACTCCAAGTTCAAAAGATTCCCATCCAATGGGATGGCCCTGACTGGACAAACAAGGAGCTGTCCAAAGCTGGACAAAAAATTAAGTGCACAGAAGGTAGAAATAAGCATAGGTAACCTGGGGAAATATAAAAACATTGTCCCAGCTTCCAGGGACAAAGCTAGGAAAGCTATAGCCAAATGCAATTGAATCCAGCCAGGGATGTCAAAGACAAGAAGTTTTTAAGTACATAGGTGAGATAAGGAAGGCTAGGGAACATGGGGTCCCACTGAATAAGACAGGATATAGTTACACAGGACATGGAAAAGGCTGCAGTACTGGATGCCTTCTTTGCTTCAGTCTTGATTAGCAAGACTGACTTTCCCAGGAGTCCCAGGTCTCAGAGAACAGAGAAAAAGCCTAAAGCAAGGAAGATGAGTCAGGGAACACTTAAACAAACTAAATGTGAATATATTATTTTGTTTACTTTATATAGTATAATATTACATATATATACAATAAAATACATAAAATATGTGATAAAATATACAGTAATTTCACTAATATAAGCCGCACCTTTTTCATTGAAGAATCCAG